>JAEQBH010004633.1:0-345569 GCA_016808115.1 Tetrastigma voinierianum
ACTTCTTGCTTGATTGCGACGCCGTATTTTTGTTGCAACGATCTTCATTCTTCGTTATGATAACTGCATCCGCAGCGAGTTTCCTTTATATAGCAAATATTTTGTGCATTCCTCGGCTTGATTATGTTCGCGACATCAATAATCATGTCCGCGACACGGTTCGGTCGCGACCACGCAAGTTGGTGTCGCAACCCAAGTTTCCATGTCGGGACAGCATCTCTATTTAGGTTATGTTGCAACACTGTCTTGTATTATTGCATTTATTACGACTAGAAAGTCTGCTCCCGCGTGAGCTTGTTGCCAGCGAAATTTAGACTTCTTTCACGACTTAACTCTAATGTTGCGACATGGCTTCTTAGTGATGTCAATATTGGCTGTCGCGACCTAGTTTTCATGTCACGACAAGACTCTTCTGTGTTCAGCTTACTCGTTCTATCGCGACCTAGTTTGTTATGTCATGACATAACTTCTTTGCATTGTGTTGAATTCTTTGTCGCGACCTCGTTTCTCTGTTCGGTGTATTATTTCTATGTTCACGACGGCCCAAAGATCCATGTCGCGACATAGACTTATCTCCTTAGCTTGAAGTATGTTGTAACTTAGGTTCCTTTGTTATGACCAAGCCAGTTCAACAAGTGAGCGTCATTTATCGCAACATAAATTTTCTTGTCACGACTAAACTTCTTCTTTCAGTTCTCTCTTCTATCTAAACCAGCTCCTCCATATTCTGAAGTCGATTATCGCGATAGAGTAGATTTTGTATGACATAGATTACCTTTCTAATCTATCTTTCATTATGCGCCCAACATAAGCAGTCTTTATCTCAGTTAGAAACCTTCCATTACGAGTGTGACATGCTCTCTTTTGTTCTTGGCTTGTGGCTAAATACACTTGATTTTAGATCTTGTGTTGCGACATAAAATGTGTTTACCAACCACGGTTCTCTAGCCATTTTCTTGGAAGACGTTTATTTGCGACACATAGAACTCTGTCGCGACAAAAGGCTGTGCAATTCTTTGTTTCTTTTCTTTCTTGCTGGAAATCTCTCCTTTTTGAATTAACTCCAGAAAAAAAAAAAGTTTGTAAATATTCCATAATTTGGCATTAAAGCATTTGCAATACTAAAAGCAGGCTAGAAAAATGGATTAAAAAATGGGGTGAGTTTAAGACTCATCAAATTCCCACAAACTTAAAGTTTTTTCTTGTCCCCAAGCAAGAAAAGAGATTTTGTTTGTCCTCGAAACAATTTAGCTTTTATTTTTAAGGACATTTTCTGTTTTGCCTTAAATTTTTATATCGCAACTTGAATTGAAACTAGTCGGATTCGCGGCAATTTCTCAAATTTAGTTTTTAGTTCATACTTAAGAAAAATTTTCAATTATTGTCACAAACAAACTAATGAATTATGAAATGTAAACAATTCAGTCAATTAATCTTGATTTGTGTGTGTGTGATGGTTTTCTTTCCTTTTCTCCTTAGCATGATTACCTAATCTTCTGGAACTCTACACAATGACTACAATTTCTTTTAGCTCTTCAAAGTCCCATATGCTTGTCTTTCATATTAGTCTCCACTAATGTAGGCAAGTACCACCTTCAAGATCAATTAGGTCTTTTAGACTTGTAGAGTTTGGCAGGTGGGTAGATAAGTGGAAAATTTAGGATAAAAATTTACCCAGATTCCACTCTTCAAGTGTGTATCTTTGCCTTTATCCTTCATCCTCATCTTTCCTACTAATGTCTAAAAATTATATTCCTCCAAACTTGTCCTTGATGTATCATACTGCATATTCTCAGCTTTGCATCTTTTAGAGAGAAGTCCCATTTTTGCTTTTCTTTTACTTTTCAAAAATTTTAGAATTAGTGCAATATCTTGTATTCTTAGGCTTTCTACCACCCTTAAAGAACTTTGGATTAGCAGCTCCCATACCAGTTGGCATTCGAGTACTAAGTGTTGAAACACCCCTAAGAACTTAATTGTTCAAGAGAGGAAGGCCACAAGACAAAACTTAATCCCATTTGACAATTTACAATTTTGACTTCTTCTCTGCATTCTTTTCAATTTCTTCATTTGTTCTTTTCTTTTCCAATCCTTCATTCTTGTTTCCTTTCAAATCAACAAACATTCCCCCAAACTTGTCCTTTTTTGTATTTTGAAGTTCTTGTCCTGAAACCTAGGCAAATAAGGGTTCTTTACAGTAGGATTAGAAATAAGGAAGGGTTTGAGGCTTCTAATTGATGTTTAAATGAAGAAACTAGACAATTTAGCTCAAATCTAGAATTAGAGTATATGCTTATGCATATTATGAGGTTAGGCTTCAAAGGCTCAAACTTCCAAGGATGGCCTATATCACTTCCAGTTAGTGGTATTGCCTAGGATTTCACCTTGACTAATAATCTAACAAGTTCTAGGACCTTGGACTATTTGGTATGGCGAACGAAAAGATGTCCCTAATCCCATAACAATTTGTTCAGGAACATTTTGACCATAATGCATTATTTTGAGGACTTTATGACCTTATTGTTCATCTGACAGTTTCAAGTCTTATTTGTGCTACCTGTTATCTGACTTCCTAAATATGAACCTTGAAACTTCATTCTAAGCACATGCAACTTCCTTTTCCAATTCATTGAGGCCTACCACAATTTCAAGTGTAAAGATTTGTTTTTGGTTACGAGGTTTGTTGTTGTGTTGTTCTAATCAAGTAAAAGAGTTCATTTGATCATGCATTCAACTCAAAACAATACAACATACCAACAATTGTAATCAAATCATTTAAACCAAACATGTTGTAGTTAATAAACAATTAGATCCAGGTAGCTGATTTCTTCTTTATTCAACCAAGCAGATGACAAACATTGAAAGAAAGACAATTAATTAAAACACACCAATAAAAAACAAACAAAAATACAAAAGAACACAAATTTTTTGCACAAAATTTTATTTTATTCAGAGGAATGACTTTAAGTACAAAGATGAGGAATTGGAGGAGGTAGTGTATTGTTCATTTTATTCATGCATTACATCCTTGTTTGCTTCCATCATAGACATTCTTCTACCTCCTCTCTTTGGGGTAAGTTCTTTTTCCTTGATGTTCTAGGAGTTTTATCTTTTTGTGTTTAATGCAAGGTGTAGAAGTGCACTGCCCTGTTGGAGAATGCAGGTTGGTATAAGGTATAAGGTGGTGCGTGACACTTACGGTATGGTCGATATTGGTTGTGGCAAGGTATCTTCTTCTTCTTTAGAGCTGTCTTCATAGCCCAGTCTAGGATCTTGGCATTGCTCTTTGTAAGTTCTCGCTGCCTCATAGCTAGAGATTCTAGGAGTGTCCTGTTATTTTTAACCTCATAGCTCATCATGCGAAAATGCGTGGCGGTGTCTAATTTTTCATGCGGTTATTATCTCTTGAATGCCTTCAAGGCATTGTCTCTATATCTCAAAGCTGTTCTCCACTCTATGTCCTTTTTTTCTATTTACGCTCTCAGCTCTTCATCCTTTCGCCGATTGCATCTTTCCCTAAATTACGGTCGATTCTTACGACTCTTGACAAATACTCATCCACATTTGGAACTATGTCTTTAGCGGTCATCTCTCTCCCTTCATCTCTGCCGCCAGACATCGACAATTTTATCAATTCGATTGATTGTTGCAATTTTGCCTAGGAACTCAACTTTAGCTGCGATGAGTTTATTAGCTCCCAGGGATACATTTGAAATAGGTTTGACTTCCAGTCTTTTAGTTGCATTTGAATTTTGGCCTTCCCATTGTTCTAGCTCATTTCAGCCTTCTTCATTTCCTTGTTTTGCATTTTCCTTACCGCCTCTGTTCTTTGATTCTTTTATTACTCTGACCAGAAAGTCAGAGGGGGAGGCTTCTAGGAAATAGTTTCCTTGATCCCAATTTCTTTCTTAACTCCCCCTTGAGATCACTGGCGTTATTATATGTGGGTGGAATCCTCTGTTGCTCAGTATTAAGATGGAACATAATAATCTGCAGCATTTATCCTTGTAACCCAGCAATGTGGGAAGTTATATCTTGCCATGTAGTGCCAGGTGGCTTAGGACATAGTGATAAAGTAGAACCATGCCTTGGCTTCTTGATTAGGTCTCCTCTGTGGCAATGGATCTAAAAGGAGTTTATCTTCAATGTCCACTACCCTTCGCCTTTTCCTAGTAATTAGGTCTACTATTTTCTAGTGTTAAGTTCCTTCTTGTTTCTTGAACTTGAACCATCCTTTACACTAAATTGAACACATTCTGTTTTATCTTTCTCTCTGAACTTCTGCATTGGCCTCTGGTATACTCTTTTCTTCCTTTTCCTGTGTTTGCATGGAATTCTTTCCACCAAGGAAACTGGCAGTTCTGTGATGACCAACAACAGCCATTCTCTCTTTCCATTTCTCGGTAAAAAGGAGAGATAATGTTTTGAACCCTCTTTTCGTGATAAGAGTCTTTATTCTTCAAACTTCCTTCCATCAGCTGGCTGCCTTTAAAAATTAAGTTTCTTGCTCACAAACCATCCGCTCCCCTTTTTATTTTTCTTAGTTCATCCATTGTTTGATGATTCTATTCGTTGTCATCATCCCTTTCCTCAACTTGCCTAGATGTTATGAAACCATACTCACATTTGATTCTCGACAGGTGTACTCTTCCATGTGGTAGGATCGGATATGGTAATGTTAGGTTTGAGCTCTAGGGTTTTAGGAGTAGACAGAGACTTGATAAAGAGTTGAGACGGGTAGAGTTTATAGAAAAAGTGCTATGGTTTCAAAAATTTGCATTCTAAAGCAGTGTGTGTGTCTCACATTCAATGTCGCGACAAATCTTGCCCTCAGTGCATGGGAGTCATTAATTCTCCATCGCGATGAAGAAGTACATTGCATTAGAGTTTCAACATTATTTGTGAAGCCAGGCTATCAAGGTCTGACGACAGGAATATATTAGCCATTTCTTTGAAGTGGTTGAATTTATGTTGCGACATAACAGACTTATATTGTGACATAATTTTCTTTTCAGTTGCTTCTAAATCGTTGTGTAACCAGAAAAGCGTGTTCTTGTTGCCAGTGAAGTTTTGAAGTACTTATTTCTCATGTTTCTACGATAAAACATAACTGACCTATATCCACTCGTACTTTCGGTTGAATTTGTGTGAAAACATTTGACCATGAAAATCTTTACTTCAAGTATTAATACTCATCTAAATTCTTAATTAACTGCGGCCAGGATATTCAAAACATGTTTTTATTCAAGCAACATATTCTGAGAAACATTGTTAATTATGCATTACCCTTAAAAAGAAAGGTTTAGGGAATTAGATTACTCCCTTGTAGTCATTTTTAACATATTTTCTTTTGAAGGCTCGTTTGCTTCTTAAAATGGTTCTGCAGTTTTGTTTCATTTCTGAAAATAACATATTCTTGTTTAAACTCGACAGATCATTGAAACATCAAATACTCAAAATTCTACTGAATAAATCAAACTAAAAAATCTACCTGAGTTGCCTCCCAAGTTGCTCGAATGTCCACTATTTAGACATTTCTTGTAATTTGTCTTCTCTTCGACATCCTTTTGCTTGCTCTTCTAGTGCAGGCTTTTCTTCATTACTTTAGTCTCCATGCATGCTTTGTCCTACATTTTATTACTTCCTTGCAATTCATCACTGCCTCTCATTGCAGTTGGTGTGAAATCTTTAGGATTGATCTCAATACTACTAGGAAATGTATTTTTGGATTGGCTTTGCAAGGATGAGCCCGCCTTGAGTCTCGAGTTTCGATGTAGCATTAATATTTGTTTGAAACACAATTTATTGACCCAGCTTAGGAAATTCTCAAGTTCGGCCAATTTATTTTTCTCTATGCGCATTCGGGATCTTTTGTCTATCGCGGAGTGTATACGATCTTTAAGGTTTGAGTTCTTGCCCTTGGTCTCCTCTGTGCTCCTGTTCTGCTTTGCTTCTTGGAGCTTGGTGAGTATAAAGCTGATGGTAGTTATGTCCATGTCACCATGGCCTGTGCTCCCCACCATAAAGCTCTCATGGTTTCCTCGTTCTTTGGTGTGGCAGTGTGTTAGCAAGTTGGGGATTAGAGGCTTCAAGTGGTAAATCTCTGAAATTCATATCTTTTTTGTTTCCTCAGCTTGATGGGCTCTTCTTCCTCATACCCCTCATTCTTGTTTCTCTTAACTCCACTCACAAATATACAGAAGCTTCCTGTGTGCCATTATGCATCCTCCTCTCATTGCTACTCGACTGTTCTCCGCCACCTCAGGCTTTGGCTTCTAATTTAATAGTTCAGTCAAATCAAAATGGGACCATTTCCCTCCATCTATGTTTGCTCAGGAAGGTGAGATGGAGTCTTGGTTGATTTGTAAGGTCTTCTATAAATTTGCCTTCCTCTTGCCACTTCTTTTAAAACCACATTGATAAACTAGTCATCTTAATTATAATTCTGCATGTTGAAAAATGTCCCATCAAGGTTGTCGGATATATTCATGCATTGACACCTCTTAGTGAATCTTTTGAACCTCTCATCCTTAGACTCATCCTCCATGCTTTAGCCTGTGGTTCTCCTCTTCTCTCAGTGAGTGGGGCTGGTGGGAAAAAATGCGCTCATTGTGCCTCCACAGTTCTTATAAGTATTTGTAATCCCACTGAGTGAGTCAAACCCTTGTGGTACGCCACGTCTGATGAAATGGGAAGGAGTTGAGCTTGATCACATCTACAGTCTTACTCATTCTCTCAGTTTCACGATTGTTTGCCATCCTCATAAATCCCAGTGCTCATTGGATCTTCTAAGGGTGTGATGGCGTTCTTTGATCATTATAAATCAAAAACCAGGCTAAAGTGTTTAGCTAATAGGGGTTGTCTCATAGTAGAGTATTCTTCTTGAATGATGGGCCTCCAAAATTCCTCCATTGTGTTAGGCCTCTGTGGTCTCTCTGCTTCTTCTTATTTTCTAAGATAGTCACGATACTTTCTATTTGATTAGTCATACTTCTATCTTCAGCACTGGTAGCTTTTCTCATATTTTTAGGATTCTTTCAATATGCGTATCTGAGGCGAGTTTTGTTTACGATTTACATTAATTAATGCCTTCTTGAAAATGGAAGCATGAGATCAAAGTTAGTAACAAAAATTATATATCTATTAGGCTTCCAAAAAGATCAGTAGCTTATTCGATACTATTATTTAAAACTATTTTTATTGGATTTCAGTTTTTTGTAAAGCAGAAAAATGTCCAAATTAGCATTTCTCTCTTTTGTCATAATATTGATCTTTAAATTCCTTCGATCCTCGGCAACAGTGCCAAAAACTTGTTAAGACCAAATGTTATATACAAATTTACGACACTACCACCAAAGGATTATAAACACAAAGCCCGGCTAAAATCCCGACAACGGCCTTGAAAAAACTTATTGGTATTTTGCATGTATCTGAAATCTTTGTGATCTTGCCCAGACTATTACTCGATTACCCGACAACGGCGCAAAAACTTATTAAGACTAAATGATATATAAATTTAACACTACACAAAGGATTGTAAACATATTGACCTAAAATCACGACACGATCAAAAAACATTGAGACCAAATGATATATGAAATTTCTGGTAGCTTACCACGAGTTATAAACAGGCCCGGCCCCAAATCCGACATGGCCTTAACAATTAAGACCATTTTCATATGCAAATCTTTGGCCTCGCTTGAGACTATTACTCAGTCCGTAATGTATGCAAAACTTTGTTTAAAATAAATCGTCTGCATACAAATTACGACACTAC
This sequence comes from Tetrastigma voinierianum, assembly GCA_016808115.1. Lineage (NCBI taxonomy): Eukaryota > Viridiplantae > Streptophyta > Magnoliopsida > Vitales > Vitaceae > Tetrastigma > Tetrastigma voinierianum. Next base: position 7,778 of record JAEQBH010004633.1, read on the forward strand.
CACCAAAGTTATAAACAAGAATCGACTAAAATGCAGACAACGGCGCCAAAAACATTAAGACCATTTTGCATGTATACAAATCTTTGGCTTTCTTTGCTTGAGGACTATTACTCAGTCCGACTTGATGCCAAAAACTTGTTTAAAGGCGAATGATAGCGGTATGCTCATAAGAAGAATAATTTTGTCTTTGAAATGGTCTTAAAAACAAGTGCACAAGTGGTACAAATAATAAGTGGATAAATAAATTACGAGATACTGGATTCCCATAGAGATTGAAAGAATTTAAACTTCAATTACCCAGCTATAAGTTCTACACTATTTGAGCATTCATTTCGAGGAAAACTTTAGTAACCTAATAAGAATTTTAATACTTGGAATATAAATTTAAATAAAGGGAAAAATTTAAATCCTAAATATAAATTGGGTGAACCAAATTATTGTTGAAATGTTTCTTTGAGTTTCACTCTTGTGAAATTATCAATTCTTTGCATCATAATCTAATTCTATTTTCTCTGAGTGAGTACGAATTTGTAAGAAGCGAGGTAGTATAGTTTAGTTCCTCATCTAACCATACTTCTTGTGAGTAGAAATTATGTTCGTTCTAATCATGATTCTAATCAATTACTTGTAATTTGAATTTCTATATAAAATCACAGGTATGTTTCTTTTCCAATGCACCATACCCATTTCTTATGTTCTGATTTCTTGCTTCTAAGGCAGGCGGTGCGGTTACAAAATGAATGTCTCATACTTAAGATTTGAAAGAGTTTTCCTTTCCTTGATTAGATCTGTGCTGCAGGGATCAAGATCATTCCTCCCGGACCAAGGAGAGATCTCTAATTGATTAAATTGATATATCACTCAACCCTTCTCAAACCATGAGTAAATTCAGGATTTATTTAAGTAACCTTTTAGAGCTCATTAGTTCTTCAATATTAGTCGAGCATACCCCCAAGTAACTAATCTATGCTCTCAGGAATCTCCATCTCTGTGTCACTCAGAGGGCCTCTTGGAAATCAGGACTAAACAATAGTCCTTTCATGGGTATTAGCTACTAAGATTGGGAACAATTAATTTCCACCAGCATCACAAATCGGAAATAAATTCCAAAACCTTTCAGGAAATTTTCTTCTCATTGTGCGAAAAGACCATAGCAACATAAAATCTTTCCCAGCAAAGTTGTGTTCTCAAAGCCAATTACAGTATCTGCAGAAATACTTATCGGGAAAATTCCCACTTTGTAAGCGCAATCGATTAAGAAGAAATGAGTTCCAGCTTTTGTCTGGAGTTCATTGAATTCAAACAGTAATCATAAATGAATTTCAGGATTTAAATTCAACTTCAAAACTTCTGAACAATTTACTATTTCAAATCTAGTAAACAAATTAAGTAGTCCTACGCTAAATCTAATCTACAAAGAAAAAAAAAGAAAAATATAATACAAAAGAGTCCTACGCTAAATGCAGAATTCTTCAGTCCTAAGATTTGAGTGTGAAGTATTGAAAAGGAAAAATACCCAGATCTTAGAAAGAAGTTTATATTCTACAAGTAACTGATTAGACTCATGTATCCGAAAGGAACATGGATCTCTAATTAGCGAAATGTATGGTGTATGGAGAAATCCCAGGCTATACTATCTTGCATCTTTAATGATTCAGATTTCAAACTAATGGTTGGTATGTTATAAAATGATCTGAAATTTATAATTGTACATTGATCTCTTTCCATTAACTTACACAATCTCAATCCAACTATTTTGAATTCTTTATAAATAGTTATAGAATTTTATTTAATTTTTACTTTTCCTTTAGTTTAAAACAAATCACTTTTAACTGGAGTTGAATAAGCGAGGATCTTGAGTAGATGGGAGTAATTGATGTTTAGATTTTCATCAATCCTTGTGAGGAATGAAATGTTGGACTTAAATCCACTTTTATTGTAGTAGACACATTGCACTTGCGGTGAACTAGACAAAACACATTTTCAATTAAACCTTCTCATCGAGAAACGAACAACATATTTTATATCTTTGGTCGATCAAAAGTTTTTTTGGCTCAGTTGTGGGAACTAAATAGTTTTTAGCGGTACCAAAAAGTTTAGCAAACCTTGACTTTGATTTATTATTGCCAATAGGTTGTCTGAATCAACAAAATTTATAACCTAAATTTCTCCTACTGCCATAGCATGCTTCTTTACGATATATAATTAGCTCTAAGTCGAACACATGGATCGGTTTTCTTCGCATAAATGACTTGCAATTAAGGCCTAAATGGTGAATTCAATTTGGATTTTAAGGTTTGGTAAAAACAGTGGGGGTTGGTGATTTGAAAATTGAAAATAAACTAAAGTAAAATATGAAAAAGAACTCCTTGAAGCATCATGCTACTGAGGTTGAGGTCCTAAGGTAAATGAGAGGTTCTTGGTTCTTTTCCTCGCGTTAGGGAGGATGACCTATAGTCAATTCCCGAACCGGATCTTTGTTTGGCTATAAAAACTAAACCCTAATAGTTTTTCCTTTTGAAATATAGCATTTAATGAGCATAAATGCTCTTGGACAGTAAGAACACATCCCTTAAATCTACCCTACAGTAACTAATAGAAGGCAGCTAATGAATCTTAGTAGATCTAGCAATAAGCATCTGCTGAACCCTAAAAGCTTGCCAAATATAGATTAATCAAGGTACATTTAAGAGATTTAAACCTAGAGTGAGAGATGGAAACATAAATGATCATAAATGTTAGCATTAAGCGAAGAACCAACATTTTTACCTTAAAACCGTTGCTAGGTAGCCACTCTTTCTTCTACCAAGGATGGAGGGGTTTGTAACCATCCCTTGAGTTGTCATCCTCCAGAGGTGTTTGGCAGCCGAGAAAAAAATGAAATAAAGCAAAGAAAGTAGAGGGAAAGAAAAAGTAAGCGGGAAGCTCAGACCCACATTAAACTCTATGTCAATGAGAAAAATAGGAATTCTCTAGTATTTGATTTGAGCTTATATAGTGCTCAAATAAGCAAAAATACACAAATACCCTCAATACCCATAACACATGAAGGGAAAAATTGGAAAAATCACAAAAAGGAAGTCAAACGGGGGTCAACGGAGCAAAAACCAAAAATGCAGGAAGCATTTTCGTATTTCTGAAAATTTCGCGACTGCAGAATTCCTTGATCTTTCCATTTTCCTTGCATTTTCTGCTCTTCTTTCCTTCTAGTTTCTGATCTGCAATGCTGAGTTCAACTTGAATTCTTCGTGCTTGGATCGACTCAACAATTTTGACATAATTATCTTGCAAAAACTACAAAATTAGCTACAAAATGTGATTAGTAGAATAGCAGGGATCTTAGTGTGCCAATCGGATTAATTAATTTGATTAGTACATAAAAAGTGCTCAAAACCTCAAATAAACAGGGTTCAAAATAGCACTATTTGGGCACTAATCACTCCCCCCAACCGACACATTGCTAGTCCCTTAGCAATGAAAGAAAGAAAGAGCAACAAAATCTTGAGAATCAAAGAGTTTCATGCAGAATCGACTTAGAATTTCCACCAAAATCTAAGTGTTTATATGTTTAGTTTTCAACGATAAAGCTGTAAGCTTGCACTCCTGACCAAGCTACTACCCTGACCTAGTACGCTGTAGGCCTAAATAGATCAAGACTCATTCTTATACCACAATTCTTTTTGTGTTGCAGGGGTGCAATCTTGAATGGAAACTTCACAAGAGATCCGTATAGCGAGGATCTGGGCGGCTCCTGACCAATTAAGGCTTAGGGCATCAAGTCATGAGTATTTTTCAACCACAAACTCTTAGTTCATGGACTTCAAATGACTTGAGACTTGATACCTACAACTGTGGAGCCTCACTATCCACAGTAGCGAGCACTAAGTCGGTGGCTCCAATTGATTAACAGGGCACCAGGCTTTTAAAGACTTTCATCATATACCCCTCGTACCGTGCTCGGGTTTCAAGGTAAAGTGTTGCAAATTTCTTCTTTTTCTTTTTCTTTTCTTTTTCTTTTTTCTTTTTGTTTTTCTCTTCTTTTTATTTTGGAAGAGTCATTGGCCTTCTTTTCCTAGGGGTCCTTAACCCTGTGGAAAGGTAATTAAATGAAACTAGGATAGGCTTTGGTAGGAGGTTAGAAACGATTTTTTTGACTCTTGTTGAAACCTTGTTTTTGATGTGTGATTAGCTAGAGTGGAAGAGAAAGGACCAGAAAGCAGAATTTAGCAGATCATCACCAATTAGTTATGGGACAGAAATCTAACATCATGATAATAGACCGATGTTTCAATTTTCAAACTCTGAGCTAGTAAACACTATTAAAAAAATGGGGGTAATTTTGCAAACTATAAGTGTGAGTTGTATGGTATGTATAAAAAGATATATGGCTATAATTTTAGCTTTACAAAAAGAAACTGACAGCTTCACAACCAAAACAAACAACTACACAAACAAAAACTAAATAGCAAGTCATTAATCTTCACAAAAAAACTTGCTCAAAATAGCAACAAAACATAAATGTAAAAGCCACTTCCTTCGCTAACTCTCCCCAATGAGATATATCATTGTCATGATGGGGTACCGGATTGGAAAGTTAGGAAGGAAGTGCCCTCCTGATGGTGATGCCTTCATTGGTGCTTGTCTCCTACTGAAGGCGGTGAGGAGGCGCTAGTAAAAGTGGAGGAGAATCTGGCACGCTCTTCTTTGCTAGCATGTCCAATGAAGCTATAATTGGTGTTGGGTGGGTTGTTGCTTTCTTTGGTCTTTGTTGGATGATGAAGAGGCTGGGTAGGTGCGATGAGATAGGAGATAGACCCGGGTGACTCTTAATCTTGCATGAGATAGCGTGGTTACGTACGTAGCGGTCTACGTGCGTGTCATCCTCAACTAAAGTTGTGTGGCAACGCGAAGATCTTGTATTAATTTGAAAAAGGTGCGGATTGCATCCATAATAGTGAGAAAATCTTGAGTGGATATGGAGATATGTTGCGGTGGTGGAGCTGATGTACTAGGTCCATCTGACACTGACACTGTAGGAGTTAGAGAGCCTTTGGAGGAGTCACGAGAGGATGTCGACGATGTAGGTAATGGAAGCCGGGTATTTGCTGGAGGCGTGCGGATGGTGCTATTGAGGCTCCTCTATATCTCTGTCGGATGGTCGAAATTGCTATGTCATAATTACAGCTGCCAGCGAGGTGGGAAGTCTTTGAGCACGGGGTGAAGGGCGCACTGTCAGCTGATAGAGCAGTCGCAATCTCGGCGGCGCTCAATCGGAAGGCTCGCGGGAAAGCCCATATTCTCACAACACTTGGCGCCAGTAGCCTCGGGACGAGGAGGGGTGTGGACTCCGGCTTTCGGTCCCGGGTTTACGCGGTGGACCTTGTGCGAAAGTGGAGCAAAGGATGTCATGAAGAGCTCGGGGTTGAACCCGATAACGCAAATATGCCGTGCCAGAGCCAGGTATCTCCTCTCCGTTATGCAATTATGGAGTGGGAAGATGTTGGACCATAGTATGTGGTCGATAAGGAGCATGCTCGGGAAAATTGTCTCGGAAGAGTGCGAGACCTCTTTGATATGTCTCTAGATAATATGTGAACCATCTCCCTAGGTAAGGGGTAGGGCCATGGCTATGGTCGACGAGTTGGCTGGGATGCGGGGAAGTAGATGCGGCTGCTGTGCTCCCGGCGGCCCCAAAGTGTCCTATCGTGTGTTCGAGAAATGGATAACATTAGGATGGGGTACTCAGCTTTGGATGTCTTAATTATGATAGAACTCCATGACCACCGGGAATAGAAAAGCTAGACGGGGTCGTAAAGGCTCGGTCTGCAGCGAGAAGAATTGCACCGGGCTGAAATTTAAGTCCTCTGCAAGTCTTAGCCATGCTTGGATTAGGGAAGAGATGGAGACGGTGGAGAGGTTCTCTGCTTCAAGAAAAGGGAATGAAATGAATGAAGAAAGGGGGTGGGGCTTATATAGAGGGATTGGGGAAGGTGAAAGGGCTGATTAAATAAGCGTCATAAATGGGCACTAAAACTAGGCTAAAAAATTCAGGAAATTTATGGTAGGGTCTGAGAAAGCGAAGAGATGCGGGGAAACGAAGGCGAAACCAAGAGGCGGCGTGGGGATCTCATGGGTGGCAGGGTACTGGGTTGCAGAATTTCAACCTACGACTATGGCCCTACCTTACTAACGAAACATAATACAAAAAATTATTAGTATAAGCATGTAAGAAAGGCGAGAGTACAAGAAAATTAAACCAAAATTAAGGAAATTATGAAAAATTACAAATTAAACCAGAAGTAAAGCATATAAAAGTCTAACAAAAATTGGAGTGGTTTCTGAGATTCTTGCAGCTCCTCTACTCGAGCTCTGTGGGTTCATGGAGGGTCAAGGAGGAGAAGTCCCTCCATGTATGGTGTGAATGCTTGGGATTTCAGCTTCTGCTCCTTTACTTTAGGTACTTATCTGAGAGTAGATGCTTTTAGGGGTGGGCTAGTCTTTGGAGGAATGAGGCTGATGCCTTTGGGTTCTCCATTACACACTTCATTTTTGTTCATCGATTCCTCCTACAACTTATGAGCACTATGTCCTCCTCCACCTAGACTAATCAAGCAGACTTCATTTGTTTCTTGTTCATCCATTTCCTTGTGTTTGTTGTTCAGGTGAAAGATGTTGAGTTCCGAAGTCATATTGCCAAAGGTAAGCTGCATGACTCCATTCCGACAATTGATGATAGCATTTGATGTGGCTAAGAATGGCCTCCCAAGTATGATGGGTACATGGTTAGTACCCTCTGCCACGAAATAAATGTCAAAGAACTCACGAGTCGGAGAGTAAATTTGTCCACCTTCACTAAAACATCTTCAACTATACCGCCCAGGTATTTTCATTGATATTTATCGGCCAAAGATATAAGGTGATGGTGGTAGGCTTTAATTCTCTAAACCCGGCTACTTGTATGCGGAATATATGGTAGCAGGTTCTGCGGCTCCCCAGATCCAGCGGTGCCTTTTCTACACAGGTCCCTCCCGGAGTGTTCGAAATGGTAGGGATCACGGATCATATATTCTGGGAGTCTTGCATTGAATGATGGCACCTAACACATTGTTAGAGCAGCTTTTCTTATCAATGCTGACCTTCTTTTTATAGTGCACAAATCCTTTAAGAATTTTGCATATGTAGGGATTACAGCAGTCATGTCAGGATGACCTTCACTTGTCTCGACCTTCGAAAATTCGATCTGGTTGAAGTGGTTTTACCTCTTGAGTGGCAGGAAATGGAGAATGCTCTTCTTCATTGAATCTTCTTTTTATGATTATTTGATGCAGCTCCACTTCCTTTTCTTCCTTGGCCTTCTCAACTAGTGAATCAGGTGATCAGCACCTTACCACTTCTCAAAGTATTAATAACCTTAACTTCATTTATCACAGGCGGGATTTCTGGAAGCTATCTCATGGATCCCCTTGGGATTGGGCTATGTCTGGGAAGGAAATTTGCCCTTTTCCTGCACTTGCAGGTGGTTAGTCAACCTTGATATTGAACACTGTAGGTTATCAAATTTTTGATCCATTTCATTTTGAAGCACGTATCTTGTTGTTGGGGTGCTCTCCACGATAGTAAATTTATGATTGCATTGCACATTGATGGCCTTCTCCTTCTGAGAATTTCTAATACTTAGTTGAATAGCATATTTGGAGATGAGGATGGTAGTGTTGTCAGTTGAGATGAGGAAACATCGCATTCTTTATTCTTTGGCCTGACGAGGAACATATTACCGGAGGTTTGGCTTCAGGGGAGAGGTTAGGATGGTTCTCGGTGGGATTATATGTGTTGTTGTTTTGGGCATTGGTTGGTGGCTTATATTGGCCCACAACATTGGCGTGTTTAGCCATTATATCCCTTACTGAAGGAGCAGTTGGGCAGTTGGGCAGTGCTCAGTGGATTGGCATATAAGGCAAGGATAGATGGGCATAGGTGCCTCAGCCACTGCTCGCACCTCATGCCGATTTCGCATTTCAAGCTCCTCCAACCTTCTAGTCAAGGTGGATAGCTTTGCCTTCATCTCCATATCCTCCGGGAGTGAATACATGCCTCCCTTTTGATTGGCTACAGGCCTCATTCTCTCTGCTCCCTTGGACTAGGTTCATCCCAAGTTTTTGAAGTCTCTGCCGCATAATTCAAGAAGTCCATGGCTTCCTCTAGATGTTTGCTCATGAAGTCCTCTCCACACATAGTTTCAAACAACTACTTCATAGCAAGGGACATTCCATTATAGAAGTGATTAACCAGCATCCAAGTATTAAAGCCATGGTGAGGACATGCATTGATGGTCTCTAGGTACCTTTCCTAAAATTGGTAGAATTTCTCATTTTCTTGGGTTGCAAAGGTGTAAATCTGCCTCTTCAGACTATTGGTTCTATGGGTGCTGAAGAATTTCTTCAAAAATTCAGCCTGCATGTCTGCCCAATTCCTAATAGTTCTCGGCCTCAAAGAGTTGAGCCAGATTTTAGCCTTATCCTTCAAAGTTAGAGGAAGAACTGGCTTCATGGATCCACATTGGAGATGTCCTCTTTGAAAGGTATTATACTTCCTCGAATTCCCGGATGTGTGGTGGGATTTTCCTCTCCATCCCATGGAAAGTGGGAGCGAGGGGGCTGAGGCTTGATAATTATGTCCTGCAGGAGGAAGCCTGATGCATGGTGCACTCGGCTTAGAGGGTGTATAGCCAATCCCTCATGGTCCTGCATGCATTGGGATTCCTCTATACCCTGTTAACTGTTGTTCCTCGGGTGGAGGCTCTATCGATCACTATTTAAAGCTCACTTCACGATTCTCATTCTTGTGGGCACGATCTGTCATCACTTTTGTTTTCCTATCCAGTGGTGCATAAACTCTATGAAACAACCACAAAATGCAACAACAAAAACCGAGGCTGCAGGTTCTTGTTAGAGCTAAGATAAAAAGAAAGAAATTGTATATGGGCAGTATAAAATTGAATCAACTTAACAGTGAACTTCTAGGAGAATTAAAAGTAAAGACAAAAAGGTTTGAAAGTTCACCAATACTTGTGATGTGGATCACAAGTTCAACAACTCAACATTTGCACTAAGGCACCATCCCCAGCAACGGCGCCATTTGATTCGTGTGCCAGTAGGTTGTCCCGGAATCAACAAAATTTATAACCTAGATTCCTCCTACTGCCGTAGCATAGCTACTATAGTATAGTGGCTCTAGGGTCGAACACAAGGATGGGTTTTCTTCGCACAAATGACTTGCAATTAAGGGCGAAATGGTGAATTCAATTTGGATTTTAAGGTTTGGTAAAAACAGTGGGGGTTGGTGATTTGCAAACTGAAAATAAACTAAAGTAAAATATGAAAAAGAACTCCTTGAAGCATTGGGCTACTGGGGTTGAGGTTCTAAGGTAAATGAGAGGTTCTCGGTTCTTTTCCTCGCTTTGGGGAGGATGACCTATAGTCAATTCCCGAACCGGATCTTTGTTTGGCTATAAAAACTAAACCCTAATAATTTTTCCTTTCGAAATATAGCATTTAATGAGCATAAATGCTCCCGAGACCAGTAGAACACACATCCCACTAAATCACCTACGGTAACTAATAGAAAGCTGGCAATGAATCTCTGTGGATCTAGCGATAAGCATCTGTGAACCACAAGCTTGCGAATAGAGAGTTAATCAAGGTACATTTAAGAGATTTAAGCACAGAGTGAGAGATGGAAACACAAATAATCATAAATGTTAGCATTAAAAGCAAGAGAACCAACATTTTACCTTAAAGCAGATTGCCGTGGCCCTCATCTTTAAAGGATGGAGGGTTTAACGATAATCCCTTGAGTTATTAGATCCTCGAGGGGTGTTTAGCGAAGTAGAAAATAAGAAAGAAAAGCAAAGAAAATGAGGAAAAGAAAAGTAGCGGAATGACTCTATCATAAGCCTCTATATACAATAAAGAAAAATGAGAATTCTCTACCAGATTTGATTTAAGCTTATATAGTGCTCAAATAAGCAAAAATACACAAATACCCTCGATACCCATAATACATGGAAGGCGAGTGGAAAATAAAAGGAAATTGGCTTAGGTCAACGGAGTAAAACCAAAAATCTGAGGAAGCATTTCGCATTTACGAAAATTTTGCAGCATGCCAAATTTCCTGCAATGCTCAATTCTCCTTACAATTTCTTCTCTTCTTTCCTTACGGTTTTACGATACATAATCTTTGATTCGGCTGAATTCTTTGTGCTTGGATGGAAACTGACAATTTTGACATAATTAGCTTTCAAAAACTGCTAAAATTAGCTGCAAAATGCGTCAGTAGAATAGCGAGAGACCTTAGTGTACTTAATCGAATTAATTAAGTTGATTAGTACCTGAAAAGTGCTCAAAACCTCCAATAAACGGGGTTCAAAATAGCCTTGTTTGGAAAACAATCCCACCTCATCATATTTAGTCAATTTAGTGTACAACAATTGGTCGAGTTTTGGTCTGTTGTAAATCGGTCAATAGTTTTAGTGTCGTTGCGGGAGGCTGAATAGTCTTTGAGTAGTAGTACCGGAAGTTTGGCACACTAACCTCATGTATTTAGTCATTGGTCTTGACAAAAACTATAGGGAAGGATACTAGGGCTGAATATATCCATTGATGCGATTATGATTTATATTCATGAAGTGTTGGTTTAATCAAAATATATTTGTGTTTGTCCAAGGAAGCCGGTATGAGGTTTACACTTTCGTGTCTCCCCTCAATTTCTCATACCCACTCCCTATTCTCCTTTCGGTCCATCTAGGTCATTAAGTATGGTACTTTTATAAGGTAGTGTTGTCCTTGGGAATCCTATTGGTCACCTCTTTGTCAATACAATAGGACTACCCGGATTACACTAGGATCAATCACCTCTCGGTCCATACGATCCTAACATATTGCTGAGATGGTGTTACTCCTAATGAAATACATCTAGTATTAGGCATTCCCAATTCCCTAAACTTCTTTGATTAGGTTAATTGAATCCACCAGTGTAATTCATACCTTAGAGACCTGGACCCGATTTTAGAGCATAATCGAAGCGTCATAGGATGCCCTAGTATGGGATGTTCGAAGACTGCTCTCGAGTATGGATTAATTAGTTAAAACACATAATAATAATCCTAAAAACGACACCAACTAAGATCCACACAGCATGAATTCACAAAACCATTCTAAAGATATATAAATCAAGCATCAACAATAATCAGCCTAGAGTAAAAACTGTGAAACCCCGTATTTTCTTTCGTTTTCTCTCCTCTTTTCTCGACAACCAAATAACCTCTGAGAAGAGGAGGAGCAGCTAAACCCTTCTTTTCCTTAGAGTAAAGGGAACTAGGTAAAGGTTCCGGATGAAAAGGTAAGGGTTTTCCATGTTTTAATGGAGGTATTTACCCTCCCCAATGCAAGGAAAAGACTCGAAAAACCCCTCGTTTAGGTAGGAACACAGAAACTTTAGTGACCTAACAATCGAGGATTTGTTTTCATGTTTTAGTAAATTTTTACTTTTAGTTTTAATCACTAAAATCCCCTCTTTTTATCACAACCCAAATATCTAAAATGAAATCACTAGTTTGAGCCTCACTATCAGTCATTTTTTCAAAGAAAACCCATCTTTGTGGACGATCCTAGAACCACTATACTATAGTAGCTATGCTATGCTAGTATGAGGTATTAGGTTATAAATTTAGTTGATTAATACCCTACTGGGCTAGCGATAAGTATCCAATGAGCCTTGAGAGCTTACCAAATACTAACCATTCAAGGTGAATCGAAGGGATCGAACCTAGGATTTGAGGAAATAAAAACATCCTTGAATCGCCTTCCAATAACCCATAAATGATAACTAACGAATGTCAATGGATCTAGAAATAAGCATCCATTAAACCACTAAGCTTATCAGTCTGAGTCATTCAAGGTAGAGGACATGATTCTTGAGTAAGTGTTAATCAGCCAAATTATAACCTAATACCTCATACTAGCGTAGCATAGCTGCTATAGTATAGTGGTTCTAGAAATAAGAGTAAGGTTTTTTAATGAAATGATGACGATGAGCTTAAGCGAGATTCATTTGATATTGGGTTAATGTTAAAAAAATAAAAAAAAAAAGATTTTAGTGATTAAAGCTAAAGTAAAATTTACTAAAACTGAAAACAATCCCTTCAAAATCATCATGTCACTAAGGTTTCCAGGTTCCTTAGGCAAAAAGGAGAATTTTTAATTCTTTCGATTAAGGAGGATAACATATTCGAATCGGTTCTTAGTTTTAGAGTATAATAAGCGACCTTAAATAAATATCCTTGAAAAATGGTATTTGCTTTATTGTGTAGTGTGGGCGGGTGAAGAACATCTCCTTGACTCACCTTCAAGGTTCATAAATGATAACTCCACGAACATCACTTGGATCTAGTGATATAAGTATCAATGAGCCACGAGAGCTTCAAATCTAGCCATTCAAGGTGGAATGAAGAGTTCGAACCTGGATTTAGAGGAAATAAAAACATCCTTAAATTTCCTTCCAATAACCCATAAATGATAACTAATGAATGTCAATGGATCTAGCAATAAGCATCCATTGAACCCTAAAAGCTTATCAAGTACGGGTCATTCAAGGTGATCCAAAGGGATTAAAACCAACATTTGAAAAGAAACCATTAATGATGGAAAATACCTTCGTTAAAACATGGAAAACCCCCACCTTTTCATCTGGAACCTTCACCTAGTTCCCTTTACTCCAGAAAGAAAGGGTTTAATTGCTCACTCCTCTTCTCGGAAAGGTGTTTAGGTGTCGCATGAAGAAAATGAGAAAAGAAATCTGGCACTCTTTGAGAAACTTCTTGAATATATTGAATGTTTACAAAGTCTTTTTTGAGTTGTTTCTTTTAAACCCTTACAAATTACAAAATCTCCAACTCATAACACTCATACTTGTGTGAGAAAGTGGGAAAATATCCAAAATCGAAAAGTCAAAGCAAGAGGTTGAGAAATTTCGTAGGAGGCTGCTTGAAGGCTTGCACGTGCATGTTTTGCTTCTACTTTTACTGTCTTCTAATAGCACCACCCCCGACTCTGAGCTGCATTTAGTTCTTCATGCCTTGACTTGAATCCCTATCCTCAAGATATAAAGTCCCTAAAAATAAATAAAATTGACAGAAAATTTTGATTAGTAGCATTGCTAGGTCCTTAACATGCCAATTGGGTTAATTAGGCTAATTACTACACAAAAAGTGCTCAAAACATCGAGTGTTAAAGGTATAAAACAACACTTTTTGGGTAGTAATTAGAGACCCGGGACCAAATTTTAGAGCATAATCCAAGCGTCACTAAGGATGCCCTAGTATGAGGATCGAAGACCCAACTCTTAGTATGGATTAATTAGTTAAAACCATAATAATCCTAAGAACTACACCAAATTCACAAAACCATTCTAAAAGATATATAAATCAAGCATCAACTTCAATAATCAACCCTAGAGGAGCATTTAGCCACTCATTACAACCAAGAAATCCAACAAAACCATGTTTAACATAAACATAATAATGAAAGATTAATAAAGAGAGTAAAGTTTAGAATCTGAAAACAAATGAGAGGTGAAATTCGTCTCAAACCTGCTCTACAGTGCAGAAGCTCCTACAGTAGTTAGTTAACTCAAAATCAGCTCAAAAACAAGGGTGAAACTCAAGAAAATCTAAAACCCTAAATTGCTTCAAGAAGAAGAAAGAAACCTGAGAGGTATTCTCCCTCAGCTCGAACCTAATAGTCTAAATACATATATTTATAGGCAATGGAAAAATGGGCGTGATGGGCTCAAAAATGTCGTTGTTTTGCTAGTCAGGGCCAGAGTCGTCCCCTTCATAAAAAAAACAAGCAAATGGGGATTAATGTAATCTTTAAGAATGCGAGGATGAATCTAGCATTTAGGTTACAAAAATACATACAAGAGCTCTGTATAAATGCCCGATCGATTACACCTACCAACTATCACATGATAGAGGATTTGTATCGACTACGGAAGCTGAACAAAGTAACCTGGAAAGATCATTTTCCACTCCCATTCATTGATCAGATGCTAGATAGACTAGAGGGTAATGAGTACTTCTGTTTTCTAGATGGGTATTCAGGTTATAATCAGATTTTTATTGCCCTAGAATATCTAAAAAGACCAATTTTACTTGTCCATATGGCACCTTTGCCTTTAGGAGGATGTCATTTGGCCTTTGCAATGCACCTAGAACATTCCAAAGATGAATGATAGCTATTTTTTCCGACATGATGGAAAAATCTATTGAAGTCTTTATGGATGATTTCTTGGTTATCGGTTCTTCCTTTGATGAATGCCTTGAAAATTTAAGGTTGGTACTTAAAAGATGCACGGAGACCAATCTTGTGCTTAATTGGGTGAAATGTCACTTCATGGTGCGAGAATGCAAAGTTCACAGAGACACGAGAATTTACGGAAAGAGTTGAAGTGGATAAGGCCTAGATTAAAGTCATCGAAAAGTTACCTCCCCCTACGTCAGTGAAGGGTGTGAGTAATTTTTTAGTCATGCTGGCTTTTACAGGCGATTTGTCATAGACTTCTCAAAAGTATCAAAGCCTCCATCTGCTCTTCTCATGCAAGGAGTACCCTTTGAGTTTTACGACGCTTGTATGAATGCCTTTGAGTCATTAAAGAAAAAATTAACCTCAGCCCCCCACAATTCTTGCACTGGGTGGGGATCAGTTGAGCCCCAATGTGACCATGTGCGGTCGGTGTTGTTTGAAAAGAATAAGGTTTTTCATGCCATATATTATGTCGGCATAACGTTAAATGACACACAATTAAACTATGCCACCATATAAAATGAGTTATTGGCCATCGTATTCGCATTTGATAAATTCAGAGCTTATCTTATTGGGAACAAAGTTACAGTTTTCACCGATCACTCCAGGATCAAATATTTGATGACTAAGAAGGATGAAAAACCGAGACTCATTAGGTGGGTGCTCCTCTTTACTTGAAAATTGATGTGGAAATCCAAAGAAGATAGAAGGGCTCTGAAAACACGATGGCGATCATGCGCCGAGATTGGAAATTCGAAAGGTGTATGATGATAAAGTTCACATCGATGACATTCCCGATGAGCAGATGCTAGCTTTACTTCGCATATTTGAACCTTCTCCATGGTTTAGCCGACGTACTTCTAATTATCTTGCCGTCAGTAATATTGTATGGGCTAAGCCACAGCAAAAGCGGTTCTGGAAATCTTGGATTTATGGGAAGACTCCTTTGGGCATACCAGACGATATTCAAGACTCATTTGGGGATGTCCCCTTACAAGATTGTTTATGGGAAGGCGTGTCACTTACTGGTGGAATTAGAGCACAAAGCTTAATAGGAAACTAGGATGCTAAACATGAATTTGGAGACAAGCGGGAGAAAGGATCTTGATTAGATGAGCTTGAAGAATTTACCACGACAAGATGCTTATGAAAGCTCGAGAATATATAAGGAGAAGACTAAGGTTTGGCATGATAAA
Organism: Tetrastigma voinierianum; assembly: GCA_016808115.1. Classification (NCBI taxonomy): domain Eukaryota; kingdom Viridiplantae; phylum Streptophyta; class Magnoliopsida; order Vitales; family Vitaceae; genus Tetrastigma; species Tetrastigma voinierianum. Next base: position 23,334 of record JAEQBH010004633.1, read on the forward strand.
CACTTAGTAAAGAATGAGTTTAAACAGGGGCAACAAGTGCTACTTTTCAATTCAAGATTGAAATTGTTCCTAGGAAAGCTCGAATCAAGATGGTCTAGGCCTTTTATGATCACACAAGTCTTTCTTTATGGTAGTGTAGAGTTGGTATACTTGGAAAAAGGTACTTTTAAAGTAAATGGGTAAAGATTGAACCCCTATTTTGGGGGTCAACTTGAAAAGTACAAGTTTTCCACCAGTTTGCAACCACCTTGAGCAGTGCATTGAAGCATCAAGAGCGCCCTTAATCATTTTCTATGTTTGGCTACCCATCATTGATATGCAGCTTTGTCGAGCTAGCAACGTTAAGTAAAGCGCTACTTGGGAGGCAACCCAAGCCTTTTGAAGTTTTGATTTCCTAAATTCAGTTATAGTTGTTTTGTTTGTGTTTTGATTAAGCTTTTAGAAATTTAAGTTTTCTTAGAGTTCCTAGATTATAGTTTAATTGGGTTGGTATCTGTTGTGTTTTCAGGCTCCGAGGTTGATGCGAAGATAGAGGATAAAGCAGCCAGATTCTGGGCTGAAAAAATGTGGCACATCATGTTGAGGGAGTTTTTGAACACTTAGACAAACTTTTTCAAAAATGTTCCCTCAATGTCGCGACGTTGGTTTCAGACCTATAATGAAGCCCTCTCGACGTTGGCTAAAAATAAAAAAGAAATATGCCCTCTAGAGCGTCTTAGCGTTGGATGACTACCCTGCATAATGTCGCGGCGTTCCTTTATCACTCTGCGGAATGTCGTGGCGTTGGCTAACTGTATGGCGCTGTAGTGATAATAGCGGTCATTTTCTTCTTTGTTCTTTAGCATTCTTCAATTCAAACCTAACACTCTCTATCAATCTCCATTATAGATTACTCCATCATTGGTCTTTCTAGGGAAATCCAAGTGGTTTTCAAACACATACTGAAGGGCCCCGAGAACAACTGCTTAATTAAATGTCCGTTGGCTCCCTCCATTCATCAAGGTTACTTAGGGATTTTCGGATTAAGGGCATTTCAAGGTATTCAACTTCAATTTTATCACGTCTTTGGTATTGTTTTACATTGACAAGAAGAAATTGTGGTGATGGTTGAGCTGTAGAAGGTTCAGGCCTCTTTGAAAAACTTTTCTCAAAATAACACCCTCCAGTGTTCAATACATTGCCTAAGTGACAAATTGAGAATTGGTTTGCTACAAAGGAGTCTTGTGATCACCTTAGAGGGTAACATGACAATAGTGTGTGGATTCAAAGATATTGAACCTCCCATCCTCCACCATAAACGACTAAGGTACCCCATGTCTTCTAAGAAGCAAAAAGTGAGCTAAAAAAGGAGCCGTAAAATAAAGGATTATGATCATCGTAAATTTGTGAATTTGGGAGCCTCCAAGAAGTTCACCCTCATATCGAAGAATTGTTCCTTAATCAAAGAGAAGGGCTTTCACCAACCCTAAGGATTTCTTTCGAAAAACCATAGCAAAGAAAGGGTGGAAGGCACTTTGCTAACCCCTTATGCCAACTGCCACAATGGTTGTACCTGAATTCTAAGCCAACTTAACTTCCCACGTGGTTTAACAAGTACGGGTGAGGGGTGTGTTGGTAGATTTCAGAGTGAGGTTTATCAACGAGTTTTATAACTTGGAACTCAAGCAGCGAAGAAGCGTGACAGACTTTTTTTAAGAATACCCACCACCCCGGCGCTTAGAATGCTCACCAATGTCAAAGTGAGGGAAGACCAACCATGAGGGGCATGTACATTTGCTGCCAAGCATTTGGCCTATATCCTCAAAGTGGCATCACCGTCGCTCTCTATTTCGACTACCAATGTATGTGAAGTGACTGCAAAGTGCGCCCTATTGAACTATGCTATTATTCAAGACATCCCCTTTGATGTGGGGCAAGTCATAAAGGATCACATCCTCCACAACAAGGACGCTAATATGAACCTCGAGCACCCTTTCCTCATTTACGGATTATGCAAGAAAGCCGGGGTGCCCTTGGAAAGTAATGAAGCTGGATACACCCGATCAAAGCAATAGTAGTGAAGAAAAACAAATCGGGTGTACCCAGACTAGAAGGGGTGTATGACTATAAGAATGAGCCTTCGGATGAGGAGGAGTTGAGGGCTTATCAAGACTTGTATGAGGGGAGACAAGACAAAAGAGGAGAAGCGGGGCCGCCTTCTACTCCAACCCCACTACTCCAAATTTCAAGAGTGAGGATCGATCCCACTCCTACTCACCCTATTAAGGATCAAATTCAAGACCTCACAATGAGGTTCAATGCATTATGGGAAGAAACACAAGAACATCATGTTTCAATGAGCGAAGAGATGGACGAGTTAAAGCGCAAAATTAGCACAGTTCTAAGCAATCAGGAGATCATCAAGCAACAACTCACTCATCTCCTTGCCTATCACATGCCACCACCACCACCGTAGTGATCATATAGATCACTAGGAAAGTTTTCTACATCCTGTTTTATGCTCATTACTAGACACAATGTCAATTTCCAATCGGGGTCATGGTGATCGTTTGGTATTCTTATATCAAGGGCCCTCGATTGCTTAATTATTGTCATTCTATGTCTTCCGCCATGATCGTATAGAGCCTCTATTAGGTAGTCTAGTTTTAGAGTACTTCCATGTTTTAGGATCATCTTGCTTTTAGTTATGTGTTTTTGTTTTTGTTTCATGTGTCTTGTTGCTTGTGTATTGTGTGTGTGCTTTTAGGTGTTAAGTGTGTTGAAAGTGAGTTTGAGTTACTGATCGGCTAATAGAAGGTCATGTTGAACATAAATTATTGAAAAAGGCCACCCTTAGGTTATTGAATGATCTGGAATTGTGTGCTTACAAGGTATGGGTGACTTAGCCTAGTTACCCTCTTTGTGCGTCAAGAAGCTATTTCTCAAGGAATCTATCACACACCACCTCTTTGATCTCCCTCAGAGTACTGGTCTTGAACCCTTGCCTGGGGCACCATTCAACTTGGGGGATTCTAACCACTCCAAGTGATGGGACACCCATCAAAAGAGGATTTCCATTGAGCCCTAACCAAAAAGAGACAAATACAAAAATATCAGAAAAAGTGAAAAGAAAAAAAAAGAAAGATAAAAAGAAAATATAAGGAAAAATGTCAAAAATAGATATATGAATAAGAATAAGTGGGATCATCCAATCAGAATCATAGGCATAGTCTGAGGGGCCTTTCAAAGCCTAATGCCCTGAGCTAACTAGCCGGGAGTCATTGACTTCATTGCCCGCTACATAGGACAAAAGATGGATCTTTACCATAACCTAGGGCCTTTGAGTTTGGTTGAGTCTTCGGGGTGAAGTTCGAGGGGAACTAAATGCCTGGTGCCCTTAACCAACTGGTGGGGAGTCGCCAATGGATCCCTGCTATAGGGACACTCATCTAAAACTTCTAGGCACTAGTTTTCTTTCATTTTTAGGTATTTAGGTCAATTTCCTTGTTATGTATTAGTATGAATAAAAAGGGTGCGTTTCTTATCCTTTCTTTAGTTGGGCCTTCTTCCAAAAAGTAAGTTGAGAACCTAGGTTGGGGGTTGATTTGCTTTGTTCGCTTCGGTCATGGCTAATATTCTTTAAAGAGCTTAATGGGCCTAAGGATCCTTAAATTTTGGTTGAAAATGCCAATATTGAAAATTGTTCAAGTGTTTATCCTTCGCATCATGTTATCATACTCATCTCATTGGTCGTAGTTCGTGTCATTTTCAGTTTGTTTGTTATGTCTTAAGTCAGTCTCTTGCTTAGGGACAAGCAAGAAGCTAAGTTTGGGGGTGTGATGATTGTCCAAAAACACTTAATACGTACTCGGGTTTTTGTATGTTTTAGACCTTTTATATAATTAATTTAGTAGCATTTTTTCTTCATACACTAATATGTAGTTCCATTTTGCATTGTAGGTCAAATTGAGGCATTTTAGAGGCTAAAAGAGGGAAGAATCAAGATCCTACTCCCAACACCGTGACATCCTATCAACAAACGCAACATCACCGGCCTCTTTGTGTCCAGTCGGGCTGGGCATTCCCAGCACTCTTTCTAGGTTTTTAATGAAATATGACCTAAGGAATTAAGGGACAGCATATCGAAAGAGGTGACGATTGGCGATAGTGGAGGAAAATGAACATAGAAGTCGACATCGACCATTGGAAGATCCATGAATTGGAGGAAGAAGACTGAGAATCACCCAATCTTTCAGCATTAGAGTTCTTTTACCTTTACTTTCATGTTTTCTCCAGATTTTATGATGTACACGAATTTCATTATGTCTTACAATCTAGGGTTTTTTGGATTTATTTTAGACATGAAGCTTATATTTAATTTCTAGAATTCATTCTTTTATTGTTTCATGGGAGTAAAACCTCCATTGATTCATGCTTGCTTTTATTTTCATATTAGTGTTTGGCCAATATTAATGTGGTGAGTGATTCTCTATGAGATATGAGAAGGGAGTAAAGAGTTAAGCTTAGGTGAATCAACCTAATTAGCTTGGTGGTGTAGAAATCACTAGTAATTAGGAGGCATGTAGGGTTCTTGGGACGTAAGGCACCTGCTACTAAGCTAACAGGCCGAGAAGGTAAGAAACCTAGTATTAGTTGGCAAGTTACTTGACCTCGAGAAAGGCTTGTATTTAAAATAGTCAAGAACTGCCTTGGAGAACTCTCTCATGAAACAATATAATAGGATTTTGGTTCAAATATAAGTGGTTTGTCTAATTGCACTAAAAACCCCAGAACCTCTTTATCTTAAGAAACCCTCAACTTGCATAATCAACTTGCTAGATTTATTACTTAGTATTTTAATTTAGATTTTTGTTCAAAATCATCACAGATGCTCGTTTGGATATTAGAGAGGTAGTCAAATTTCGGTACTTAGCATCCCATTTCTCCCTGTGGATCGATCTTTGTACGTTTAGTACACTCAGACACACGCATATATCAGACAAATAGCATTAATTGCATATTATCTGCTCACGTAATTTTAATACAAACACGTAAAACTTATCGCCTGGCCACTACTGTTATTCTTCACTTTGGAGGACAAGTAAAGACTCACTTTAGGGTGTGACAGCACCAAATGGTACCTCGCTAATTCGAAACTCACACTTTTAGTACCGACTATTTTATAAACTTATTTTAATGTACCACTGAAACTACACATGTCTAGCTCAACACTAAGAGAAGAAGAAACAAAGTAGGGCAAAAGATGAGAGATGCAACTTAAACAAGTCCTCTGGCACGCCGAGATGCCATAAGAAACTAAAATTGGTGCTTAGTACCATATGAAGCCAAAACTAATGCCAATGCCAATGCGCCACCTAGAACTTTTAAAACTGTGGTAGAAATAAAGAGTCAATACCTGTATGGTCATAGGAGAATCAACCAAAAGTGGATCCCCAAACCTCAAGAAATCTCTTCTTGTTGAAACTCCACACACATACGAGAACTCCTAGATATACTGAAGCTTCTGGGCTTTCTTCTCATGAACATCGCTGTATGAGATAATCAGATTGATTTTGAAGTGACAAACAGAGAAAAGAGGGCCCATGAGCCCCACCAAAAAAAAGAAAAAAAAAAAGAATAAATATGTGAGTTGATTCAATTAGGAATCCTGGCATACCGAAGGGCCTTTTCCAATGTTCTAAGCCACTAACCAAAAAGGATCATTGACCTCACCGTCACAGAGATAGAAAGAAGATGGGTCATAAAAGAAGCTAGAATTTAGCAAAGTGTTCAGGGTGAAGTTTGAGGGGAATTGAATGCTCAGTGCCCTTAACTAACAGGTGAGAAGCCGCCAATGGATCCCCACTATAGGGACACAAAGCTAAAACCCATAGCATTGCTCCTTAGTGGTAATTTGAATAGTGTCACAATAAAAGGTGTGTTCTTAATCTAAGTCAATGTTAGTGTATCAGAATGCAAACTAAGTTTAGTTGAAATAAGGACTGAATACCATTATATATATTGGAGATCTTAACCTAAATTGAGCACGGAACCTCACTTAGAAAAGTCTGTTTAGAACTTGGGATTGTTAACCTTTAATCACCACACCATATGATAAATATCCAATAAGCATTAAATCATGTAAGGATCTCGATATGATTTCAATGTTTGTTAGAGCACCCTCAATACCTTCCAAAAATCTGATTGTGAGCACTATTTCAATTACTGCTTATTCCCTATTTGCATATGCTCGACTCGTTATTCTTGGATTTGAGGACAAGTAAAAGCTCAAGTTTGGGAGTGTGATGAGTACCCAAATGGCACTTAGTTTACCCTTGAACTTCATGCACTTTTCGTGATAATGTACTTTTTAAACTGAGATTTTAAGGTATTAATTGAAAATATACTTGTTTCGGCTTAATTCAGAGAAGAAGAAACGAAGTAAGGCAAAACTAATGCAAAACACAAGCAGAAGCAGCTTAAAGAAGTCCTCTAGCACACCTAGGCACATAAGAAACTAAAACTGGTTCCTATGAGCCATATGAAGCCGAAACTAGCGAAAAGCCGCTAACAAGAACAAAAACTGGCACTAAGGCGTAAGCTAGAACTAAAATTGGTGCCAAGGTGCAAATAAATGTGGTAGCATAACTTGAAGAATGGTTGGAATGAGAAAATAATATCAGCCCCTAGATTAAATTTTCTTCTAGTAGAGTCATGTGGACATTATGTCATTCTAGGGAACTTTCTTAAAATAGAGTTGCATGATAGAACTAGGGTTGGTATTGGGGTTGCAGTTAAAGACTAGTCAAACCTGAGACTCTGACTTGTAGGGAAATAGAGAGTGAAATATTGTGTGGTTGAGGGAGAATGAGCCAAAATGATCCCCAAATCCTCAAGAAACCTATTCATTTTGAAATTCCCTCACACACATACGAGAACTCCTAAATATACTCTAGTTTCAGCTTATTCCTCACGAACACTGCTTGCATGAGATAATGAGATTGATTGAGAAATGAAACACCGAAAAAATAGGTCCAATGAGCCCCACAAAAAAAAAAAAAAAGGATAAAGAAAAGAGAAAAAGAATAAATATGAGTCGATTCACAAAATCCATGGCGTAGTCTAAGGCCTTTGAAAGCCTAATGCCCTTAGCCAACTAGTCAGAGCCATGGACTTACTCACCGCCACATAGGAAAGAAGATGGGTCACTCTCACAAATAGGTGCTGAGTTTTAGCCAATCGTTTCAAAATTTCTAGAGAGGAAACACGTTCGATGCCCTTAACCAACTACTGGGGTGTTGCCAATAGATCCTCTCTACAAGAATACAAAGCTAAAACCCATAGCATTGCTCCCTAGTTTAGTTTGAAAAGTTTTGCAATAAAAGGCGTATTCTTGATCTAAGTTAATGTTAGTGTATCAGAGTGTAAGCTGAGTTTAGTTGAAAGGAGGCCTTAGAACCATTATATATGTCGAAGATCTTAATCTAAATCGAGCATGGAGCCTCACCAAGAAAAGTCTATTGAGAACATGGGATTGTTAATCTCTAATCACCAAACCATATGAAAAATATCTAATAAGAATTAAATTATGTCGGGATCTTGTATGATTTCAATGTTTGTTTGAACACCCTCCATACCTTCCAAATCCTGATTGTGAGCACTATTTCATCACTCATTTATGTTTCCTAATTGAGTCTACTCTACCTTTTTTATTCTTAACTTGAGGACCATTAGATACTCAAGTTTTGGGGTGTGATGAGTACCCAAATGGTACTCTGTTTACCCTTGAACTTCATTCACTTTTAGTCTTAATCTACTCTTTAAATTGAGATTTTAAGGTACTAATTGCATATATACATGTGAAGGCTCAATTTAGAAAAGAAGAAACAACGTAAGGTAAAACTAATTCAAAAGACGAGTAGGAGCAGATTCAAGAAGTCCTCTGGCATGCCTAGGCACCATAAGAAACTAAAACTAGTGCCTAGGCGTCATATGAAGCCAAAACCTACGCTAAGGCACCAACAAGAACCAACATGGGCTATAAAAGCGAGCTCAAACTAAAATTGGTGCTAGACACCACAAATGCGGTGTATCGAACTTGAAGAATGGTTGAAATATGAAAAGAACATCGCCCTAGATTAAATTTTTCTTTTGTAGTAGAGATTCAAGTGGGATACTTTATGTCACTCTCTTGGGAACTTTCTTAAAATAGTGTTGAATGATAGAATTAGGGGTTGTTTTAGGGTTGCACTTAAAGACTAGTCAAACCCAAGACTCTGACTTGTAGGGAAATAGAGACTGGAATACTTTTTGATTGTGCGAGTTAGGTTACCCTCACAAGTAGGTGCTTTAGGCTTTAGCCAAGTGTTTGGGGTGAAGTTCGAGGGGAACTGAATGCTCAATACCCTTAACTAACTGATGGGAAGTCGCCAATGGATCCTTGCTATAGGGACACAAAGCTAAAACCCATAGCATTGCTCCCTAGTGGTAGTTTGAATTGTGTCACAATAAAAGGTGTATTTTTTATTTAAGTAAATGTTAATGTATCAAAGTGCAAGCTGATTTTAGTTGAAAGGAGGCCTTAGAACCATTGTATATGTCAAAGATCTTAACCTAAATCAAGCATGGAGCCTCACCGAGAAAATTCTATTAAGAACTTGGGATTGTTAACCTCTAATCACCACACCATATGACAAATATCCAATAAGAATTAGAAATTTTTTAGGATCTTGATATGATTTTAATGTTTGTTAAAACACCCTCAATACCTTCCAAAAATCTGATTGTGAAACTATGTCATCACTCATTTATGTTCCCTATTTGCATTTGCTCTACGTTTGTTATTCTTCACATAAGGACAAGTAAAGACTCAAGTTTAGGGGTGTGATGAGTACCAAAATGGTACTCAATTTACCCCTTAACTGAATGCACTTTTAGTGCTAATCTACTCTTTAAACTGAGATTTTAAGGTACTAGTTGAAACTATACATTTGCAAGCTCAATTAAAAGAAGAAGAAACACAAGGCAAAACTAATGCAAATGAAGAGCAAGAGTAGCTTGAAGAAGTCCCTTCCTGAGTTTCCAGGGAAGCCATAAGAAACTAAATCTCGTGCCTGGGCGCCATATGAAGCCAAAATTGATGCCAAGGCGCCAACAAGAACCAAAACTAGCACCAAGGCGCTAGCTAGAACAAAAACTGTTGCCAAGGCTCAAACAAATGTGGTAGTTGAACTTGAAGAAAGGTTGGAATGAGAAAAGAATATAAGCCCTTAAATTAAATTTGATTCTAGTAGATTCATGTGGACACTATGTCGCCTGGGAAACCCTTCTTAAAATAAGCTGTAATGATAGAACAAGGGGTGGTATTAGGGTTGCGCTTAAAGACTTGTCAAACTCGGGACCTTGACTTGTAGGGAAATAGAGAGTGGAATACTATGTGGTTGTGGGAGAAAGAGCCAAAATGATCCCTAAACCTCTCAAGAAACCTTTTCTTGTTGAAACTCCCACATACACATATGAGAACTCCTAGATATACTCTAGTTTTGGCTTCTTCCTCACGAACCTGCATGAGATAACCAAATTGATTAAGAAGTGAAACACCAAGAAAAAAGAGCCAATAAGGCCAACAAAAAAAAATAAAAAAATAAAAAAATAAAAAAAATAAATATGTGAGTTGATTCAATCGGAATCCCGAGCATAGTCTGAGGGGCCTTTCAAAGCCTAATGCCCTGAACCAACTAGCTGGAAGTCATTGACTTCACTACCTGCTACATAGGAAATAAGATGGGTCACTCTCAAAAGTAAGTGCTTGTGTTTAAATTACTTGTTCGGGGGTGAAGTTCAAGAGGAACTGAATGCTCGGTGCCCTTAACCAATTGGTAAGAAGTTGCCAATGGATCCCCGCTATAGGGACACAAAGCTAAAACCCATCGCATTGCTCCCCAGCGGTAGTTTGAATAGTGTCAAAATAAAAGGTGTATTTTGTTATCAAAGTCAATGTTAGTGTATTGAAGGGCAAGCTGAGTTTAGTTGAAAAAAGGCCTTAGAACCATTGTATATTGAGAACTTGGAATTGTTAACCTCTAATCACCACACCATGTGAAAAATATCCAATAAGAATTAAATTATATCGAGATCTTGGTATGATTTCAATGTTTTTTAGAACATCCTCAATACCTTCCCAAAATCAGATTGTGAGCACTATGTTATCACTCATTTATTTTCCCTACTTTTGTCTACTCTACCTTTGTTATTCTTCACTTGAGGACAAGTAAAAACTCAAGTTTTGAGGTGTGATGAGTACCTAAATGGTACTCAGTTTACCTCTGAACTTCATGCACTTTTAGTGGTAATCTACTCTTTAAACTGAGATTTAAAGGTACAAATTGCAAATATACATGTATAGGCATAGTTTAGAGAAGAAGAAATAAAGTAAGGCAAAACTAATGCAAAAGACGAAAGGTGAGAAGCCAAGAAGTCCCCGTGGCATGCCTAAAAAGATAAGAAACTAAAACTGGGCCTAGGCGCCATATGAAGCCAAAACTTGCTCCAAGGCGTAACAAGAACCAAAACTGGTGCCATGGCACAAGCTAGAAATAAAACTCCCACCAAGGTGCCAACAAATGTGATAGTGAACTTGAAGAATTGTTCGAATGAGAAAAGAATATTAGCCCTTAGATTGAATTTTCTTCTAATAGATTCATGCGGACACTATGTCGTCTAGGGGAACTTTCTTAAAATAGTGTTGCATGATAGAACAAGGGGTGGTATTAGGGTTGGGCTTAAAGACTTGTCAAACCCGAGACACTGACTTGTAAGGAAATAGAGAGTGGAATACTATGTGGTTGTGGGAGAATGAGCCATAAAGATCCCTAAACCTCTTAAGAAACCTTTTATTATTGAAACTCCCCCACACAAATACGAGGATTCCTATATATACTCTAATTTCGGGTTTTTCCTCACGAACCCTGCTTGCATGAGATGACCAGATTGATTGAGAAGTGAAACATCGAGAAAATAGGACAAATGAGCACCACAAAATAAAAGAAAAAGAAAAAAAAATAGGTAAGTTGATTCAATTGGAATCCTAGGCACAATCTAAGTGGTCTTTTAAAGCCTAAAGTCCTGAGCCAACTAGTCGAGAGTCATTGACTTTACTGCCTGCTACATAGGAAAGAAGATGGGTCATTCTCATAAGTAGGTGCTTTACGCTTTAGTCAAGTGTTCGGGGTGAAGTTCAAGGGGAAGTAAATGTTCGGTTCCCTTAACCAATTGGTGGGATGTCCCCAATGGATCCTCGCTACATGGACACAAAGCTACAACCCATAGCATTGCTCCCTAGTCGTAGTTTGAATAGTGTCATAATAAAAGGTGTATTTTTTTTATATAAGTCCATGTTAGTGTATTGGAGTACAAGCTAAGTTTAGTTGAAAGGAGGCCTTAGAACCATTGTATATGTCGGAGAAGATAACCTAAATCAAGCATGGAGCTTTACTAATAAAATTCTATTGAGAACTTGGGATTGTTAACTTCTAATCACCACACCATATGACAAATATCCAATAAGAATTAAATTTTTTCAAGATCTCGATATGATTTCAATGTTTGTTAATTCCTCAATACCTTCCAAAACTGGACAGAGCACTATGTCACCACTCATTTATGTTCCCTATTTGCATCTGCTCTACCTTTGTTATTCTTGACTTGAGGACAAGTAAAAACTCAAATCTGGGGGTATGATGAGTACATAAATGGTACTCAGTTTACCCCTGAACATCATAAACTTTTAGTGCTAATGGACTTTTTAAACTGAGATTTTAACGTACTAATTTCAAAAATATACATGTTTAGGCTCAATATAGAGAAGAAGAAACAAAGTAAGGTAAAACTGATGCAAAACACGAGCGAGAGCATCTTAAAGAAATCCTTTGGCACACCTAGGTGCCATAAGAAACTAAAATGGTGCTTTAAGCACCATATGAAGCCAAAACTAGTGCAAAGTCGCTAACAAGAACAAAATCTGGTGCCAAGCCGCTAACAATAATAAAAACTGGCGCCAAGGCGCAAATAAATGTTGTAACATAACTTGAAGAATGGTTGGAATGAGAAACAATATCAACCCCTAGATTAAATTTGCTTCTAGTAGATACATGTGGATACTATGTCGCTCTTAGGGAACTTTCCTAAAATAGTGTTGCATGATAAAACTAGGGGTGGTATCAGGGTTATGGTGAAAGACTAGTCAAATCCGAGACTCTGACTTATAGGGAAATAGAGAGTGGAATACTGTGTGGTTGAGGGAGAATAAGCAAAAATGATCCCCAAACCTCTCGATAAACCTTTTCTTGCTCAAACTCCCTCAACACATATGAGAACTCTTAGATATACTCTAGTTTCAGATTCTTCCTCACAAACACTGCTTGCAAGAGATAATCAAATTGATTGAGAAGTGAAACACCAAGAAAAAAAGGCCAACGAGCCCCATAAAAAAAATGAAAAAAAATGAAAAAGAAAAGAGAAAAATAATAAATATGTGAGTTGATTTAATTGGAATCCCAAGTATAGTATGAGGGGCCTTTTAAAGCCTAATTCCCTGAGCCAACTAGTCGAGAGTCATTGACTTCACTACCCGCTACATAGGTAAGAAGATGGTGCACTCTCATACAGTGGACAAAGCCACCAAGTGTTCGTAGGAAGTTCAACGGAACTAATGCTCACAGTTCTTTAACCAATAGGTGAGAAGTCACCAATGGATCCCCGCTATAGGAACAAATAGCTAAAACCCATAGCATTTCTCCTTAGTGGTAGTTTGAATAGTGTAGTAATAAAAGGTGTATTCTTAATCTAAGTCAATGTTAGTGTATCAGAATGCAAGCTGAGTTTAGTTGAAAGGAGGCCTTAGAACCATTATATATGTCGGAGATCTAAACCTAAATCGAGCACGGAGCATCACTAAGAAAAGTTTGTTTAAAACTAGAGATTGTTAACCTTTAATCACCACACCATATGACAAATATCCAATAAGAATTAAAGCATGTCGGGATCTTGGTATGATTTCAATGTTTTTTAGAACACCCTTAATACCTTCAAACTCATTGTGAGCACTATGTCACAACCCATTTATGTTCCCTACTTGCGTCTGCTCTACCTTTGTTATTCTTGGCTTTAGAACAAGTAAAAACTAAAGTTTGGGGGTGTGATGAGTACCCAAATGGTACTCAGTTTACCCCTGAACTTCATGCACTTTTAAAACTAAGATTTTAAGGTAATAGTTACAAATATACATGTTTCGGCTCAGTTTGAGGAAGAAGAAACAAAGTAAAGCAAAACGAATGCAAAACATGAGCAAGAGCAGCTTAAAGAAGTCCTCCGCCCAACCAGTAACCATAAGAAACTGGGGGAACTGGTGCCTAGTGCACCATGAAGCCAAAATGGCGGTTACTAACAAGAACAAAAATCTGCGCCTGGCGCCACCAGAACTAAACTGGTACCAAGGCGCAAATAAATGTGGTATCATAACTTGAAGAATTGTTTGAATGAGAAAAAAATATCAGCCCCTAGATTAAATTTTCTTATAGTAAATTCATGTGGAAACTATGTCGCTCTTAGGGAACTTTCCTAAAATAGTGCTGCATGATGTAATCCAGCGCATCGCTGTGGTTGGAAGACTAGTCAAATCCGGTGACTCGACTTTGTGGAGAGAAATAGAGAATGGAATATTGTGTGGTTGAGGGAGAATGAGCCAAAATGATCCCCAAACCTCTCAAGATACCTTTCTTGTTGATACTCCCCCACACACATATGAGGACTCCAAGAAATACTCTAGTTTCGGCTTCTTCCTCAGGAACATTGCATGCATGCACAATCAAATATGTGAGTTGATTCAATCGGAATCCCAAGCACAATCTAAGGGGCCTTTAAAAGCCTAATGCCTTTAGCCAACTAGCCGTGAGTTATTGACTTCACTGCCCATTACATAGGAAAGAAGATGGGTCACTCTCACAAGTAGGTGTTTTAGGCTTTAGCCAAGTGTTTGGGTTGAAGTTCGAGGGGAACGAAATGCTCGGTGCCCTTAACCAACTGCTGGGGTGTTGCCAATTGATCCCCTCTACAGGAACATAAAGCTAAAACCCATAGCATTTCTCCTTAGTGGTAGTTTGAAAAGTTTCACAATAAAAGGTGTATTCTTGATCTAAGTCAATGTTAGTGTATCAGAGTGCAAGTGGAGTTTAGTTGAAATGAGGCCTTAAAACATTGTATATGTCAAATATCTTAACCTAAATCGAGCAAGGAGCCTCACTAAGAAAAGGCTATTGAGAACTTGGGATTGTTAACCTCTAATCACCACACCATATGACAAATATCTAATAAGAATTAAATTATGTCGGTATCTCGGTATGATTTCAATGTTTGTTAAAACACCCTCAATACCATTCCAAATTCTTATTGTGAGCACTATGTCATCACTCATTTATGTTCCCTATTTGCGTCTGCTCTACCATGTTATTCTTGACTTGAGGACAAGTAAAAACTCAAATTTAAAGGTGTGATGAGTACCCAAATGGTATTAAGTTTACCCCTAAACTTTATGCACTTTTAGTGTGAATGTACTTTTTAAACTAAGATTTTAAGGTACTAATTGCAAAAATATACATGTTTCGACTCAATTTAGAGAAGACGAAACAAAGTAAGGCAAAACTAATTCAAAACACGAGCGAGAGCAACTTAAAGAAATCCTCTGGCACACCTACGCACCTTAAGAAACTAAAATTGGTGCCTAGGCGGCATATGAAGCCAAAACTGGCATGAAGCCGCTAACAAGAACAAAAACTGGCGCCAAGGAGCCAGCTAGAACAAAAACTGGTTCCAAGGCACAAATAAATGTTGTAGCATAACTTAAAGAATGGGTGGAATGAGAAGATTAAATTTGCTTCTAGCAGATTCATGTGGACACTATGTCGCTCTTGGGGAACTTTCCTAAAATAATGTTGAATGAAAGAACTAGGGGTGGTATTGGGGTTGTGGTTACAGAGTAGTCAAATCCGAGACTCTGACTTGTAGGAAATGGAGAGTGGAATATTGTGTGGTTAATGGAGAATGAGCAAAAATGATCCCCAAACCTCTCAATAAACCTTTTCTTGTTCAAACTCCCACACACACATATGAGAAATCCTAGATATACTCTAGTTCCTACTTCTTCCTCAAGAACACTGCTAGCATGAGATAATCAGATTGATTAAGAAGTGAAACACCGAGAAAAAATGGCCAATGAGCCCCTTAAAAAAAAGAAAAGATAAAAAGAATAAATATGTGAGTTGATTCAATTGGAATCCCAAGTATAGTTTAAAGGGCCTTTTAAAGCCTAATGCCCTGAGCCAACTAGTTGGGAGTCATTGACTTCACTGCCCGTAACATAGGAAAGAAGATGGGTCACTCTCACAAGTAGGTGCTTTAGGCTTTAGCCAAGTGTTCCAGAAGTTCTGTGAGGATCGTAATGTGCCGATGCCCTAACCAACTAATGGTAAGCCGCTAATGGATCTCGCTACATGAAGTCACAAAGCTGGAAACCCATTGCATTGCTCCTTAGTGGTAGTTTGAATAGTGTCGCAATAAAAGGTGTATTCTTGATCTAAGTCAATGTTAGTGTATCGGAATGCAAGCTGAGTTTAGTTGAAAGGAGGCCTTAGAACCATTGTATATGTTGGAGAACTTAACCTAAATCGAATACGGAGCCTTACTAAGAAAATTATGTTTAGAACTTGGGATTGTTAACCTCTAATCACCACACCATATGAAAAATATCCAATAAGAATTAAAGCATGCCAGGATCTCGGTATGATTTCAATGTTTGTTAGAACACCCTCAATACCTTCAAAAAATATGATTGTAAGCTCTATGTCACCACACATTTCTGTTCCCTACTTGCGTCTGCTCTACCTTTGTTATTCTTAACTTGAGAACAAATAAAAACTCAAGTTTGGGGGTGTGATGAGTACCCAAATGGTACTCAGTTTACCCCTGAACTTCATGCATTAAACTGAGATTTTAAGGTACTAGTTGCAAATATACATGTTTCAGCTCAGTTTAAGGAAGAAGAAACAAAGTAAGGCAAAACTAATGCAAAACATGAGCAAGAACAGGTTAAAGAAGTCCTCTGGCACACCTAGGCACCATCAAAAACTAAAACTGGTGCCTAGGTGCCATATGAAGTCAAAACTGGGGCGAAGCCTCTAACAACAACAAAATCTTGCGCCAAGGCTCCAGCTAGAACTAAAAATGGTGCCAAGGCTCAAATAAATATGGTAGCATAACTTGAAGAATGGTTGGAATGAGAAAAGAATATCAGCCCCTAGATTAAATTTTCTTCTAGTAGATTCAAGGGAAACTATACTCATTTTGGGGAACTTCCTAAACTAAGGCATGATAGAACTAGGTGGTATTAAGGTTAGAGCAAGACTAGTCAAATTCGAGACTCTGACTTATAGGGAAATAGAGAGTTGAATATCGTGTGGTTGAGGGAGAATGAGCCAAAATGATACCTAAACCTCTCAAGAAATCTTTTCTTGTTGATACTCCCCCACACAAATACGAGAAATCCTTGATATACTCTAGTTTCGGCTTCTTCCTCACGAACACTACTTGCATGAGATAATCAGATTGATTGAGAAGTGAAACACGGAGAAAAGAGGGTATATGAGCCCAATAAAAAAAATATATAGGAAAAAGAATAAATTTGTGAGTTGATTCAATCGGAATCCTAAGAAAAATCTCAGAGGCCTTTCAAAGCTTAATGCCCTAAGCTAACTACCTGAGAGTCATTGACTTCACTTCCCGTTACATAGGAAAGAAGATGGGTCACTCTCACAAGTAGGTGCTTTAGGCTTTTAGCCAAGTGTTTGGGGTGAAGTTCGAGGGGAACAGAATGCTCGGTGCCCTTAACCAATTGGTGGGAAGTCACCAATGGATCCCCACTACATGGACACAAAGATAAAACCCATAGAATTGCTCCCAAGTAGTAGTTTGAATAGTGTCACAATAAAAGGTGTATTTTTTATCTAAGTCAATGTTAGTGTATCGGAATGCAAGCTGAGTTTAGTTAAAAGGAGGCCTTATAACCATTGTATATGTCGGAGATCTTAACCTAAATCGAGCACGGAGCCTCACTTAGAAAATTCTATTGAGAACTTGGGATTCTTAACCTCTAATCACAACACCATATGACAAATATCCAATAAGAATTAATTTTTTTCAGGATCTCCATATGATTTCAATGTTTGTTAGAACACCCTCAATACCTTCCAAAAATCTTATTGTGAGCACTATGTCATCACTCATTTAAGTTCCCTATTTGTGTTTGCTCTACGTTTTTTACTCTTCACTTGAGGACAAGTAAAAACTCAAATTTTTGGGTGTGATGAGTACCCAAATGGTACTCCGCTTACCCCTGAACTTCATGCACTTTTAGTTCTAATGTACTTTTAAAATTGAGATTTTAAGGTACTATTTGCAAAAATATACGTGTTTCGGCTATGTTTAGAGAAAAAAAAAACAAAGTAAGGCAAAACTAATGCAAAACACAAGCGAGAGCAACTTAAAGAAATCCTCTGGCACACCTAAGCGCCGTAAGAAACTAAAACTAGTGCCTAGGTGCCATATGAAGCCAAAACTAGCGTGAAGCCGCTAACAAGAACAAAAACTAGCATCAAGGTGCCAGCTAGAACTAAAACTAATGCAAGGCGCAAATAAATGTTGTAGTATAACTTGAAGAATGGTTGGAATGAGAAAAGAATATTAACCCCTACATTAAATTTGCATCTAGTAGATTCATGTGGACACTATGTCTCTCTTGAGGAACTTTCCTAAAATCGTGTTGCATGATAGAACTAGGGGTGGTATTGGAGTTGTGGTTAATGACTAGTCAAATCCGAGACTTTGACTTGTAGGGAAATAGAGAGTGGAATATTGTGTGGTTAAGGGAGAATGAGCCAAAATGATCCCCAAACCTCTCAATAAACCTTTTCTTGTTGAAACTCCCCTACACACATACAA
The DNA here is from genome assembly GCA_016808115.1 of Tetrastigma voinierianum. Taxonomy (NCBI): domain Eukaryota; kingdom Viridiplantae; phylum Streptophyta; class Magnoliopsida; order Vitales; family Vitaceae; genus Tetrastigma; species Tetrastigma voinierianum. The sequence continues at coordinate 41,361 of JAEQBH010004633.1, forward strand.
GAACTCCAAGATATACTCTAGTTTCAACTTCTTCCTCACAAACACTGCTTGCATGAGATAATCAAATTGATTGAGAATTGAAACACCGAGAAAAGAGGGCCACGAGCCCCTCAATAAAAAAAAATAAAAATAAAATGAAAGAATAATATGATGATTCAATTGAAATCCTAAGAATACCCGAGGGCCTTCAAAGCCTAATGTCCCGAGCCACCAGCTTTAGAGTCATTGACTTCACTTCCCGCTACATAGGAAAGAAGATGGGCACTCTCACAAGTAAGTGCTTTAGGCTTTAGCCAAGTGCTCGGGGTGAAGTTCGAGGGGAACGAAATGCTCGGTGCCCTTAAATAACTGGTGGGAAGTCGCCAATGGATCCCTACTACATGGACATAAAGCTAAAACCCATAGCATTTCTCCCTAAAACTAGTTTCAATAGTGTCGCAATAAAAGGTGTATTTTTTATCTAAGTCAATGTTAGTGTATCGGAGTGCGAGCTAAGTTTAGTTAAAAGAAGGCCTTAGAACCATTGTATATGTCGGAGACCTTAACCTAAATCGAGCACGGAGCCTCATTGAGAAAATTCTATTGTGAATTTTGGATTGTTAACCTCTAATCACCACACCATATAACAAATAGCCAAAAAGATTTAAATTATGTCAGAATCTCTATATGATTTTAGTGTTTGTTAGAACACCCTCAATAGCTTCAAAAAATCTGATTGTGAGTACTATGTCATAACTCATTTATGTTCCCTATTTGCATCTTCTCTAGCTTTGTTACTCTTAACTTGAGGACAAGTAACTCGAATTTGGGGGTGTGATGAGTACCTAAATGGTACTCAGTTTACCCCTGGACTTCATGCACCTTTAGTGCTAATGTATTTTTTAAACTGAGATTTTAAGGTACTAATTGCAAAAATATACATGTTTAAGCTTAGTTTAGAAAAGAAGAAACACAATAAGGCAAAACTAATGCAAAACACAAGCGAGAGCAGCTTGAAGAAATCCTCTGGCACACCTAGGCACCATAAGAAACTAAAACTAGTGCCTAGGTGCCATATGTAGCCAAAACTAGCGCGAAGCCGCTAATAAGAACAAAAACTAGTGCCAAGGAGGCAGCTAAAACTAAAACTGGTGCTAAGGCACAAATAAATGTTGTATCATAACTTGAAGAATGGTTTGAATGAGAAAAGAATATCAGCCCCTACATTAAATTTGCTTCTAGTAGATTCATGTGGACACTATGTCTTTCTTGGGGAACTTTCCTAAAATTGTGCTACATGATAGAACCAGGGGTGGTATTGGGGTTGGGGTTAATGACTAGTCAAATCCGAGACTCTGACTTGTAGGGAAATAGAGAGTGGAATACTGTGTGGTTGAGGGAGAATGAGCCAAAATGATCCCCAAACCTCTTAATAAACATTTTCTTGTTGAAACTCCCCCACACACATACGAGAACTCCTAGATATATTCTATTTTTGGCTTCTTCATCATGAACACTACTTACATGAGATAATCATATTGATTGAGAAGTGAAACACCGAGAAAAAAGGGGCCAATGAGCCCCACAAAAAAGAATAAATATGTGACTTGATTCAATTGGAATCCCCAACACAGTTTGAGGGGCCTTTCAAAGCCTAATGCCCTAAGCCAACTAGCTATGAGTCATTGACTTCACTGCTAGCTACATAGGAAAGAAGATGGGTCACTCTCATAAGTAGGTGCTTTAGGATTTAACCAAGTGTTCGGGGTGAAGTTCGAAGGGAACGAAAGGCTCGTTGACCTTAACCAACTGATGGGGTGTTGCTAATTGATCCCCGCTACAGGAACACAAAGCTAAAACCCATAGCATTGCTCCTTAGTGGTAGTTTGAAAAGTTTCGCAATAAAAGGTGTATTCTTGATCTAAGTCAATGTTAGTGTATCAGAGTGCAAGCCTAATTTAGTTGAAAGGAGGCATTAGAACCATTGTATATGTTGAAGATCTTAACCCACGAAGCCTCACTGAGAAAAGTCTATTGAGAACTTGGGATTGTTAACCTCTAATCACCACACCACATATGAAAAATATCTAATAAGAATTAAATTATGTCGGTATCTCGATATGATTTCAATGTTTGTTAGAACACCCTCAATACCATTCCAAATTCTTATTCTGAGCACTATGTCATCACTCATTTATGTTTCCTATTTGCGTCTGCCCTACTTTTGTTATTCTTCACTTGAGGACTAATAAATACTCAAATTCGGGGGTGTGATGTGTGCCCAATTGATACTCAGTTTACCCCTAAACTTCATGCACTTTTAGTCCTAATCTACTCTTTAAAATTAGATTTTATGGTACTAATTGCATATATCCATGTGAAGGCTCAATTTAGAGAAGAATAAATAAAGTAAGGCAAAACCAATGCAAAAGACGATCATGAGCTGCTTAAAGAAGTTCTCTGGCATGCCTAGGCACCGTAAGAAACTAAAATTATGCCTAGGCTCCATATTAAGCCAAAACTGGCGCCTTAAGAACTAAATATGGCGCGAAGGTGCCAGCTCGAACAAAAACTGGCATCAGGGCACCAATAAATGTGGTAGCTGAACTTGAAGAATTGATGGAATAAGAAAAGAATACCAGCTCTTATATTAAATTTTCTTCTAGCATATTCATGTGGACACTATGTCGCTCTTGGGAACTTTCTTAAAATTGAGCTAAATGATAGAACTAGGGGTGGTATGGCGTTGCGCTAAAAGACTAGTCAAACCCGAGACTCTAACTTGTAGGGAAATAGAGACTAGAATACTTTTTGATTGTGCAAGAATGAGCAAAAATGATCGCCAAATCTCTCAAGAAACCTTTTGTTGTTTAAACTCCCCCACACATATACAAGAACTCCTAGATATACTTTAGTTTTGGCTTCTTCTTCATGAACACTGCTTGCATGAGATAACCAGATTGATTGAGAAGTGAAACATCAAGAAAAAGGCCAATGAACCCCATAAAAAAAGAAAAAGAAAAAAGAAAAGAGAAAAATAATAAATATGTGAGTTTATTCGATTAGAATCCCAAGCACAATCTAAGGGCCTTTCAAAGCCTAATGCCTTGAGCCAACTAGCTGGGAGTCATTGACTTCATTGCCCACTACATGGGAAAGAAAATAGGTCACTCTCACAAGTAGGTGCTTTAGGCTTCAGCCAAGTGTTCAGGGTGAAGTTCGAGGGGAATTGAATGCTCGGTGCCCTTAACCAACTGGTGCAAAGTTGCCAATGAATCCCCATTACATATGTACGAAGTTAGAACCCATAGCATTGCTCCTTAATGGTAGTTTGAATATTGTCGCAATAAAAGGTGTATTATTGATCTACGTCAATGTTAGTGTATTGGAGTGCAAGCTTAGTTTAGTTGAAAGGAGGCCTTAGAACCATTGTATATGTCGGAGATCTTAACCTAAATTGAGTAGGGAGCCTCACTGAGAAAGTCTATTGAGAACTTTGGATTGTTAACCTCTAATCACCACACCATATGACAAACATCCAATAAGAATAAAATTATGTCGGGATCTAAGAAATATTTCAATATTTGTTAGAACACCCTCAATACGTTCCAAAAATCTGATTATGACCATTATGTCATCAATCATTTTTGTTCCCTATTTGTTTCTGCTCTACCTTTGTTATTTTTCACTTAAGGACAAGTAAAGACTCAAGTTTGGCGATGTGATGAGTACCTAAATGGTACTTGGTTTAAATCTGAACTTCATGCACTTTTAGTGAAAATCTACTATTTAAACGGAGATTTTAAGGTAGGCTCAGTTTAGAAAAGAAGAAACAAAGTAAGGCAAAACTAATGCAAAAGATGAGCAGTAGCAACTTGAGGAAGTCCTTTGGCACACCTAGGCGCCATAAGAAACTAAAATTGGTGCATAGGCGCCATATGAAGCCAAAATTGGCACCAAGGTGCCAACAAGAACCAAAACTGGTGCCAAGGCACCAACAAGAACCAAAACTGGCACCAAGGCACCAACTAGAACTAAAACTGGTGCTAAGGTACTAACAAATGTGGTAGCTAGACATTAAGAATGGTTATAATGAGAAAAGAATATCAGCTCCTAGATTAAATTTGCTTCTAGTAGATTCGTGTGGACACTATGTTCCTCTTGGGGAACCTTCTTAAAATAATGATGCATGGTATAACTAAAATTGGTGCCAAGGCACCAACAAATGGGGTAGTTGAACTTGAAGAATGGTTGGAATGAGAAAATAATATTAGCTCCTAGATTAAATTTGCTTCCAGTAGATTCATGTGGACACTATGTCGCTCTTAGGGAACTTTATTAAGATAGTGTTTCATGATAGAACTAGGGTTGGTATTAGGGTTGCGCTTAAAGACTAGTAAGACCCGAGATTCTGACTTGTAATGAAATATAGAGTGGAATACTGTGTGGTTACGAGAGAATGAGCCAAAATGATCCCCAAACCTTTCAAGAAACCTTTTCTTATTGAAACTCCCTAACAAACATACTAGAACTTCTAGATATACTCTAGTTTCGGATTCTTCCTCACAAACACTGCTTGTATGAGATAACCATATTGATTGAGAAGTGAAACATTGAGAAAAGAGGACTAATGAGCCCCACAAAAAAAAAAAAAAAGAAAAAAAGGAAAAAGAAAAAGAATAAATATGTGAATTTATTCAATCAAAATCCCAGACATAGTATGAGGGGCCTTTCAAAGCCTAATGCCCTGAGCCAAATAGCTGAGAGTCATTAACTTCACTACCCGCTGCATGGGAAAGAAGACGGGTCACTCTACCCAATCGGTGCTTTAGGATTTAGCCAACTGTTCAGGTGAAGTTCGAGGAGAACTGAATGTTTGGTCCCCTTAACCAATTGATGGGAAGTTACTAATGGATCCCCACTATAGGGATACAAAGCTAAAACCGGTAACATTACTCCGTAGTGGTAGTTTGAATAGTATCGCAATAAATGGTTTATACTTTATCTAAGTCAATGTTAGTGTATTCTGAAACCATGGTAAATTTGAATATTTACGAAAAATGGCAAAACGATAAATTACAGTTATAATATAAGTTGCAAACCTGAAATTTTTCTAAATATCGAATGACAAAACATACCTCACCGTTGGATCCGTCTCGCAAAATCTAGTTACCCGCATCGACCAAGTGAATTCCTCAAGACGCCGGATGCTCTTCACGATTTTCGGCGTCATGCCTAATGACCCCAAACGTGGGATTTTTGAAAAAAATCTCAAAAGTGGAAAATAAATTAAGTAAAGTTTATTTAAAATAATTTGAACTTAAATCGGGAAAAAATAAATTGTTTCGAGGCAGAAACAGATCCAAACAAGTCGCGACATGTGGCGTGACGTGGGCTAAGCATTTGAACATTAAAAGGAGTTAAAAGAAAATGAGAGGGGAAAAAAAACAGAATATCCCATTTTTCTAGTTTTACGCGAGAGGAGAAGAGAAAGAGGGAAAGAGAGTTCCAACTTCTCTCTACGATCTACGGAGATCAGGTGGTTGGAATTCGTCGGGTCAAGAGTAAAAGCTCATCTACTCGATTACGCCACGCGGCACTCAAAACAAGTGTTTCACCGAAGATCCAAGGTGAGATTCCGGAAATCTAAATTTCTGGATTAGAGCCGATCTTGAGACCTCCTTGGTTCTACTATCACAAGAGTGATTCTTCCTACTTTGGCTTATTTTTCCACTCTATATTGCTTATCGTTGCTTTTTACGCCCCTAAGGGGTTGTTCTCGCGTACTTAGATTTAGGGTGCCCTATTTTGACCCTATATGATGTCCAGCTTTTAGGGCTGATTTTCAGTTATAAAAATAGGGAATTTTGACTAGTGTCCTTCATGATAATTGTAGTTGAAGTTGTGAACTTGAGGTTAGGATTTTGAATTATCCAAATTGGACCTCTATACCTCAAGTTATGGTCCATTTAATTTCCGAAATTGTCACATCTTAGGCTATTAACTGTTTGTATTCAGGTTTTGGGACTGATTTTCGGTTCAAAAAAAAAAGGTAATTAGGACTAGTGAATTCATGAAGATTTTAGCTTAAGTTGTGAACTTGAGGTTACGCTTTTAAATTACCCAAATTGGACTTCTATAGTTCAAGTTATGGTCCATTTAATTTCCGGAATTGTCACAGCTTAGGCTATTAACTGTTTGTGTTCAAGTTTTAGGACTGATTTTTGGTTAGGAAAAAGAGGTAATTTGACTAGTGTCCTCCATGACATTTGTATCTGAATTTTTGAACTTGAGGTTAGGCTTTTGAATTACCCAAATTGGACCTCTATATCTCAGGTTATGGTCCGTTTTCTCCGAGATCACACAAAGCTGCCCTCGCTTTTGACCCCACATTGTCCGCATTTCGTGGATCGATTTCTGGTTGGGAAAAAGAGGAATTTGGACTAGTGTTCTCCATGGAAATTATAGCTGCATCCTCAGAAACTTGATATAGGATTTTTAATCACCCAACAGACCCGTATGTGCTCTCAAGTTATGGCACATTTCCCGACCGCTACAACTAGGGTTGTTCATGGTTTGTGTCCGGGATTGGGACCTGTTAGGGAACTAGTTTTTTAACTGAGTTCGGAACTATTCTATGGTCTATTATGGTTTTTTGTGTGGAATGTTTTGTGGGCATCTCTATGCCACAACTGGTCTTGAGGATTAAGTTTTCATTGCTTGAGTTTGAGTGACATGCTTGGTGGTAATTGGACGGAGGTCAATATATTGTCCTAATGTACGACATTTCCGATGAGCTCTCAGGTATGGATAAGGCCACGCATGGATTTTGTAGGCTATTTGTGGACATGTTATGTCACACTATTTAGAGGATAAAAGTATGTCTTTGCTTCATTGGTGATGACTTGTTGATGTTAATGTATGTGTGTGCAAATATGTTGACATGAGATGTGTGATCGTTTGGAAATTTTATGTTGACTGATATAATTGTCCATAATGCATGGGTGATATGCATTAGTAGAATTTTCCATATAGCATTCATCATATATGTGACATGGTATAGACATGAAATGGCATATCACATTGCACATGCAAGGGGACATCGCATGAAATGGGTGTGAGTGCATGGTTATAATCAACATTGTGTTTAGTGTTTGATTGGGTGGGCTCGGTACGGTGGGATAACATCCAACAAGGTCACACGATTGTATACATGAAAATGAAAATATGTGTCGAGTATTAGCAAGTAGGGATAGACACCCCCTCGGGTGAAAGCCCCATTAGTTTTGGTTATACATATGTGTCCAACTATGAGTTCTCCATGAAAGTGTAGGAAGGCTTATGGGTTCGTTGAGACTCGAAAAATTTGCTACCCACAAAAAGACACATGATTTTGAATATAAATGATCATTGAGGTGTAACATGTAAAAATCTTTTGGTTTGAAAAATAAATGAATTTTGTTGTAAAATGATCATTGGATGAAATCCACAAATGATGGGTTTTATCACACTTTAACATCGCATAAAAGTGGTAGAGCCTGGTGAAGGGATCTGCAAGAGGAAGTCAAGAAGTGACTAGTGGTGCATGGTACATGATTGAGTCTCATCTCATTTCGTGGCATGTAGGAGTCCATAGTATAAATTGCATGTTTTTACTTTGAATGTAAATGTGAATTGTGAACATGACCATTGCATGTGCACTTAGGTGGGGAGTAGCCCTTGTTGGAATTTTACTCTACTGGGCGTAGCTCACCCTTTATGGGACCCCCATTTTAGGTATGGGGTGGAGTGGGTTGTGGCTTTGTATTCATTTTTGTAAAGATGCTTGGAACAAACTAGTTCTAGCTTGTATTTTGTGTAAAAAAGAATTGTAATTAAATTCTTATGGGACTTTTTAAATATAATTTTGTATGTTTTATATGAGTAGAGGGATATATGGGCCTAGTTAGGCCACTTTTACTCATAAATGGACCCCGTGCGGTCATTGTGTTATATTGGGCCTCAGATTGATCATGTTATTGTATGTCCTACAGGTTGTATTTTGGGTGACTCTGGCCGGGGAGACTTCTGTCGGTTTTGTTAAATTATGGGTCCATTAAGGGGACACAGCGATGTGAATATCGGGTTACCAGTCATCCACAAGTTTTCCGCGGGTTGACTGTTGGTCAACGGACCCTCGTGTTTTGAGTGTCACGGTATCTGAGTGCAAGTTGAGTTTAGTTAAAAGAGCCTTAGAACCATTGTATATGTCGGATATCTTAAACTAATCGAGCATGGAGCCTAACTGAGAAAAGTTTATTGAGAACTTGGGATTGTTAACCTCTAATCACCACACCATATGACAAATATCCAATAAGAATTAAATTATGTCGAGATCTCGGTATGACTTCAATGTTTGTTAGAACACCCTCAATACCTTCCCAAAATATGATTGTGAGTACTATGCATCAATCGTTTATGTTCCATATTTGAGTGTGCTCTACCTTTGGTATTCTTCACTTTAGGACAAGTAAAGACTCAAGTTTGGGGGTGTGATGAGCACCCAAATGGTACTCATTTTACCCTTGAAGTTCATGCACTTTTAGTGCTAATCTACTCTTTAAACTAAGATTTTAAGGTACTAATTGCAAATATACATGTGAAGGCTCAGTTTAGAGAAGAAGAAAAAAAGTAAGGAAAAACTAATGCAAAAGACGTTCAGGAGTAGCTTGAAGAAGTTCTCTAGTTTGCCTAGGAGACACAAGATTCTAAAATTGGTGCCTATGCGCCATATGAAGCCAACTAGAGCCAAGGCACCAACAAGAACCAAAACTGGGGCCAAGGGACAAACAAGAACCAAAACTGGCCCCAACTAGAACTAAAACTGGTAGCTGAACTTAAAGAATGGGTGGAATGAGAAAAGAACATCAGCCCCAAGATTAAATTTGATTCCAGTAGATTCATGTGGACACTTACTCGCTCTTGGGGAACTTTCTTAACATAGTGCTGCATGATGGAACTAAGGGTGGTATTGGGGTTGTGCTTAAAGAATAGTAAAACCTGAGACTCTGCCTTGTAATGAAATAAAGAGTGGAATACTTCATGGTTGTGGGATAATGAGCCAAAATGATCCCCAAACCTCTCAAGAAACCTTTTCTAGTTGAAAATCCCCTACAAACATATGAAAAATCCTAGATATACTCTAGTTCTGTTTTCTTCCTCACGAACACTACTTGCATGAGATAACCATATTGATTGAGAAGTGAAACATTAAGAAAAGAGGGTCAATGAGCCCAAGAAAAAAAAAAGGTAAAAGAAAATGGTAAAAGAATAAATATGTGATTTGATTCAATTGGAATCTCAAGCACAATCTGCGGGCATTTCAAAGCCTAATGCCCTGAGCCAACTAGCTTGGAGTCATTGACTTTACTGCCCGCTGCATGGGAAAGAAGATGAGTCACTCTCACAAGTAGGTGCTTTAGGCTTTAGCCAAGAGTTCAAGGTAAAGTTAGAGGGGACTTGAATGCTCGGTGCCCTTAACCAACTGGTGGGATGTAGCCAATGGATCCCCGCTAGAAGGACACAAAGCTAAAACCTATAGCATTGCTCCTTGGTGGTAGTTTGAATAATGTCGCAATAAAAGGTGTATTCTTGATCTAAGTCAATGTTAGTGTATCGGAGTGCAAGCTGAGTTTAGTTGAAATGAGGCCTTAGAACCATTGTATATGTCGAAGATCTTAACCTAAATCAAGCACGGAGCCTCACTAAGAAAAGTCTATTAAGAACTTGGGATTGTTAACATCCAATCACCGCACCATATGAAAAATATCTAATAAGAATTAAATTATGTCGAGATCTCGGTATGATTTCAATGTTTATTAGAACACCCTTAATACCTTCCCAAAAACTTATTGTGAGCACAATGTCATCACTCATTTATGTTCCTTATTTGCGTCTGCTCTACCTTTGTTATTCTTCACTTGAGGACACATAAAGACTCAAGTTTAGGGGTGTGATGAGTACCCAAATGGTACTCAATTTACCCCTAAACTTCATGTCCTTTTTGTGCTAATCTACTCTTTAAACTGAGATTTTAAGGTACTAATTGAAAATATACATGTGTAGGCTCAGTTTAGAGAAGAAGAAACAAAGTAAGGCAAAACTAATGCAAAAGACAAGCAGGAGCAGCTTGAAGAAGTCATCTAGCATGCCTAGGCGCCATAAGAAACTAAAACTAGTGCCTAGGCACCATATAAAGCCAAAATTGGCGCCTAAAACTAGTGCCTAGGCACCATATAAAGCTAAAATTGGCCCTAAGGCGCCAACAAGAACCAAAACTGGCATTGAGGCGCCAACTTGGACTAAAACTGGTGCCAAGGTGCCAACAAATGTGGTAGCTAAACTTGAAGAATGGTTGGAATGAGAAAAGAATATCAGCCTCTAGATTAAATTTTCTTCTAGGAGATTCATGTTGACACTATGTCACTCTTGGGGAACTTTCTTAAAATAGTGCATGATAGAACTAGGGGTGGTATTAGGGTTGCGCTTAAAGACTAGTCAAACCCAAGACTCTGACTTGTAATGAAATAAAGAGTGGAATACTGTGTGGTTATGGGAAAATGAGCCAAAATGATCCCCAAACCTCTCAAGAAACCTTTTCTTGTTAAAACTCCCCCACAAACATACGAGAACTCCTAGATATACTCTAGTTTCATCTTCTTCCTCACGAACACTACTTGCATGAGATTACCAAATTGATTGAGAAGTGAAACACTGAGAAAATAGGGCCAATGAGCCCCACCAAAAAAAAAAAAAAGGGAAAATGAAAAGGAAAAAGAATAAATATGTGATTTGATTCAATCGGAATCTCAAGCACAAGTTGAGGGGTCTTTGAAAGCCTTATGCCCTAAGCCAACTAGCAGGGAGTCATTGACTTCACTGCCCGCTACATGGGAAAGGAGATGGGTCACTCTCAAAAGTAGGTTCTTTAGGCTTTAGCCAAGTGTTCGGGGTTGTCGCGCCCCCGAGCCCGACCTGATGGTGAACCAGATCCGGAGACGCGGACCAAATGGAATCGTTTGTCAAAACACAGTTCATATAAACATACATATATATGAATATATAATATCATTACTAATACATTCATTAATATGAGAAATATACGTCATATCATTTCAAGATAGCCCATATCTAATCTTTAGTACAACATATTGATACAAAATGGCATTCCATGCCTTTCCAAAACATTTACAAAATATTACTGGAGTTCACCCGCTTGCTATCCACGAAGACTTGAACATCTTTTATTTCCACAAAAATAGTTATATGATATCATGAAATGAAGTGGAATGCATGAAGCGAACATTTTTCGTATACCCCCAGCGTATAGCGGTGACTATGCTCGTGGTCTTGAGTCTTGCCGCTATCTACCGATGCACGCGTGAAATCGCGGCGCTAAGCATTTTCATGCTTAGTGGTTCTTTACGTTTCTATTTTCATGTCAAACAATCAACACAACATATATATGTACATATAAATAATATTCGACTGCAAGCATACATTACTCATCCCAACTACATTTTTATTAGTTTAACATTCATTCATTTTATCTCGCATATAAAAACACGATAATTCACATCTTTCATGCTCGCATGTATTTTCGTCACAACACAATTCACACGTTTATTAATTATTTGCCCTAAAAATGAATCTAACCGAAATTTTCGGTGCAGAGGATAACGGAATCATCGACACAGTCCCGCTAGGTAGCTTGCTGGTTTAACACTTTTAATAACTCAGTACTGTCCCGTTGGGCTACGGACTAGTTATTTTTACATTACATTTTTGTGCGCACTACCAATATTGTCACGCTGGGTTATGGATCGGTATGTCACTATAAAACACATCATTCGCAGTACTACTACATTTATCCTTATTGGTGTACCAATATATCCTTAACTCGAATATGACGGCTAACATTCTCTTAAGGGGATTAATAATTAGTCATAATAAAAATTGCTAGATTATATTCACAAGAATTCCACAATAACACAGTTTACAACCAATATGCCTACTTTACTACTATGTAAACTATCCAATTAACCCATTTTAAAAACCAATTTATTCCAAGTCAATAATTCTGCACATAAAAGTTACACATAATTTCATAGAAACATTATCTCGCAGTTGGCCATAATCCAATCACTTTTTCTTCATTTTAACTCATAACACATGAGTTTTATGCACTATTTCAATTACACCAAAGCTTTAACAGATTTGAAACATGTATAAACACATCTGATAATTTTGCACGAGTGAACCATACACACCAATACACATTCGACTACACATGATTCATGCATTAACATACATTGTCTTCCCTTTTTCGTGTTAATCCACTTAAGATCGATTAACCAACACCCAAACCAATTTATTTATGGTTCAAACCAGAAGCACACATACAGATTTTATATCAACACTTCAGGTTTGATGACAAAATAAACACAACATCGAAACAAGAAGAGCAATGTGAAGAACAAACCAAAAGAGTTGTCGATTCTTGTCTCCTATTCTTTGAATCCCGATTTTTGCTCAAGTTTTATCATCACCAGCCCCTAATCCATCAAAAATACGTCACAATCAGAGAACAAACAAAGAAAAATCAGTTGTGCATGCTAGGGTTTCTGGTTAGGGTTGATTTCTAAACAATACACCTTCACTTGCAAAATTTTACATGAGCAAAATTAAGCGTATTTTACCGAGCTTCCTTCCGCAAAAATAATAGCTCTATGAGTCTATTTTCAGTAGAAAATTGAATCATCTCATTTGGATCATTACAACTTAACTTATGGCCAAAACACCAAAACTGTACCAAAACAGAGGATAACCCAACAACTTACCCGTATTTTCACTTCAGTCTCAAAAATAGGGGACTTAGGGTCAGGTTTTCTTCTTGGTACCTTCTATAATTTTGTAGGTTTACCTCTTAGGGTTCTTTCCCAACTTGAATCACTCAATTTGGATGATTAATGGCCAAGTTATGGCCAAAACAAAAATATGACAATCCAGAAATTTTCCTGTTTCTAGACTCTATTTTGGTCCATCTCGGATACACCAACATAGCTGTTCTTTCTGGACTGCTTTAGGTCTCTATTTCTTTTAGAAACTTTCAGCCATGATTCTTATGCACCATCTAAAATTGGAATCATCCAATTTGGAGTTCAAGAGGCCAAGTTATGGCCAAAACAAAAACATGGGTTTTAGAAAAAAAAAAACTTTGACAGCAATTCCCTTCAAAACCTATACATCTCTTTTTACTCTTCTTGATCTTTAAGACCCCACAAGACAAAAAAACACAATCTAAAGCAAAACAACTTTAATTCAAGAACAAATTACCTAAAGATGGAAGAGTTAGGTTCTCCCTAAGCAGAAAAACGAAAATGAGTTAGGACTTTCCTAACAATCAAAAGGGAGAATCCATAACTTGCTTTCTTCTTAAAACCTTCCAATCACTTCCTTTTTCTTCTCTTTTCTTGCAAAACTTTGAACAAATGGAGAACAATCACCAACAATGGCTCTTCTCAAGAACCCATAACCCTAGCTCTCTCCCTTTTCCAAAACGTGAAAAATACCCATTCTAAGACCAATTTTGGTCTTATCCTCTCATCCATTACAAGGCCTTGTTTGGCTATCTCATTTTGGCTTTCTTTTCTCATTTTTGTATTTTAGTCCTTGTATTTATTCTAATTACACTTCACTTATCAATATTTCTATCACCTAAAACCAATAACATAACAAATAGAAAAATAAAAAAATAAAAATAAATAATGGCATAAAATACTATAAAGTAAAATAATAAAACAAGAAGGCTATTTTTGGGACATTACAAGGGTGAAGTTCAAGGAGAACTAAATGCTCAATGCCCTTAATCAACTGGTTGGATGTCACCAATGGATCCTCGCTACAAGGACAAAAAGCTAAAACCCATAGCATTGCTCCCTAGTGGTAGTTTGAATAATGCCGCAATAAAAGGTGTATTCTTGATCTAAGTCAATGTTGGTGTATCAGAGTGCAAGTTGAGTTTAGTTGAAATGAGACCTTAGAACCATTGTATATGTCGAAGATCTTAACCTAAATCGAGCATGGAGCCTCACTGAGAAAAGTCTATTGAGAAATTAGGATTGTTAACCTCTAATCACCACACCATATGACAAATATCTAGTAAGAATTAAATTATGTCGGGATCTTGGTATGATTTCAATGTTTGTTAGAACACTCTCAATACGTTCCCAAAATCTGATTATGAACACAATGTCATAACTCATTTTTGTTTCTTATTTGCTTTTGCTCTACCTTTGTTGTTCTTCACTTGAGGACAAATAAAGACTCGAGTTTGGGGGTGTGATGAGTACCCAAATGGTACTCAGTTTATCCTTGAACTTCATCAACTTTTTATGCTAATCTACTCTTTAAACTGAGATTTTAAGGTACTAATTGCAAATATACATGTGTAGGCTTAGTTTAGAGAAGAAAAAACAAAGTAAGGCAAAGGAAACCCAATGCAAACTGAGCGGGCTTGACTTGAAAGAGTCATACGGCACTGGGTGTTTACAGAAACTAAAACTAGTGCCTAGGCATCATATGAAGCAAAAATTGGCACCAAGGCGCCAACAAGAACCAAAATTGGCGCCATTTAGAACTAAAACTTGAGCTAAGGCTCCATGAGACCTTCACTTGGCCTTGAGCGCCATGCAAGAAGGTTGACATCAAGGCATCATACAAAACCATATAGTTTCCATACCTTTGAATCCTTCAGACTCCTCCTCCTTTCTTCTTTTTCCTCTTAACTCTTCTTCTCCTTTACTCTCTTTTGGTTTGGTCTCCCTCCGATGAGACCAATTTTGATCTAAAATAACTTTTGGTTAAGGCCATGTTGGCCAGACAAGGAAAAATCCATTTTTGTTTTTAGTCTTCATTTTGCATTCAGCCCTTTGATTCTTACTTTTTGAAATTCAAATTATACCATATTCTAATTTGACCCATAATCTTCCTCAAATTCCTGATACATATAATCTTGTGCTTTTATGGCTTTCATGTCCTCAAGTGGTAAAGACCTACTTTGCCCTCCCTCTAATATTCATTTCGGGTCTCTAATTTTTATTTTGAATTGTCATATTTAGCCTTATACTATACCTAAACAAATTAAGAAAACTGCTAGGAGTATATTTCGAGGGTGTAATAATCATCTGAGGATCTGAACATGACATGAATAATCAACCAAAAGGTGGAGAAACCTACAGTTGTATAGTGGTGCATAGTTATCAGAAGCATTCTAACCTCTTGAGTTCTAAGGTTGATACAGAGATGCAATCTACCCTACTCTAGAGAGCAAGTGACGTTGCTTGAGAAAGAGCGGCAAATAACTGAAAAAAAACCTCCATTAATAAACGATCTAACCATTATTGAGCGCTTTTGACATCACCTATCTAGCATAGCTAGGTGAAGTCAAAACCCTAGAGCCTTAGTAATTAAGAGACACTTTAGAGACTTTTTGTTATTTACTTTAAGTCTCTTTAGAAACCAACTATATTGATCATTTATTCAAACCATTAGCTAATTAATTATTATATCTGAAACTCTCGTCAGAATAACATGACTCACCATTATACTATTCTACCATTGGCATGCATATGACAGTGCACTCAACAAATTCTATGTATAGGATGATCAATAGATCAAAGCTTGCTTTCTTCAATATCTTCCAAAAAGATGAAAGATTTATCTCTATTTTTATTTTTCTTTATGGTTTCTATCCTTTACTATCTCTTTCTTTTTCATTTTCTCTGGAGATTTTTCCTTGAATGAAATATGGATTAAACTTCAGTTTATCGGTTTAGAGAAATAGAGGCATAGAAGATATGGCGAATGAAGCCCTTCTTTAAAATAATAGGCAGGAAAATAATTACAACTTTATATAGAGATACTATCTTAATCATTTGAGGTATTACTTTAACTAATTATAAATACTATCTTAAATAATTGATTAAGATAGTATTTATAATTAATTAAGATAATATCTTTATCTTAAAATCAATTATATTTTTTAGACTATTCTTTATATTTTTTTACCTTTATTTTCAAATCGATAGACGGACACCTATAGTTCCCACCCATTGATATAGATTGTTCCCTCCCATATATGCACGGAAGCATGATAGACTCAGCATTGATGTGAAAGGACTTCCCTCTGTTTTACTACTATTCTGTTCAGATGGAAGTGGTTGGAAAGACTTTGATCTCTTCCGTATTGTTCATTTACTCTTTGTTTCAGATCAAATTTTCAACCCTGTCTCAAATATCCAACTTGAAATTAACCCAACCTACTTGTGTTCCATTCAATTGGGGTAGCTTTCAAATTTAAGATCAAGGTGTGGCTTTTGGAGGCCAACAATATAAGTGCTCTCCTGCCTCAATTTTCGAATTAAACCCAACTTTAGGGATAAATGTTCCAAATTATTATACCCAAATAATTCTTCTGGCCGTTTCGTGTGAACCCAAGACTTTGTTAAATTATAAGAAGCGAAAAATCAGGTCTTGAATAACAGGTGTATTAGGTGTGCGCGTTCAAATTAAGTGTTGCCTAAATCATTTTAGACTTGCGCCTAAAATGGACAATATCTATGCGCTCATAGGAAAAAATTTAAAGCTATAAAGCTCTAAACATCCACAATCATAATTTTATATTTTTCTTTTTATTTTCTCTATATTTAAGATCAATGATTCATTTTACTTCCAACTAACCTGTCTCTAAATTTACCATCAAATCACTATTTATATCCTCAAATATTAAAAAAAAAAAAAAAAAAAAGGAAAATAGTACTTTTCATTTTTTTATTATTATAAAAATAAAAAATGAGATAATATTATCTTATTATTCATATTTTCAAATATATATATATGTGAATAATGAATCTTATATAGAGAGTCATTCACATCTCTATATTTGAATATATAAATATAAAATGATTGGAGGACGAATTTTACTTAAAATCTCTATACACGGACTTATTGATTAAATATCAAGAATTGTTGGAGATGTTCTTACAAGTGATATTCGAAGCCAAGGTTCAAACTTAGATGTATGGGTGAGCTGCCTCTCAAAACAAGGAAAATCTTGGTCTATTGCTACAACTAAAACCATCCCATTTCAACTAAGACCTAGCAAATTTTGACATGCATTATGAACTCAACATATTTTTTGTAGGTTTGAGTTGAGTATATATAATCACGTTTTAGTCAAATTCGTGTCGATCCACATAACTCGTTTAATTAATGGATTATACTTGTGTCAATCCACATAACATGAATTTGGCTCGTATTAGACCGTTTCATTATTATGTTAATTAATATTTAATTTAGATTAACTCATTTAATATATCATTTGTGTTAAATAATGATGAGTTAATTATAATTTATATTAGTTTAAATTACTAGATTAATAAACCAGTTATACGTGTCCTATCGTTTTGTATGAATTTGTCATTTTTTTATCTTTTTATCATTCGTATCATGTTTGGATTAAATAATACAATAGAATACCTGTGTTGACACTAATCCCAAAACGACCCCAAGCATAGTGCTATCCTTCAAAACTATTCTATTCTGAATCATTTGCTGACTTAAAATATAAGCTACATTAAATAAGCAGGTAATTAAGAATTTGGCAAGATATAAACCTAACTTTCACTAGTAGTTTCCAAAAGTATTGTCCTATTCCTCTTCCTCTTGTTTATTACTTTTTGTTTCCAGATTTCAACCTCACAGACCTGGATCAAAGCCGGGTATTGGTACTCAATAATAGTCCCTGCTCTGATATAAACTCCCTTACTGTTTCACTCCCCCTGCCTTATCTGTGCTTTATACAATCTCAACTCTTCTACCTCTATCCATATCTCACCTTCTGATGAACAATACTTCTCATCTTTCACGGATATTGTCAAGATCAGAATCCATCCATCATAACCTTCTATCCATAGTAAAAAAGACAACAATGCAAAGTTTCCTTGTGATTATTACAGCCCTTCAAAACAAGTTCTTCCTTAGAATCCTCAATAAAAACAGCAAGGATGTATGGGTTTCATGGTCTAGACCTTTCTGGTTATAGACCAAGAACAGTAACCGACTCCACCAACATGGGAATCCTCTTTGATGGTGTGGAAAACAGTCCAGAATTCTGGGTATACCATTGATTCTCACTTTGTGTGTTCATTACTTGCCAAATAATGGGTCAGTAATCTACTCAGATGATTCGTTAGAAAGAACTTAGATTGGGTTCTAATATTAGTGCCTGACCATCATATACCCTTCAATTGAGAAATTCACTCATGCCATATATACCTGACCACTGGAGTCAGACTAACACTGATTTCAGGATAGGGAATGGATCAGAAGGGTTTCAGCTAAGAAGCTTCGTTTTAAGGTCCCTGCCTATCATGGGTGCGTAGGTATAAATCCCAAGGACAATGGTATTGTGATTGCTGCATCTGAGCTTGACATGGCACCAGCAGATGGGTCCGTGAGCTATAAATACATCAAGTGGTTCATTAGAAGCTATGGAAGTGTAGCTGTGTATAATGCTACATATGTAGTGAATCACTGCAGCTTTGGAGCTACATGGATTGGTTATGATGATGTTGAGGCTATTAGAACTAAGGTTTCTTATGCGAAGGAGAAGGGGCTTCTTGGTTACAATGTGTGGGAAGTTTCTCATGATGAGAATTGGGTGCTGTCTCTCGCAGGTATGTGATAGTTGTTATTTTCAATGTTTTAAAAATTATATCAATTATTAAATTGAAAAAGTTAATCAGATTGGAGGATCGGAACGGTTACCGGTTTGATACAGTCTGAGTTTTAAAAAACATTGGGTATTTGATTCAACGCCTACATTTCACCATATGTTTCTGTTTGAGACTATCATCATATATCAATATACAGGAATAAATAACAAGGCGTTTGGTTTTTTCTTATCTTGAATATAACTTTTATTTAATTTGAGCGATGAATAAGGCTTAATAATTATTCTAATAATCATTTATTTTTTAATATTTATTTCTATTAAGTGATATGATTGTTTATTATTTTATATGTTAAAATCATTTCTTTAAAAAATCTATTAAAAATGAAAAAACATTCATTTAAATCGAACTTTTCAAACTTTAGAATTATATATTGATTAAAAAAGTTGTTAGTTAAATATATGCTTCCTGTTTTAATTCATTGTCTAACCTCATAACTCCAAACCCGGTTTGAACTAGATTAGAACTAGTTGTCTCTTCCTATTAAGTGTAAAAGCTCGCGACCTCTTTTGTCCAAGGAAAGAACCCAAGCTGAGTCGACCAAATGACGTCGTTTTGGGAGCATTTTAATGCTTTGAACGATATCGTTTTGAGCAACCCCATCTTCTTCCCTTTCGCTATATAAATGGTTATAGTTTAGCGACGGCCCAGGAATGCCAGGCTAACCTTCCAAGGGAAAATGAGTCTTCTAACCTCTTCTCCTCTGGAGTCTATAACAAACATGTTTCCATCTCTTATGCCAAACAAATCTTCTGTGAAATCCTAGGATGTTCAATGTTTTATCTCAGTTTAGAGAAAAATAAAAATAAATTTTAACAACCCATTTGGCCAATCTTTTGGATGAGTCCTTCGGCTGTTAATTTTATTTATTAATCAATATCTAAATAAATGATATTAAATCTCAGTTTGCATTCGTTCAAAGTAAAAATTGGCACCTGTTGATAGTTCTTTATTGTCCATTTTTAATGTCAGATTAGTTTAATATCATTTTTAGTAAAAATTCATTTCCTATCAATGATTGTTTGAATAAACTAATATGTTTGAATGATTGAAAACTATGAGTCATCTTTGGCACCACCAGGGAAAATAAACTGACATGACCTTTTCTATTTAAATATTGCAATTATTCTCTAAGTATCCTATTCTAATTGCCTTTGTGGAAAGATCTGAGTTCTGACTTACCTATAAATAGTTTTCTCTCGTATTTCTCTTCTACCTCGTGGCCCAACTTGAGATCTCTCTGCAACTCTCATGTTCTCTCTCTATACTAACTCAGTGTGTGACACTCCTTGTACCTCTCAGAGTGCCTTGACACTCTCTCTCAGGTGTAGCTTTCTAATTTCCTCGAGTTCTTTGCTAACGACGTTTCCTTGGAAGAATATAATTTTTCGGGGTTGTATACCTGTCTTGCCAGAGGTGCTCTTGAGGCAGAAAGTCTGGTTTGTTGAATCTACTCAGTGGCGTTGGTTTCCTCTGCACTTTGCGGGTTCTGAAGCCGGGGAGGAAGCGAATCTATTTTGGAATGGTGTTGTGCGCCACCCTCGATGTCGATCAAATAAGATGTCTTACCTTAATTGTTTTCCTTATTTGGTTTGTTTTGGTTAAATATAAATTCTCTAATCTTTTTCATAGACATTCAACAAATAATATAGGCCCACGGTAGTAGATGTGGCTTGGCATTGTTAGTACATTGTCTAGGAAAACATCAATAGGCGATGAAAACAGTAAGTAGTTATAGCAGGACCATTGGCTGTCCCCACACAGGACTTCTCTTGTGGTGTATCTGCTGTCTGGTTTACATTCCACCCAAAACTGGTTCAACAAACAGAATCTTAAGTGAGGTCCTGTTCGGCCGTTGATGAGACCTATCATATTCTGCACTCGTCCTAACACCGGAATTGGGACCCTTTAATGGACATTCTTTAGAGATATTGAGAAAGGTTTGTGCATGCATCGATGTTTAACCAATTTCTAAGACCATCTCTTAAACAAACCTTAGAACCTATAATTAACAGTTGAATTGGCTAAATGTGGAACAATAGTTAAGGCATGGCTATAGCACTCTAAATAAACTCTTTGATGTCTAATGATGTATAAAAATTTGCAAGAAATTTGAAGGTACTTTGACTAAAATTATAATCTCTGATATTTGATTTAAATATCTGCATTAGAAATATTGGAAAGTTCCAAATATTGAGGATAGGTCTATATATCAAAATTCTTGACTATACAATGTTGATCTTATTTAGTCATTGAAAACATAAATTACCTGAGCTGCTTTTCACATATTTGGCTACCTTGCAAGTTCTTCAGTTCTTGGAAAGACTACAAAATAACATGGAAAACACAAGGAAACAAATATCCTGAAGATGTTATAATAATACCTATTAGGATTGAAGAACAAAATAAAACCCAAGGATAAGCTAAAAAAAATGGTATCCTCTAAAAACAATGTGAAGAGAGATAGGCCCCAATTAATATGCTAAAGGCAAAGCCACATGATTCTATTAAACTCATCAAACCAGGTCAAAATCACCTTTAAAGAGAAAGTAATTGATTTATCTGTGTGGCTTCAGGACACACCATACACCTCAATGTCACGATTAGAAAAGACTTGTTAAGAGAGAGTTAAGGAACCAAATCTGTAGAAATGGGGTGATTTTACAGCATTAGTTTTCTTTGGGTGACAATACCTTCTATCTGGAAGAGCACGATACGGTAGACTCAAGAATACTATGTTGGAATCCGATACTTCCCTCACTTGTATTAGAAATAAAATTTTAAGCTGCCCGAACTCCCGGATCTGTTCATTGTTAGAGCTTGATTAAGGAAAATCTATATCTACCTGCCTTGGGCGGAATTAAGGGAATAATTAATAAGCGCTATGAATTTGTGATCTGACTATAAACACCAACAAACATATGGATGACGGAACATGAATAGGTGGGCGTTCTCGGGATGCTACTCAGCGCCTCTAAAGGTATCTGACGACCCAGCTGAGCGGGATGGATCTTCCTTTAACTGCTCCCAACAAGTCTTTGTCCCATAAAAAAACCTAGATAAACGTCGAGTGTGTTTCAAATACAGAACGATTCTCCTCTAAAACCCACTTGAAGAATGTCAGTTTCTCTAACCAGATTTTCCGATTTGGATGGATTAACCTTGCCAGCCTACAGGCGTTTTCCTTTAGCGCCGAAGTCTGCAACGCAAGCTGTATGCCTCCGCAAATCCGGAAAACGTTTTTCCCGCGAAAGGAAACCTGCGTCATAACGATGACAATAAGTGATTGGGGATTCGTCAATTTGATATCATCTTTGTTGGCAATTCGATCGTCATTGCTGTGAAGCGATGGGATGTCTAATATGAGTAAAGGAGCTTTATAACACCCCATTCATACTTCGATTTCTGTTGTGTGACCCTATAGGCCTCAATGTTTATTTCTTGGCCCAGAATCATATTTAAGCCCACAAGTTATAATTGGTGCTGTGAGACATTATATCTTCAAAATCAGTAATTTCAATGGCTCAAAAACCTTCTCCATGTATGATATGATCATATCTGATCTCGATTAAGCCTTTGTAAAAAGCACTGGAACATATACACGCACATACAACAGCTCGTTTCCTATTGATTCTCAAGTAGACTAACTAAATGCTCAAATGTACAGTCTTCTCTATCTCAATCTCATTCATTAAACCTTATTCTCAGTTTTGCATATCAGACTTGATAGTATATATAATTAGGCAGGACATATTCCTTCTTGTACTCATTCCTCCTGTAATTTACCATGCCCAACCATAGCACATAACCTTACCATCTTGTTAAAAGATGATGACAAGCAACTAATGAAAGACATGAAGTTCATCGTGTAGGAATCACTGTTGAATTGAATTAAAGCTCAAATATACTGCGATGAAAATTCTGTGGCATAATCCAGTAATATTTCTCATGGTCGATTAACTCATCATTTATAACTTCAACGTGTTGTGTTGAGATAACATCACATGTTCATGATGTAAACCGCGTGATCATCTCGAACACTGTAATCTTAACTTCATTCTTATTCCTCCTGGCCCGATCGACTATGGACTATTTAGAATAGTATTCTTATGCCTTAGTTTTATTATCAAGTCAATACTTGACTGTAAACTAATATTTCATGAAGTCTTGTACATCATATTAAATACAATTTAATATAGATAAAATGATATAAATACCTCTGTTAAATATAAATGTACAATGACAATGTATATGCCACTGGGCTAGGGCATACCACTAACATACTAGGCATATTTGTGGCAATAGAAGTGCATTCACTTCCTACACTACGGTGAAGGAAAGAGAAGAACAATTGTTCATGGGCAATTGGAGAACATCCTCAATGATTGGAAAAGGGAAAGTTCTCCTCAAGCTAACCTCTAGAAAAGTTCTCGCCCTTAGTGATGTTCTCCATGTGCTAGATATTCGTTGGAACTTAGTCTCAGTGTCTCTACTTGGGAAAGCAGGAGTTAGGATCATGTTTGATTCAGACAAAATAGTTTTAACAAAGAATAAAGCTTTTGTTGGAAAGAGTTATTGTAACCAATGTCTTTTTATGTTGAATGTTTCAAAAATTTTGAATAATAAAGACTCTTCCTCTTCCACTGACATAGTTGTTTCATGTGATGTTTGACATGGTAGATTAGGACATGTGAACTTTTCTTATATTAAGAAAAATCTTGAATTAAGTTTAATTCCCAAACTGTCCTTAGAAAACCTTGGAAAATGTGAAGAATGTGTAGAATCTAAACCTGAAGAAATCTTGCCTCATAGATAGAAAGAGTCGAACCTTGTGGTTTATGTCACTTATTGACCTACGAGACATGAAAAACACCATAACTAGGGGTGGTAAAAATTTTTATAGATGACTACTCAAGATATACAAGAGTATATCTTTTAAGAAACAAAGATGAAGCAATGGATGCTTTCATCAAGTATAAAAATGATGTAGAGAAGACCAACTATGATAAAAAAATCATAGACTTAAATATGTAATTAGGGTAGAGAATAACAAATCAAAGCCCTTCAATACCTTTTTATGAGGAACATAGAAACATCTCTTATTCCCTTTGAATTGATAAATGAAATTTGAAAGAAAAAATATAACCCCAAAAGATGAATGTCATGTGCTTAGGATTCGAGAGCATCCTTGAACTTGTAGAGCTATCATCTTCATGTCATATTCAAAATATATCACCCGCCCCACAAGAAAAACTAATGTTAAGCTCACCACTGATTCACTCTGAAAAAGATATGTCATAACATTGGATACCTAAAAGTGTAGGGTGTTTAGCAAAGTACTTCTTCGAGAACAAAAAAGAAATTGTCCTAAAGCCCAGACAATACAGCATTTATTAGTTATGAGAATAGTATTGCCTACTAGGTTTCTTGTCATCCATCGATAAATGGCCTAATCAAATAACTCTATAATTGAGACTAGAATAATAATCTTTGAAAATATTTTCCTTGGAAAACAAATGGCCAACAACAAGTTCAAAGAAATCTTAGAATTGGGTCTAGTGATCGTTTTGAACCATAATTGAGAATAAGTAAAAGGGAAAGGAAAGAAAATAATCTTGGTGATGACTTTTACATTTTCCTAGTTGATGATGACCCTAGATCCTATAAGGAATCTATGACTTCATCTAATGCACCTTTATGGAAGGAGGTCATTAATAGTGAAATTGAATTTATAATGCAAAACCATACTTGGGAGATAGTAGACTTCCCTCTGGGTACTGAACTTCTGATTCTCTTAAATGCAGATATTTAAAGGAAACAAACCGAGGCAGATTCATTAAAAATATAAGGCACATTTAGTTGCTAAAGGTATTAATCAAAAGAATGGTGTAGATTACTACCTTTGCTCCTATGACAAGGATTTCCTCAATTAGGGTGTTAATTGTTTTAGCATCAATTCATAACCTAGTGATACACTAGATGGATATTAAAGGCAGCCTTTTGAATCGAAGCTGGAAAGGTATATGGATCAGCTTTGAAGGGTGCCTTAATTCGAAGGCAAAAAGTTTGTAATGAATTAAATCTCTTTGTAAGTTTAAAACATGGCAAATAGTGACATAGAAAAATTGATCATATGTTGATATCTAACTAGATTCTCCATTAACGTCTTTGATAAAGGCATTTATAAAGTTGAAATAACTCATACGTTATCATTTGTTTATACATTGATGATATGCTTATATTTAGGACTAACCACAAGTTATAATTAATACCAAGAGTTTCTAAGATAAGAGTTTGGCTATAGAAAGATCTAGGAAGAAGCTAAGTGATTCTAAATCAAATATCTAGAGGCAGCAATAGACAGCACCTTTCTCAAACACTATGTTGAGAAGAAGATTTTAAGAAAGGATTAAAGATTTAATTTATAACCAAATATAACTCTCTTATATTCTAGCTCTCGGTGAAGAAAAATAGAGAACATAGTATTGCCCCAAACTGGTATGCTCCAAATAATTGGTAGTCTAATGTCTTGTAGATTTTGCACAAACTTGACATTTCCTCGCAATTGGAAGATTGTGATCGATGCACCCGAAGTCTAATCAGTTTCATTGGATTTATCTGTTTGTCAAATTACTAGAGTATGAGGCACCAATGACTATTGTTTGTGTTATAATTAGTTTCAATGTCCTTGGAAAGGATTTAATGTTGATGCTAACTAGATCCAGATTCGGATCGAGATGAAATCCTACACCGCTGAGGCAATCTGTTTTACCCTTGGAGGAGGTGCAGTTTCTTGGAAATCATCTAAGCAAACTTGCATTACTCAGTCCACTATGGAAGCCGAGTTTATAGCCTTAGAGAAGACAAGTTATGAAGTTGAGGGCTCATAAATATATTAGCGGATATCCCTTTATGGGCAAGATATAACACCATACGTAATAAATGCTGTTTGCTGATAGCCAAAAGCTGCGATAGCTAAAGCTAAAAGTAAAATGTTTAATGGGAAGAACAGACATATACGTCGAAGGCACAATATTGTACGACAGTTGCTTGATACAAGGGTTATATCCTTGGATTTTATGAGGGCATAGTTGAATTTGGTCGACCCTCTGACTAAACCACTAAATAGAAAACTAGAGGAACAAACATCGAGGGGGATGGGGCTTTTGCTAATGCGAGAGATCAAGGTATTCGTAACTAACTTTGTTAAAATGGAGATCAGTGAGGTAGGTTCTATCAGATAACAAAATTAGAAAATTGACTATGAGCTACCTCAATCATTTATATTTATTGAGTTCATCTCTATGGTATAGATAGAGCTTGCCTGCATTGATTGAGGTTGAGCATCCCAACTCTAAATGAATACCATATTCATATATGGATGGTGTGTGTTTGAATCGAACATGCTTGAAGTGGGTTCCCCATACAAGTGGAAATGGAGCCTGCTTTCTGAGAACCTAGGCATATTCTCTTGGAGCTCTCATGAAATATCAGAATATGTGTGTCATAGCCTATTAATTAACAGCAAGAAATCTGACTCGTAGTTAAGAAAATAATGTGGATGATAGGTTCCTTGACTCACATAAAAACGCATTGGTTCATAAATTCTCTAATTCTGTGTTTTGTGATTCAATACTTAATTTATCCTAAAAGCGGATTCTAACCTATCTTAGGCACCAGATTTGATGCATTGGATTCTAGTATTTCCTTTCCTCATATTCTTCTTCTTCCTCTTATACTCTTTGAGGATTAGCAGAATGATGAAAATAACAAAGTTTTATTTGAGAAAAATAATCATTTTAATAACCTTGACTTGGCTGAAGTCTTACGGCCAAGTCCTTCTGTTTAATTTTATTATTCTTATTAATGTGGTGATATTAAATCTCTAGATTTTACATTTTCAAATTAAATTGATTTTATATTTAACTAAATTATTTATTATTACATTTAAATCCAATTAGTTTAACCTCGTTTTAAAGTAAAATGTCATTCCCCTATGAATAATTGTTTGAATAAATAAATATAGCCATTTGAATAATTTACAGACGGTCTTTGCTATAAAGGAAAATAATGACATGATGCCCTATTTTAATAAAATTCAATTATTTTAAAATATCATTCTAACTTGCCTTTTGTGGAAGAATCATTGGAAATACCATAAATAAGTACCATCTCCCATATATCATTTCCTTCCTACACCTTCTTTTTTGAGAACTCTCTGTCTCTGGCTCTCTCTCTCTTGCTCAGTGCTTCCAGATCAATAATATCTCTGTCTCCAAGTGCTTCAAACCTCTACTCTCTCAGTACTCAAACACTCTAATTTTCAATTGCTTTCATACCGAGCACATTTCCTTAGAAGAATATCATTGTGTGAGTTGTATTGTATCTTACCAAGAGAATGCACCCAATGTGAGATTTGATTGTTAAATCCTGAAGGTAGAGTGTCGGTTAAAGTCTTGCTGACAAGGTTACAAGCAGAGGAGGCGAATCTACTTTAGGACGGTGATATTCCGCTCACTACATCCAATTAGATAAGTCATCTTACACCAATTGTTCCTTGTTTGGTTTGTTTTTATGTTTAAGTAAAATTCCCTAATCTTTTCTAAAGACGCTTTTTGTGTGTTAATTATCGGAACTAAGAGCGGTGGTAACTTGTTAATGCATTTCACAGGAAATGTCTGTCCAATATGAGCAATAAGGCTTAAGGCAAGTGGGAATGATGGACAACTAAAAAGCCTAAGCCACGAAGGACTTTTCTGATATATTTATCTTACATGTCTCATTCTTTACTTCTGTTTTGTTCTGCAGACCTAGTTCAGCAACCTCTGAATCTCATGGAGACAATCCCTCTAGCTCTTATAGATGAGGCCTTCTCCTCATTAGACTTCATATATTAATAATTTATCTAGTTTTGGTTGGGACTGCAGTTGTTATCTATGCAAGCTTAGATGTTTGTAGCAAAGTTGGATTATATATTTTGATGTGGTTTTTTATTTTTTGGGTTTTTATCTCTGATTCTTCTTGGCCTTGGTCTAGTGGATTAGAATGGGAATTTAAGGATGGTTTGATTCGAGGATTAATTTATATATTTGCGAGGATAGATGGGTAAACATCAAAATATTATAAAACTAAATATCAAACAAATGAAGCCAGTTCTATTTGATACCTCAATCTTTTTAAGTGTTTTTTTATTTAAATAAAAACACAAAAAATTATAGTTATGACTCTTTTCCCCATTGCAGCATATATGGAATAGACATAGACAATAGGTTGACATGAAATAATATTCTTCAAATATTAAAATACTATTTTAACTTATTGGATTCATTTAGTTTTATTCACCATTAGTACAACTAGTCGTTTTATTTTATAATTCTTTGTATTTATGTGTGAGACAATTGAGTTTGAAGACTTCTATATTCAGATAATCTGAGCTGATGAATCAATTAAAATAAAAGATGTTATCATTTCCCAATAATAATATCTTTTTGGCTCATGATGAATTAAAGTAAGAAAAATTCGAGATTTGATATTTTCCTTAAACATATTGATATGTGCACCTTTGTATAACTAGAATGATATAACTGAACTACAAAAATATGAAATATTTGGTTAAAATGCAACCCAAATAACTCCAATGCAAGCTAATCTATGCCATGTTTTCTTGAAAAATGACTTATAATGGATAAATACCTTTAATATTCATATATTTACATGTATATCTTTGAAAATAAATTCTATTACCGAAAAATTAGTCTTTTGTCAAACTAGGTAAAAAATTAATGGATGAGATTTCTAAAATTTAGTTTTCAAAAGATCACCTTTATTATTGTCTCATAAAGAAATATTAACATATTAACTTATTTACAAAAATTAAAATGATAAATTATTATGATATATAATTTATTATTATCTTATTCACTAAAAAAAAATAATTATTTATTTTATTTATTTTATATAAATATAAAGTAGAATATATAAGTCAAACACTAAAATAATAGATTGATGAAAACAAAATTAAAAATATCTCATGTTTTAAATATCTCAGACTTTACTCTGTTTATTTTTATTTTACTGTTTTATTTATGAAATTTGTACAGTGAATTAAATTAAAAACAATACCCTTTAGGCTATGTTGGTTTCTATGGAAAAATATTAGGAGAAGAATATTGAAAGAAAAAAAAAAGGTAAGAAAATGAAGATAAATTCTCTCATGTGATTTTTTATGAAAAATATAAGAAATTTAATTTTCGTTATTTGATTAACTAGAAAAAATGGAAGGAAGAATTATGAATTATGAATTTTATATTTTTCTAAAACTTATTAGTGTTAAAAAAAAGTAGTTCTAAGAATGGTTTTATAAAAATAAACAGATTGTGCTCTATCTTGGGAATGGGGTTGTGTCCTGCTCTAGTTTGTTGAATAAAAAAATAAGAATAAACATAAGAATAGAATGTGAAATAAGGATTTACTTGTGAACCCTGAATAAGGAAAAACTACGAGTACAAGCATAATAGAAGAAATTCAACCCCATGTTATTAAATACAAGCACAAGCACAATAAGGAAAAATCTGAATGTCCCAGATACCTCTCTATCCCCAACCTGAATAGGAGTGGCAATTCAACTTGATAATCCATTAACCCGCCCCGACCTGCCCCTACTGGGTCAGGTTTGAAAATATTTCAAACATTGAATGTTCATTAGAACCCAAGTTGGGTTCGGAGCGGGAACGGGTTTTGGCCCAACCGGCTCTAACCTGTCCCGATTGATATTTAAGGTCTATAGCGTCATTTAATACTAAAGTTCAACGATTTATTTGAACTCCTTAATAAACCCTAAATCTAATGCACATATTGGCCTCACTCTATTCTAACTTCTATCTTTTATTTGCTTCCACATATCACTACCAGGGGCCCAGGGTATAGGGTTGGACTATTTCTCATGAACTTCATGTCGATTGTGGGACCTTCGAAAATGCTGGGGTTGGATTAAACACTCCCAGCGATTCACATTAATTAGATCAAGACGTCGTGAAGTAGATGACCAAGTTTCCCATCCTCTGAATGCAGGTTTTTTGTAGCCCCACTGTTATTCAGAGAAAGGTCAAAGTGAGATTGAATTCTAGAAAATTTCATCCTCACCACCAAATTAATAGCTGATACTCTTCATATGTAGCTTTCCCCTGATGAAAGTATATATACTCTCCGCAGACTTATATAGAATAGAAAAGGGTATGTTTAGTTTCTGTTGTTGAAAAATGTTTTTAGAACAATTTTTAAAAACACATAAAACATCATTTTGGTGTTATTGGAAAACTATTATTTGTTATTTAAATTTAGTATTTTTTGTGTTTATGTGTTTTATTTAAAAAAAATTGGGAACCCAATTTGCTCTTTGTTTTTCTTGTTGTTCTTGATTTTTAGAATACAAATACCGTTTTCAAAATTATAATCAAATAGGTCCCCAGTTTTTTTAATTTTTCACCGTCTATTACTATTTGTGCATTCTGATGTGTGCTTTGTTCCATATGGGACCGCGGCGTGCGAATCTATCTGGCCTACCTTTACCATTTAGCGTAGCTCACCAGGAAGTGAAAGAAAAATTAAGCTTAGTTATGAAGATCAGCTTTGAGTACTAATGGAATTGAAACCATCCAATGTTCATCATTAATTGCTGCTCGGCTTTTAGAATCGTTCCAACACCAAAAAATTCACTACATTGAAAGAAACAATAAGAGATGATAAAGCCCAGAAGTTGAAATAAATCTGTCACATTAATTACACTTTTCCTGCACTCTATAAAATCTGCTAACAAGCATGAGGCAACTACCTCTGAGTCTTCTCAATGGCTTCCAAAAATATTTCCCTCCTCTTGTTTATTATTTCCCATTTCCACCTTTCAACCTCACATACCTGGATCAAAGCAGGCTAATTGCTCGGAAACGAATCAATTTTCTCCAGGAAATCCATAAACTCTGCTTTGTTCACTCACCTTATCTGTGCTTTTTCTTATCTCAACTCCTCTGCCTGCAAATCTACATCTCCCTCCGATGAGAAGAAAGAAAAACTATCCTTCTTCTTGTTCTCAAACAAGAATCCATCTATCACAACTACTTCTATCAAATACAATGGAAAAAGATGCTCCACAAATTTCTCTTCACTTGATCAATACCCTCACACAGAAATATTCATTGAATCCTCAATAAAACATGCTTTGCACAGTTCATAGTCATATGAATCTTCTTAGTTATGTTCCTAGACGAATCAAATATAACATGAAGAATCCTCTTCCATATGAGCGGCGGGAAGCAGTCAGAATTCGGCCAGCCACCACTGATTCTGACACTGGCCGTTTTATTGCCCTTGCCGTCTTGGGTCGGTAATCCATCGGATTGATTCGATGAGAAGAGCAGAATGGGTTCATGTTATGGCTTATAACTATTACCAGCCTTCAATTGTGAACTTTACACATGCCTGTGCTGCTCTATTACGACCCACGAGTCAGATTAATACTATGATTAGGTAAGAGAATGGTCGGAAAGAGGGTTTCACTTCAAACTGGTTTTTAGATCTGCCCTTTCATGGTATGCGTGAAACTTGTGAATCCCAAGGAGTATGGAATTGGGGCAGCTGGGTCGGGTCCGGCCGTCACGCCTGATGGGTCTGTGGGATATAAATATATTAAATGGTTCATTGGGAGTTTTGGAAGTGCTGCTGTGTATAATGCTACGTATGTGGTATTTGGAATTCTACGATTTTGGAACATGGATTGGTTATGATGATGTTGAGGCTATCATTCAGGTATCATCCACGAAGGAGAAGGGAGCTTCTGAATTCCTAATGTGGAAGTCTCTTGATGAGAATTGGGTGCTGTCTCTGACAGGTTGATAATTGTTTGCTATTTGTATTCAATATGTGTGTATACCTTTATTCATCCATTTGCATTTCACCGTATATTTCTAGCTGCCCATATTCAAAGGATAACTTATGTTGGGTGTCCCTTCAAAGTCTCGCATCGGTTGGAAATAGAAAGGATGCAGCTGAGTTTTAAGCATGAAACGATATCGATTATTCATGAAACACACCGGCTTAAAATCAAAACTATTAGTACCTTGTGACACTCGATGTGTGAAGGGTAGGTCAGAAGTTTCCCAACATTGAAGGCATTTGAATGTGATGTTCTCATAATATTATTATAGTCTAAGTTAAGCTTGACCCAGCTAACTAAATATACCTTTTGGGGGTGACAAGTGCATGCTTCTTGGGCCACTTGGGGGCCCAACATGAGATTGAAGCTATTACATTGTTATAGTCCTCTATTCTTAGATTAGTACTTGAGATCTCTCGTAAATCCATCATACTCTTTTATTAGTTGAAAGCCTTACCTCAAAGTGAGTCATGGCTTTATATTAAACAGCTTATGAGACTACTTCAACCTTTCAAGTAGGTATATGATATGATTGATTGAAACAACCCTTTCAATATTGAAAGAGACAATTCATTTCACTCTAGAAATAAAAGGTTAATACCTACAGCAATTCAATGGAAAAAAATTTCCATTGATGGAGAACTCAGTTCGAATATTGGAAATCAAAACTTGTAAGGCCATACACCACAGAATATCTGGCCTACAAGCACACAGCATTAACTGCCGATCCTTCAAACTTGTTCAACTCCTTATACCCCAACCTAAACTCACCTTAATAACTAAAATGAACTTCTATTCTCATGATTCAATAAATCTTAAGTCTCGCTTCCAATAAAATAAATAAATCATAACTGGTCTGTCTACAAGAATTGAATTACTGACACAAAAGTGAATGATCTAGCACTGGACCTACATAGACTCTCTTCATTTCATCTTTGTGAAAAATTGAAAGACTACATTCAACTCTTTTGTATTGTCTTCGATCTACCTATATTTTATCTAGAATCTTCTGTGACAAACTGTTTTTTTTTTTGACATCTGTCTTTACTTTGTATATTCTAGTTGTAATAATTGTCTTTTAAATATGGGATTACCTTGGATCATTATCCTCCCTATATTTGGTTGACCCGGACTCAGGAGGCTTAATGGCTCTATTTGCTGAGGTTATCCATAACATTTGTACAACTGAAACTATGAGATACAATGGGGTGATTGAGGAATTTTAACAAAAAAGTTCATTAATCTTTCATAGAACATAGCAATTAACATATGATATCTTCTTTTACAGCTCTGATAGAAGACAAGATGAAACAAGTTTGAAATTATTTGGTTCAATAATTTATATAGTTATTCTCTATTGGTTCACAATGTGTTGTGTATGTGGAAGAACTAATATATTAATATAAAGATTAAGTTTCAATATTTACTTCTAAGTTAACCACAGTCACCTAAACATCATTTTTCTATTTCATTTTTGCTATTTTTGCTTAGATCATCTCTTGATTGTATCTGGACAGTTTTGCCTCCCAAACTGAAACGTATATAATCACCCAGCAAATGGTGTCTAATCACTAAATCACTAACTAGCTCCTAGCCTCAGTCTTCTAATAACTTTTCTAGTAAAAAATAAAGCTTGTAAGTTGGATTTGGACCTGTTTACAAGGTAATATCTAGTAACATATATATGTATTTGATTTTATTATATATTTTGTGTCTCGTATCAATACCCCACCGAGATACAAATAATATACTGGGACCTTCAAATGCGTGATCATTAACTTTGAACCTGGATTTACAATGTCGAGACCAAATTCAGCATCTTGAGATTTTATCTGTGGCTGGAGTTCTCGTTCAGATAACAACTTCTGTTAATTGCATAGTAATTAAGCGCCACACACCACACACACACACACTCACAGAATGGGTTGTGAGGCTTGAAGCTATCTTTGGTCTTATTTTTAAACTATTTTTATAATAATTTTTTAAACTAAAGAAAAGCTATTTGGTGTTCTCTAAAAACTATTCTTGTTCTTTGAATTAATGTTTCTCGTTTTTCTCTTTCCAGACAAAAAAAGAAGCCAGCGTATCATCATGTTTTCCTTGTTTCATCTTGTTTTAGGAGAAACAAAGCAGTTTTCCGTGTAAATCAAGCAAACTGTAATTTTTGGCAGAAAAATATGTTGATGGATATCGTTTTTTTCTGGAGCTAAGTGCAAAAGGGCAGGAAATGGCAGTGAACTATCAAAGCTTCTCTGTCAAAGGGTTAAGGAGTTCAAGAATGTGATTACACTAACTGCAGCACTGCAACATACAAATCTGCTCAAACTTGCTGGGTTTTTTTTGCACCAAGAAGGAAAATCTCATCTACCTGACCATGCTAATAGAAGCTTGTCGTTCCCCCTACTGGTGCATTTCTTTTGAAGTGAAATGTTTGGGTTCCAAAAATGCTAAGAAAATTTTTTTTTGTTTAATAAAAATATAAATATTCAAGATATATAGAAAGAGTATTTAATTTTTATATTATGGTTAAAAAATAAAAAAATTTGGTTAGTAGCAAATAAAATGTATATCTAATTTAATTTAATTTTTCTTTCTTTAATTTTTCCTTTCTATTCTACCTTTCTCTTGCTCTTTTATTTCCCTTTATTCAAATAATCAAACATTATTATATATGGCCTTAATCTTCCTCTTGTAGTTAGTAAGAAAACTTTGCCAGCATTAATCTATAATCACAGTAACTTCTATTCTCTATGGCTCTGAAACAACAAATCTAGAAAGTTTTCTATTGTGAGAAAATCATTTCTAAATCCAAAAAATACATTTTACATGTACTATTTATTAAATAAATTTTAATTATTTGAAAGCACAGTTTAATTTTAAATATATTAGTTTTTATATTTATACTTAAAACAATAATTGAAAACATAGAAAAAATTCAATATTTTCATAATTTTAGGTCAAAGATAACTATCTTATATAATTTGTGCATTATTTAATCTTTCTTGGCATACTTGTTTTAGGATAAAAATATCTATTCATATAATATATTTACTCTTGTTTCTTACAAGTGGTCATTTTGAAAATGAAAGACATTTTATATCAAAATGGATAAAATTGATGGAAATCTCAAATTTTCAAGTAGTTTCAGGGTCTTAATGTCAAATCCTTTCTTATTTTATGCTATATATTAAGTATGTTGTATTTTTACTGATAAACAGCACTCAATTTGTGTATTTTAAAGTTTTCTAATACAATTTGCTTTTTACTAAGAACAATTATGAAAAGTGTTTTTCAACACTGCTTTTGGAAAAATCATTATGTTTTATCTCAGAATGGGATTCAATGAACTCACCCAAATCAAAATTCTGTAACTCAAGGAAACTCATGTAGGCACAGTTGACCCCAAATCTAAGAGATTATACACTTTGCCTAGATTAAACATGGAAGCTTAAACATGCATACTTGCTAAAACCAAATCCCAGCTTTGCCCCTAAATGGCTTCCCAAGCATATCTAGGCAACACATTGAGTGGGATATCACTCCCCATCAGCATGAAATATTTTATTTGATTATCTCTACCACGCCCTGCAATTCATAATACAAAGGACACCTTTGTGATGGATGATCAAAGGGGTTAGACAAGTTAAGGTATCGATTTATGGTATTTTTTTTTTGGGGTGATGAAAACACCAAAATCAATTATGAAATAATCTATTCATAAGATAAGTCCTACCTCACATGACTATCACTCGGATGACCCAAATCAAATGGAGACCCGGATAATAACCGGATTGGCCAATATGAATAGTTGTCGAGCATGTGACTCATGGAGGTCGGACTTGCTACCATTTCGATTATATCAGGCATTAGAGCAATCATGATCGGGACCTGTGGACCAAGTCACCTTGGGCATCAAAGAAGTGGTCATAACTGAGTGGGACACATGGACAATTATGGAGTCTCTTGACGTTGTCACCCACGACTCATTATTCCATTGCGATGAGCATTACGTCATGAATTACGGACCACTCATAGTTGTCCGATATATCTCTCGAAATTATTCGCGACTAGGCTTGTATAGCGAGGCATGGAATGTTAATTTTCAACGGTACTTTCAGAAAAAGCATATACATTGTTTGGCGTCGTCTTAGGAACCTTTAATCGGCGGCTTCTCTAAACTATTGAAAAACTGTGTGAACCTTTCTACAAGTGATCCGATGGTGAAATCCCCCCTTCTAGTTCTAAGCCTACAATGGAACAACGATTGTTGTCGCTGGAACGAATGCTAAAAGACTAGCAGGAATCCCACCAACAATAGTTAGCCTCTTTCTTGGCAACCAATGCTGCCTTGCACACCACAGTCACCACTTTTTGTCCTGGAAATCAAGTAGAGCCTGCCCAGCCTGCCATGTTACAGAATCCTGATCGTTTCTCTCCACCACCCCTCTAGGATCAACCTCTGTCCAACTAACTGATCAAATGAATCCTCCACATAGAAGCTAGACCATTTATGCTTTGCTTTGGACAACATGTCATACGTCTACATTGTTCCCATCATCTTGCACCCCTGAGACTCTCAGAAACGCACCCTTCATTTTACCAAAATTTCATATGTACGATGGTCTTAAAGATCCCTTTGACCATCTTATGCATTTTCGTCAAGTCATGATGCTGTAGAGTGGAAACGACGCTCTCCTGTGTAAGGTCTTCCCATCCAGTCTAGCTAACCCAGCGTTGTCATGGATTCACCTCTTATCGTCAAACACGGTAATCTCCTTCTGATGTCTATCTAAAAAATTCATAACTTTCGTATATTAACAATCATGAAACAAGCATGCCGGTCTTTTACATCCGGATGGGGTGATCAAATCCATTAGGGTACATGGCGCATTTGAGGCACTTAATCCTCCAACTTGAAGTCATGGCAGGCAACGTCTTGCGAGTGTAGTAAAGGAAGCCATCGGTCTATCTCAAGTTCTTCAATTCTCTTTATTACTTCCCACAACTATTGACAAACTATTTCAAAGGGGGAACTAGTACTCCATGTTCGAGGATGACACAGTCGCCGCAACCAAACGAATAGTTGCCACAAAGTCAGAATCACCATGCACTCCGCAAGGAGTAAAGAGAAAAATGGGTGAAGACTATTAACGAGATGGGGGGCTTTATAGGCATTAAGGATCAGAGGCGAGTTGATCATCACAAAGGTACTAGGAAGCGGAATCCCAAGACGGGATAAGCGGCCCTGAAATGGAGCAGATACGTTGCCACCTTCTCGAAACAACCTCTGATCAACTCAATCTCTTGGGGGTTCGAATGGCTAAACCTTAGAGGGGGTGATGGGAAGGAAAGAAAAATCCCGATATTGCTGAGAGTATCTGGGACGTCGAACATCGAACAACCGTTTTACGGCTTCAAGATTGCACAATTCATGGCCAAGAGGATATCTGAAGGAATACATTGAGGAGCGGTCCCATCCAATTCGATCATTATCACTGTAGACTCGACGATGATCGATGATACTAATTATTACGAATCATCCCCCAATCTGGTCGGCCGCTCGGGTATCTTAGTGGCGGGTTGATTATCTTTGCCCACGGCGACATCCGCCCACATCGTGGGGTCATTACCTTCTTCGAGTCTCCCCTTCGATGATTATCTATGCCTTATGATGACACAATCGTTTTGACCTTAGAAGTTGGTAAACACTTGATGAAACAAATATTGGTCGACCATGGCAGTGCTGCCAACCTCATCTACCTGCCCGCTTTACTCCGCCTAGGCTATAAACCTGACAATCTTCACAGTTCAGGAAGGATGTTAGTCTACTTCAACGGATCGCAAACCAATTCGTTAGGGGAGATAGTACTACCAATTTCGATATGACTGGTCACCGCCCTAGTTCCACTCACAGTGATCGACGAGCTTTCATCCTTCAACGCCATTTTGGGGCGCACTTAGATCCATGTAATGAAGGCATTGCCATCCTCCAATCACCAAATGCTAAGTTTCCAGACTAAAGTGGACCAAATTGATATACAAGTCACCAAAACCTGTTATGAGGTCAAACAGTAGAAAATACTTGTGACCAAATAGCAATGATGGCTCGAGCCCACTGTAGAGCATGATGATTCAGTGTGGAACCTCTACCACGGCTACATCATGTGATCTGGTAGCTGAAGCGAGTTAACTTGGGAATCTCTCTCTCTCAAGAAGAAATTAACTTTTTCTTATCGGTTCTACAGGAGTTCTCTAACATCTTTGCATGGTCCCACACCGATATGTTTGGTATCTCCCCCACCACGACTCAACACCATCTAAACCTTCAGAAGGTACGCAAAGCCCGTCTGACCTTAAATTGAGGCCGCTTCCATCGATGCCTTGAAGTCATAAAATAAGAAGTTGACAAACTCCTTGTCGTCAACTTCATTAGAGAAATTCAGTACCCCAAATGGCTGGCTAACATCGTGGTTGTCCCCAAGAAGAACAATAAATGGCATGTATGTGTCAACTATTTCAATCAAAATGATGCGCTAAGACATTGCCCTCTGTCAAATCGGATAGTAGATCTCTGGCCAAGGCACACGTTGTTATCATTTCTAAGATCGTATTCAAGCTATAATCAAATCGTGTTTCTCCTCGACTCGAGAAAAACCGCAGCGTTCATAACACCCATGGGAATGTATTGTTACAATGTCATGCATTTTGGTCTTAAGAACGCCAAAGCCACGTACCAGCACATGATGTCCCGCATTTTCGAACCTCTATTGGGAAAATCCATGGAAGCATATATGGATGACATGCTAGTCAAATCGAATTTTCACGAGGATCCTTGCTTAGCCACTTCACGTGAGCATTTCGGTTGGTGATTGCATCCTTTTGTGGTTGAATCCAAATAAATGTGTATTTGGAGTTGAATTTGGGAATTTCCTTGGGTTCTTGGTTAGTAAAAGAGGAATTGAAATGGCCCCTGACTAAGCTAAGGCCATCGTGCAAATGCAAACCCCTGTAACCAAAAAGAAAATTCAAGCTTTCACAGGTAAGTTGAGTAGGTTGGGCAGGGTTCATCTCTAGATATTGGTCGTCTTGACCATTCTTCCGCAAACATTAAAATAGGCTTCATCGAGGGTGGGGACCGAGGGAATGTGACAAGGCTTTCATGCTATCAAAGGGAATGTCTATGCCTTTCTTTGTCTCGGCCTATTGAGGGTGAGGGAGTTCCAATTCCCTATTGTATCTAGCGGTCATTTATAGTGGTAGTCTGACTTTAGTAAGGTCGGATGAAGACAACAAACAAAATCCGGTGTACTTCGTGCGTAAGATGTTAATAGATGTTGAAACCAAGTACACCAACTTTGAGCGAATCATGTTAGCCCTCAAAACGGCAATAAAGAAGCTATGCCCTTACTTTCAAGCCCACACTATAATCGTCCTCATTAGCTATTAAAGCATACTCCACAAACCAGATGATTTAGGACAGCTCTTGAAATGGGCCTTTGAATTAAGTGAGATCGATATCGTATACCGCCCGAGATTCGCTATAAAAGGTCAGGTCCTCATTGATTTCATGGTCAAAATGTCGAATGTACGACCTCATGCGTCAGTAGCATTATGAATCCTTAGGCGGTAAGCTCACAAAGTAGCGTAGGAAAGGAGCGATGTAGTTTACAAATCTCAAAGAGAAGCATCGCCATTTCGGTATCCAGTTCCACATTTCTTGCCTCGATAGTAAACTAAGTACGAGAAGTCGTGTTACTCGGGCTACGATTGGCTAAAGAACTATCAGTCATGAACCTGGAACTCCGATGTGATTCGCAGTTAGTACCATCTCAGTTATGAGGATAATACGAGGCTAAAAATGGTCGAATTGATTAATATTTGAAGCTAGCACATTTCTAGTTTTACAGATTCCACGAGAAATTCGGTAGTAGCTTAAGTCTACGAGATCATAAAGCGCATGTAGGAAACCTGCAAAGCCTAGCATCCATTCCACGTTATACACCTGCCACGTGGGGTTGAACAACACATGGCACATCCTTGATTCGATGTTGCGATCATTGCCGAATCAGAGATGATAGCTCACATTATCTAGATTACTAGCTATTTGAAAAATGGGTCCTTGCCCGAAGATAGAAATGTAGTTGTTAAGATAAAAGCCCAGGCATCCAGGTACGCCTTGATCAACGATGTTTTATATAGGCGATCATTTTCCGAACCATACTGGAGATGCATGTCGCCCAATAAGGCTAAGCATATCATTGAACAAGTACACGGAGGCATCTGCGATACCCATATTAGCGAACGGTCGCTAAGCACAGGATTATGACATAGGGTTTCTACTAGGCTACGATGAAATAAGAGTCCAAGTTGTTCATCAAAAACTGTGACACTTGCCAAAAGTTCGACAATATTATTCATGCTCCAAACCTAATGCTCCACTCCGTGCCAAGTCCATGGCCTTTCTGCAAATGGGGTATTAATATTGTGGGTTTATTACCTCAAGCCACTGGTAAAAGGAAATTCATCTTGGTGGCCATCGATTACTTCACAAAATGGGTAGAAGTCGAGGCCTATGTGCGGATTAGGGCAAACCACTTAACGCGGTTTGTGCAGTGAAACATTATATGTCAGTTCGAGGTTCTGCATTCTATTGTTTCTGACAAAAGGCCCATAGTTTATCAACAAGCCGTTCCAGCAATTTTATACTGAATATGGAATAAAAAATGTCTACTCCAGCCCTCGGTATCCCCAATCTAATGGCCAAGTCGAGGTTACAAAAAAAAAAATTACTCGACTATTTGAAAAAAAAGGCTGACACCGGCCAAAGGAAAATGGGTAAACAAACTCCCTATTGCACTCTGGGCATATCGCACAACTCCGAAGCAACCTATTGGTGAAACCCCATACGCCCTTACATTTGGGGGCGAAGCATTGATCCCCATCGAATCCGAACTAGAAATCCTGCGCACGAACGACACCTTTGAACTATCTCACGCTCTAGATGAGCTCGAAGCAAAGAGAGATCGAGCAATCGTCAAAATGGCTTAATATCACCGCCAAGCCTAGCTCCAAAGAGTGAAAATCATCAAACCTAGAACTTTCAAGCAGGGCGACCTCGTCCTCCGAAGTACTTTCAAGGAGGGAAAACTTAAGCCTAATAAGGAGGGTTTATTCATAGTGGTTGACGACGGGTCAAAAGGTGCGTAATCCCCCTATGAAAATATGGAATCTCGCCCTTGGAACTCGGCATTTTTGAAAAAGTATTTTCAATAATTCTCCATCGTCATGAGATGATTGTTTCCTTATTCTGGTGAATGAATAAAAGTTTCATTATTTCTCCATCTCCACGAATTGCTTATGCCTTCGACGGCTAGCCTTCAACGACCCTAGGCCTCAGGTAGCATAAGTCCACAGGCTCCTTTATGTCTTTGACGGCCCTAGGCCTCGAGTAGCATAAGTCCCTATAAGCTCCTTTACGCCTTTTTGGCGGCTAGCCTTTGACAGCCCTAGGTCTCGGGTAGCATAAGTCCCTACAGACTTCTTTACGCCTTCGATGGCCCTAGGCCTCAAGCAACATAAGTCCATATAGGCTCCCTTATGCCTTTTGACAGCTAACCTTCGACGACCCTAGGCCTCGGGCAACATAAGTCCATACAGGCTTCTTTACGCCTTAGGTGGCTAGCCTTCAACGACCCTAGGCCTCAGGCAGCATAACTCCTTATAGGCTCCTTTTTGCCTTTGGCGGCTAGCCTTTGACGGCCCAGGCTCGATGACATAAGTCCTTATAAGGCTGCTACGCCTTTGGTAGATAAGCCTTGGCCCCGACTTTAGGCCTTGAAGCTGACATAAGTTCTATCGCTACTTCATTAGAATGAACAAGTTTGATAATCAAAACTTTTGGTAAGTGGATTTTCATTCAAAATATCAAAAACAATCTTAGGAAACGAACCACTTTGACTGGATTAGATACATATTCATGAGGCGTGTGGCGTCTCGACGAGGCTCTTGTATGAAGTAGTAACGTCACGGCTCACATGCTTCGTGCCCCATTAACATAGGTTTAGATTCCCCCTCCCCTATATGTTCTTTTCGACCCCGCGCCTCCCCCACACTGCTTAGCTCAACAATATTCGTGTTATGAGTGGGCTCGGTAGTGCCATCTGAGGAAGGTTTAAGGTCCCTACGAGCGATCCACTCGGCTTCCGCATAACCATCCCAATATCCCGTGCTCGTCTTAGTTCCACGTAGATACCCGAGCTGACTTGAGCGTTATAGGGAAGCTTGTGGCTGTCGAGAACCCATACTTTCCTCAATTCGTGAAAGCATCGCCTCTTTATCTCTGCACGGAAAATGTTCTTGTGAGTCTTTACACTACCTTGATGAAGGCTATGTAGCTAGGAGTTGCTCTTCTCTAGTTCAGTGACATCGGCTTCCAGTTTTCTAACCTTCTTCATCTCGGCAGTCCAGACAGCATGCTCGTTGGCCAACTCAGCTTATTTCAATTGGGCCTCCTCCAAATCTTTCTCCAATTGAGGAACTCGAGAGTCTGCCTGCACCTTATTGTATAGCTCTCGAGCTCCCTCCCTTAGATGAGGCAGACGACTTAGGTGATGTTGTCGTATATCACAATACTTCAACATATAGGCGCTAAACATGCTCATATGCAAGAATAACAAAGGATATCAAGTAGAAAATAAAAAATATGTAAATACTAAGCAAGCAAAGAATAAGGAATGTGCTTATGGAGGCTGCCATCTTGAAGGGAGTAGCATCAGCTAAAGAAGTTCCCCTACACCTGTTTATTGCCTCCCTGCATTCTGCTTTTTAACAGTACTTCTCAGTCGGGTCTTTCAAGTGACTCCTCGAACAACGAGAGGTGGACATAAAGCAACCCGGGGAATGGAGGGATGTCAACTTCTCTCTAGACGAAGGAGTCCCTAAATATGCCATGACTTTTCCTTTCCCTTCGAACCAACTGCATCATCTCGAGGAAGCCACCTCTCACGACCTTCCGTTATCTTTATCCCTTCCTGAGGACGTGGAGGAGGACCACGCAGCTCGGGAGATGCATTGGTGCTCTAAGCTCCCTCCCTTGGCTGAGGAGTAAAAGATCTCCTCCTAACATGTTGTGCTCATTGGTTATGCACTCGTTGCCACAACTGCGCCCACGAACTAGCCTCATCTCTTAGTCTTTTACACAGTAGTGGTAGTGAAGGTCTAGATGGGGAGCGTGACGGAAGCGTCACTCATATCACCTCGACCATCCTCGACGCTTCCTTAATGCGGGTAAGAAGACTGTTTTGAACCTACTCTTTCGCTCAAACGTCTTTGGAGTCCTCAAAATTCAACCTCATAACCTTAGGAAGGATAAACTCCTTTGGATGATCAAAGACCTCCCGAAGGTTTGACGACGTCAGAAGGTATCTAAAGTCCCTCTCGTTACTCAAGCGACTGAGCACCTTTACTAGTAAGCGAAACTGAGGAAGGAGGAACCTCAACCCTTCACTTATGTGAACCTCTAGCCAATACATGAAATTCATTCCCCCTCGGTCTTCCTCTCTCCAGGCCGTAAAACAAGGCCTCAAGGAAGAAAATAAAACCTGGATGTTGGGAGGAAAAGAAAATTTCTTCCAAAAGGCATCAACCTGAGATTCCCGGCACATGCGAGCCACATTATGACCCCAGCCGGCGTTAACATCGAAAATTACATCCTCCGAAGAGGATGAGGGTAGGACCTCATCCACGTGGCTTCTAAGATTGCCCTCTCCTCCAGCCATCCTCTGAGTGCCTCCGTCACCAATTCAAAGCACGGAAAAATCGACAAGGTCTCATGCGGCACGAGGAGGTAAAAAAAATTCGAAAGAAACCTAGATGTAGAGATCATCGAATGGTTTATCTCTAGACATCAAGGGCACACGATATTTTATCTCTTAAATTTTTCGAATTTAACGGTTGAAGTTCACCTTTACCTTAAGAATGACCGCATAACAGGGATCACCAGCCGCACAGAAGGCACCAGCATAGAACAACAAACTAGGAGAAACAGAAGCAGAGCAAAGGAACTCTTCGATAGCATAGACCAAAAATCCTTAAAAGGAGAACCTAGGAGATATTTAAACTCAAAGACACCGGAGTTGTGGGCGGTACATTCAAAATCCACATTAAATTCACTATTCGTATTGAGAAACATGCCATCGCAAAGCCATATCAAGAATTGCCATCTGTACAAAGTAGGATCGTGGGTGATGATGAAATCATGTATATGTTTCAAAGATCAAAGATTGCGTCATTCAACCACCCTAATGGCCTTGATGACACTAGGAATTTAGTGGAATGGGATAGAGTCGTACCCTCCCGCAGTATCGCGCGGATGTTTCGAATCAAACGGAGATCGGATAACCGGGATATCGCAGGATTGGCGATACAAATTGTTGTCGAGGCGTGCTGACCTACAGTCGAGCAATACTACCATTTTGATTATATCTTTGTTAAGCTATCATGATCAGGACCTGTGGACTAAGTCACCTCAGGCATCAAAGAAGCAGTCATAACTGAGTGGGACACGTGGACAATCATGGAGTCTCTTGACACTGTCACCCACAACTCATTATTCCACTACGATGAGCATTACGCCATGAATTGCAGACCACTCATAGTTGTCCATAATATGTCTCTCGAAATTAGTATATAACGGGTAGGCTTGTATAGCAGAGGCATGGAATGTAATTTTTCAGTAGTACTTTCAAGGGAATAAATAATAAATTGTTTGGAAGGACTTTAATCCTTTCAATCGATGACATGATGAAGTCCCACAATCAATTATGAAATGATTGATTGTTAAGTCAATGGGATAATGAAGACTCCACAATTAATTATGTAAAGATTGATTGATAAGTCGATTATAGAAGTATAGATACTTACTTTGCCACCCAAGGAATCAACCGAGGAATAAAAAATTCATGAACTCATCACTCTAGGGAATCTACCCATGGGATAAGAGAACAAAAGATCACCTAAAGAATACACCTAGGGATAAGAAGTTACAAACTTATCATTCAAGGGAATTCATCCAAGAGATAATAGAACAAGAAAGAACTCTTAAAAAGAGAAACTTGAAAATATTATTAAACTTTGAATTTTTTTTGAATAAAAAGTACATTGGAGGGGTATATATAGGCCCCTTATCTTCCTAATTCTAATTGAATATGATTCTAATGATTAGAGTCTCTTATTCCTAATTGGAATAAGACTCC
Organism: Tetrastigma voinierianum; assembly: GCA_016808115.1. Lineage (NCBI taxonomy): Eukaryota > Viridiplantae > Streptophyta > Magnoliopsida > Vitales > Vitaceae > Tetrastigma > Tetrastigma voinierianum. The sequence goes on from JAEQBH010004633.1 coordinate 86,354, forward strand.
TCATCCGAATAAAACAACTTGTTGGAAATTGATAAATAACTCTACTGGTTGAAACTAAAAACACTCTTCTACTAACTAATAAGACTCAACTCAAATTAGGACTTAAAAAAAATACATAAAAATCAAAATATTAGTTTAGTCAGAAACTCCTCAAGCCTTGGCCATGACCATAACTCCTTCCAAGTCCCAATTAAAGTCCGAAAAATCCATTTTGATGATCTCGGTGTTTCACAACCTCCCAATTTTGAATATTATATAATCAAAATCGAATTCCTAATAGTTGTTGCAAATGCTCCTACATCAATTCATCTCATATATAGAAAAATTAAAGCATGCTCATGCATGCGATTGGAATTATTATTTAGTAAATTATATCAATTTTTTTCCCCTAAGGAATAAGGTCAATTGAGGAACTCCATCTGATTCTTATTTTGGAAATTGGACTGAAATTCTCAAAATATAACAAGGTAATTAACTTGATGATCAAAACAAAAACAAATTCTTAGAAAATCCATGTCTTGCAGACCCAAAGGGACAGTTACTCCTAGATTGGAGTAAGTAAGCTTATCATCTGAAGATTAAACTTCAAGGCCTTCTATAATATCACAAAGTACCAGTAGGATAATTCACAGAGATTTAAAGGCTAGCAACATTTTATTGGACAGTGAAATGAAGCCAAAGATTGCAGATTTTGGATTAGCTAGAATGTTCGAAAAAGATGAAAACGAAGCTAACACAGGCAATATTGTTGGGACATAGTAAGCAAAATTTCTTTTCAACATATGCTTAAATTTTCTCCTCAAAAATTTGGAAAAATTCATGCAATTAACTCCATTTTTGTTCATTCAAATGCAGTGGCTATGTCCCTCACGAATATCTTGAAAAATTATTTATTACGTGAAATCGATTATTGTATAGCTTTGAGTGTCTTATTACAAATCATCAGTGGCAAGAAGAATACATGCTGCTATGGTTTGGATCAAAACTTAAACCTTCTTGAATATATTAAGGTCTTTTTGGGACTTCCCTCATCATTTCTTTGTTATTTCCATTTCCTATGGTTTGTTCATTTAGATTTGAGAAAAGTCTTGAAGAGAAAATAGAGAGGAAAATAAACAAAGAAAAATGAAATGAAAGAAAATTTGGAGGAAAATAAAAAATGTAAAATTTCAACCAATTTTGATTACATTTTATTTTCTTTTATATTTTCCATAGTGAAACCAAAAATGAGAAAATCATTTTCATTAATATTTTCTCTTTTCTCCTTTCGAGTTCAACTTTGAGTTGGAACACAGGCAAATACTTCAAAAATAAAACTAATTTAAAACTATTTCAGGCATTTGAGTTATGGAAGGATGGGAAGAGTATGGAGTTCATGGATCCATCGCTGGATGATGCATGTTCTTCGTGTAAACAGACACGATGCATGAGAGTGGCACTACTATGCGTTCAAGAACTGCCAGCTGATAGACCTTCCATGTTAGAAATCGATTCAATGATAAAAAATGAAATGGCAGACATTGCTACTCCTAGAAGGCCTGCTTTTGCAATAAAAAGGGATGAAGTTGAGGGGAAGTATAGATCTGTATCTTCCCAAGAAATTGCTACGGTCGTATTCTGGCCAATCCCGAATGGTGCCTCGCTGAGAGCTTTTGTGTGGCAGAAAGGGTCTGAGTTTTGAGTGGTTTAATGAAGCCTAATATAGGTCGTTATGTTGATCATGTACAAATTACAACAATTGTACATGAACACTAAATATTGAAACATGGGAAAACTCCCAAATGAATTAAAGGAGGATCAGCTTCCGTTTTGCTATTCATTTTCAACAATTTATACAATTTTTCTATTAATTAAGCTTTTATTTTTTACATCTATTCACTTTCCATATTATAGTATTATGTTCTTACAATAATTCAAGATTGAGATCTCTAAGTAACCCTCGCGCTACCACTTGATTCGAGGCCTAGGAACCACTTGATTCGAGGCCTCGAGACGAGTTTCAGTGTTGATTTGGAATTAATTATAGAGATGCTTAAAGAATGCAATCACGGTTAGTAGGTTTATAAAATATAATTGTGTTTCAGGTATAATAGTATGTATGTGCTACATTAATAAATTATAGGTATTATTTGAGTATTATGATAGTACACCTACGACTATTAAAGTATTATCTAGGTACTATCATACCTAAACATAACTATTTTCTATGAAACCAAATTAAACCATGTATTTTGCATTATTTATGTCATCATTACAATTATTCTCAAATCAATATGGGAAAACACAAGTTTACATTTTTTGTTGAAAAGCACAAGTTTACCTTTAAAAAAAAAAAAGTACTTTTATTTATTCAAACTAACAATACATTTGTTAGAAACACACAATCAAATTCGCCAAAAACCATAGAAGATGAAACAACATTTAAGTTAAGAACATAATAAATCAACACATAGCTTACATTTAATAGTACAATAATGACTAGAATACCTATGACTCTAGTTTTACAGCATATTGATGACCATGATTTGGTTTGATGTCTCTGATCAAATATGTTTTGTTGTCTGAATCACCTACACACAAGTAAATGGCTCAACAAGACGACGACAAACAAACCGTCGTACCAAAACGACACAACACCACATATCGTAACAAGACAGTGACAAAAACACGAAAAAAAAAAATTAAAACCCAGATCTATGAAAGAACCACTTTATTGAGAAACAATACGATAGAAAGATGTGTAGATGTGTGATTTCAAGCCAAGAACTTTAAAAAAATTACCCCTTTTTACTTAAAGAAAGGAATTAGAAAGAGAAAAAATTGAGAGAAAATGAGGGTAAGGTTTTTTTCTAGAAGATGACTCCACAAGTTTACCTTTATCGTTTGCTATCTTGTTCAATTCCTGAGAAAAGGTATATGGGATATTCTAGGAATCTTATGGGCAATGGCTATAGGGCATAAAGTCCATGGTTGTCTTAGCCTTATTGGGATTCAAATGAAAATCGGAAATTCCGTAAAATCTTTCCAACTCATTTTTCAACAATCACAAAAGTCAATTTAGTGTAAAAATTCGAAACCTACTTATTGATTCCAACTCATTTTCCAATAAATGTAAGAGTCAATAACGGAACAAAAATCCAAAAAACTTACGGATCTTTTTAACTTATTACTTTTCAATTATTATAAAAGTCTATTCAGTACAAAAATCCTAAAACCTACTTATGAATTCGAACTCATATTTCAACTATTAGAAAGTCAATTTTAGTGTGAAAATTATAGATGTTAAATTAAATTATTTCTTATTATTTGTTTCCTATTATTGGTAGGATTCTTTTTTCTTAACCCTCTAGATTTTGTTTCCTTTTAGGATTCTTCTATAAGCTTATGCCTATATAAAAAAACTTTATTATGTATTTTTAATTAATTTCATTGGAATAAGACTTTTAGTTTTTCCCTCATTCCCAATTGGGGTCTCCTGATTTCAATATGGTATCAGAACTAGGTTTCATGGGAAGAAATTTAATCTCAAACACAGTTTTCGTGGATCCAATTTTTTTGGAGTGATTGTACAATTTTTGGCATGATCGTACAATTGGTGTTTCAACGATTTCAATCTTTGGCTTTTTTTTTAGCCTTTTTTTTTTTTTTTTTTTTGCATAGTAGATCTGTAATCTAGTACTTCGTTTGCCCGTATTTTGTTTCTTGATTATGGCTATTGAAAGAGACGATTCACTTCAATCTGTGAGTGTGAGGTTGGGTGAAAAGAATTATTCATATTGGAGTTATGTGATGAGAAATTTTCTTAAAGGAAAAAAATTGTCGGGATATGTTATTGGAACTAGTGTTAAACCTAAAAGTACTAGGGTATTCTCTCATCCTAAGCTTGAATCACTTAGGGTTTGCAATTTTTGTTCTTTTTACTTTGGAAGAGGAGAACTTGAAGAATAAGACATTTGAGGAGAAGAGAATGAGGCTTTCACTTCCAAATCTATTTAATCTTTTCCCCCTTTTGTATTTCTTTCTTTTGATAGTTGTAATTCCTTTTTTGTTTATGTTTTAGTTAGTTTTTTTAGAGCTTAGATGTAATCAAGACTTGTTTATATGAATCTCTCTTAATTTCAATTGATATATGTTTTATTTTCATACATGTGTTGAGTAGTTCATTTCGTTCTTTATGCTTGTGAGTAATGAGTCAATACTTGCATGATTTGTGGTTCGATTCAAGATTTGGGAAGTGAGAATTGGATTAGACCATAGATGAATTTCCATTTAATTTTCATGAGATAGAAACATAAGTGAGATTAGGTGTGGTATTGGGATTTCTTGGGTTTAATGTGCCTTTGGAAATCTGGGGTTGAGCAGATTTGCAAAATACTTAATCCTAAGGGTAGATGGTGAGTTATCGAGAGAGATTTGCATATGCATTAGTGAAATCACCATCAACATAATGAAATGGACATTAATTGATTGGATTAGGAGGTTCACATAAGCTTGAATTGGTGAAATCAATGCCCTAGGGTTTTTAGTCTTAAGTCTTTATTAAATTAGTGTTCTTGCATGTTAGTTTAGTTAAATTATGTCTTTTACAAATTTTCCATCATCCAAATATAGCCTAAGCTAGATTAGAGTCAGTAATTAATAGTCAATCCTCATGGAATGATACTCTTACTTTCACTTTATTACTTGAGGCAACGCTTGCACTTGCGCACATAAGCGAATTATTTTATATACACGCATTCGCGCCTATCAAGTTTTTGGCACCATTGTCAGGGATTGTGTTTTTATTAATATTGAAAAAAAATATATAGTTTTACTTTACTTTGAATATAGTTAGTCTTGTTTATTTTCTTTTTCTATTTTACTTTGGATTCGTATTTTTTGTTTTGTAGGAGCATAACTCGGTATGGATCCTTCCACTTGATTCAACTGGCTTCAGCTACTCTTGCCAATTTACTAGCTCGAGTTGAATCTACTTACCAATCAACCCGGAGTATCCAACTTCATAATATTGAGTTTGAGGCCAGATGTTCGGTATACCCTACCTTAATGTAGGTATTGTAATGGGCCTCATATGAGCATAGATTGTCAAATGGAGGATCATTTACCTGAGTTATACCACAAACTTTCACGAGAGGAGACACGTAGCAAGATGGCCAACACACATACCCCATATATGGCTAATGCTTATACTTAATTCATGGACGAGAGAAGCCAAGCTCCACAAGGAGAAAATCTAAGTATAGCGGAGATGGCTAGTACCTATACCCATTTCATGGATGATGTTAAGAAAAAGGCCAACAAGTTACTCTTAGAAGAACAACAAGAAAATTTTCTCAATTGAAAATAATCTGGGAGGTGATGAGATGGAAAATCATGAGGATATCACCTTGAGAAGTGGGGGAGAAATTGAAGAGCTAAATGAAGTAGAGGAAGTTGAAGAGGGTGATGAAGGGTTAGTTGGTAGTGAAGAATGAAGGAATTGATTTCTATGGGCTGGAAGAAGAGATGAAAGTTGGAAACAATTACGGAGATGACTTCTTGGGCATTTGTGCAAGGCAGTTTCCAAGTGAAGACATACCATACATTTTAAAGGTGGAAGCCTCCATTGTGAACAAAACGATCAAATCATTTGAAGACCATGTGTTCAAGTTGCTAAATGAGCACAATTATCGCCTCTTATATAAGGATGGGAGCAAGAATCATCAACCAATCCATAGTTGGTAGAGTCAAGATGGACTCGAAAAACGGAGCAACTTCTTGGGAGGCAACCCAAGCTCAATAAATTCCATTTTCCCTTTTCTATTTTTTTAGTTAGTTTTGATTTTGTTTTTGAATAAATTTTCTTGTTTGATCTTGTTTTAGTTTTGAATTCATGTTTTTTGTGATCCAAAGTTAGCTATGGAGGTGGAAAATCTTAAAAAGTGGAAGTTTAGAGCATCTTAGAGGCTCAAAGAACAAAAATTGAACAAGAAAAAAATTAGTTTCAGCATCCTCCTATTCTTAGGTTTACCCTATTCCTCCTATTTTCAAGCCTTTCCTCATTTGGAACTAAGGCCTAGCCCCTCCAAACACCTTTGCCTCTTTTAGAAACCATTTGTCCTTTATATTTTCCGTCCCGCACCTCCTTATTTTGAAAGCCTTACACATTCTCTCCATTGATTCGTGCCATAGTAGATGTATGGAATCGGCAAATTTACTATCTGAAATCCTAACGCCTTAGCGAGCTGCTGCGTTATAGTGAAACTCAGGGTGAACACAGGGATGGGTTTTCTTTGGACAAATTGATTTGCAGTGATTCAAAATAGTGAATTCAATTTGGATTTTTAAGGTTTGGTAAAAACAGTGAGGGGTATTGTTTGGAAAACTGAAATTTAAATACAATAAAATGTAAAAGAAGAATCCTTGAAGTGTCAGGATGCTGGATTTGGGTTCAAAAGGTCACAGGGGGGATCTCGGGTTTATTTCCTCGCGTTGGGGAGGATGACCTATAGTCATTTCCAGACCGGATCTTGTTGCTTAAAAAACTAAACCACTATGATTTCCCTTTTTGCAAAAGCTGATGTTCTGAGCATAAATGTTCCCAGGTAGTGAATACACATCATAAATCTACCCCTACGGTGACAAATGAGGGCAACTAATGAATCTCGGTGGATCAGCAATAACCATCCAGACCACAAAGAATTATGACACGGTCCGTCAAAATTTTGACTAAGAGATTTAAACCTAGATTGAGAGAAATAGAACATAAATACCCATAAATGCGTGCGTTAAAAATAGAGAACTATGAGTTACCTCCAAACCCTAGCTAGCAACCCTCCTCTTCAAGGAGAAAAGAGGTTTAGCCAAACATCCTCTGAGTTGTCATCCTCAGAGGAGTGTTTTGGCAACGAAGGAAAGGAAGACGGAGAAGCGGCGGAGAGAACCTAAAGTGCAGCATTATGAAGAGATATGTACATTATAGTTGAGGGCACATAGCCAGCCCATAATAAAAATTACAAAAATAACATAGCAAAATCTTTATTACAATGGGGCGGGAAGAAAACCATAAGAGTCGAGAAGCAAAAACGGGCGACGGGAAGAGACATGGCGGGATGAATGGTCGCATAGTGGTGAAACGTTAGCGTGCTTGAAAGCATTCTACTTGGTGCTCCATTTTTCTTCACTTTTTGCTCTTCTTTGCTTTGGGATCCCGATGCGTAATCTCTTGAGGGTTTATTTCGAATTCTTTGTACTTGGATCGACTCAACAATTTCGGCATAAATAGCTTGCAAAACTACAAAGATTAGCATAAATGCGTCAGTGAATCATGGGGACCTTAATGTGCAAATTATGTTAAATTACGATTAGTACACAAAAGTGCTGAAACCTTAAATAAACGAGGGTTGAAATAGCTTTTGGACACTAATCACCCCTAACCTACACATTGCTAGTCACTTAGCAATGCGAGAAGAAAGAGCGAGCAAATAACAAAATATGGTAGTTGCAGGTTGTGAGAATGTAGGCAAGCCGCGTAGGAATCAGAGCTTAGCCCAGTAACTATCTTGAGAGGAATGAGCGCCATACGAGTTGAATATCAAGAGTTTCCTTCTCGATGACTCAACCGGAGACTTCCACTAGAAACCTAAGTGTTTGTTTGATCGATTCTCGATAATAAAGCTTGCTAAGCTGCTCTCCCTGACAGGCTATACGCACACAGCAGGACACTAGCCAACCTAAATAGATCAGGACCCACTCTTATTCCACAGCTCTTTTTGTGTTGTAGGGGTGCAATGTTGAGGAATCGACCTCACCAAAGTCCATGTAACGGGGATCTACCGATGACTCCCAACGATTAAGGCTTAGGGCACGAGTCATAGAATGCTAGGCCAGCCCCAACTCTTGGGTTTCACCAGGACTCGAATGATTTGAAACTCCGGCACCTACAACACTAAACTCCACCCATCCACCCATGTAAGCGGCCCAGTGATGGTGGCTCAAACCCCGGAGTTGGCTTAGGGCACAGCTTTAAAGGCTCGCCATATACCCCGGACCTTGCTCGGGTTTCAAGCGACGTTGCAATTTTCTTCTTTCTTTTTCTTTTCTTTTTCTTTTCTTTTCTTTTCTTTTTGAGACATTGGCCTTCCCTATTTATGGGGTCCCTTAACCTATTACAAGTGGTCATGAAACTAGGGTAGGTTTTACAATGTTTAGGAGATAGGCGGTTTTATTTATTATTTGAAAAGCGATGTGCGTGGTTGGCATAAGGTGGAAGAGAAAAGGTCCAAAGCGATAGGATTCAACTAATCATCCACTCACAGCTGAGCATGGCATCAATATAACATCAACGGGATGAATAGAGTTTCCAATTTTCCAGCACCTGAGTTAGGCAAAATACAAAAAATGGTGCATTGAATTGAAAAAAAGTAAGTTGTATAGTATAACGACTTCACAAAGGAAAACCCGGCAAGCCAGACATACAAAATGGGCTTGCTCAAAATAGTAACAAAAACGTAAATAAATGTCACTTCAGCCGCTCGCTATCCCCGACCGATATTCACATTGGTCATATTAGGGCTTGGATTCAGAAAATTAGAAGAAGAGGAAATGCTACCTCCTTGATGAAATGTACTCGTTGTTGGATAAAAGGCTTTACAAGATTTCCACTAGCACCTTAAGCTCCGTTTGAGGCTTCAAATAAACAAGTTAGGAGGAGAAAGAGAGATGAAAAAAGTGACCGGTTAGAAATTTTGAAAATTACACCTTCATAATAATTTCAAAGTGTTATTTCTGGGTATATTTGGATTCTACACTCTAGCTTTACTTGATTTTAGCACTTTAAAAACGAGTTGAATAGAAAGTTATAGTCAAAACAAAATTGGTGGCGAAAAATGGAAGGTTCTGAAGCCATTTTTTTTGAATAATAATATAAAAAATAAAAATAATTAAAAAAAACAATTTTTTTTGAATTTAATTTTTATTTTGTTATTTAATTTTTGAAGACAAATATATATATATATATATATATATATATATATATATATATATATATATATCACTTATAAGAACAAAAAAACGGAATAGTGCAAGTTATTTGAAACCAAAAATCGAAAGGAACGGTCTGTAGAGGAGCAAAATTTGTAACTGGAATAAGTGTTGTGAAATTTGAGTGCAATTGCATAGCAGTGCGACTGCGAAATTTCGCACGGTTGCGAAATTTTCTGGGTCACCATCTGCACCTCCTGCTGCAAAAATTTGGGCAAAAACCTGCAAAATTAACCTGAAAGATTTAAAAAAATAGAAAACTAATCTAAAAACAAGATTAACTAAAATTAGAAAATCTAAGAAGAAAAATTAAAGACATCAAATAAAATAAAATGAAAATAAGAAAAGATGAGTGAGATGTGCTCCCCAATGATTCTCGGCAACTGCGAAATTTAGAAATTAGTGGAGCTTAGAAATGCCAAGGTTAAGATTGCTCCAATCAAATATTTTGAACCATCCACTATGCCATGCAGTATGAGCAGCTGCCAATGTCTTTGATGTAGTGGCAAAAGTTTGAACAATTGCCACTAGCTTCTTGAGGTTTTGCAGGGTAGGCAGTGTAAATGGTGTGGCCTTTTCAATGGGTGCTTCAGGTGTTGGTTGTCTTTAACGACGGGATACCTGTGGAGTGCAGATTGAGAAGAGGAATAGAACAATTATGCTCAGTGTTCTTCCTTTGCTTCTTCTCCGCATCTTCCTTACTCAAACAAGTAAAGTTTCTTCTTTCTTCTCCCATGGACAAACGGCTGACCTGGGCTATGTGAGGGATTCGGATAGCCTATGCGGCCAGGCAGCATCACTACACCGTGGTGTCACTCGAGCCTCTCCATGCAGTTTTCTCCTCTTGATGAGCATGTTGCTAGCGCGGCTTTGAGTGAACCTTGCAAAGTTGTCAAATTTCGATCAATTTCACTTTGCGAGGTTGTCAAGTTTATGATCCATTTTCACTTTGAAGCCATCCCAATTTTTTGTTAGGAGGTCTCACAATATGAGATTCTTTGAGCTTAATTGGGCATTAATTTCTTCTCTTCTAAATTACCCACTAACCAGTAAGGTCCAGAATGGCTTGATCCATTGGAGAGGTTGATTGTGAATGTGGAGGAGGTGCATACTGTGGAGGTCTTAGTTCCCATGAGGAATTTGTGTGGTTCCCCCAACTAGGGTTGAAAGCATTTCCATATGGTGCGTTTGTTGGAGGCACATGGAGGGTGCGTGGATTTCTATAGTCCCTCCTTGGACTATTTGGGTTTGGATTTCTCTCCGCAGTTAGTTCATATGGAAGGTTTTTATGTCGTTGACATATGCCTAGGGTTTCTCGACTTTGATCTCGCGCATTGCTCTTCATGTGGGGGTTCCATTGATCTGGTGGAGCCATTGGAATATATGCAGTCTGTACTGATAGAAATAGGACAACCGAGACAACTTTGAAAATGATCCTCTGACGACTCTTTTTTGGTGTGAAATAAATAAAAAAGCGGCGATAATATAAAAGAAATTCACGTGCTTGTGATGGCGATCCGCAAAGTGTTCCCACCATTCGTCGAATGCACTTGGCACCATCCCGAATAACGGCCATTGATTCGTGCCTGATAGGTGTATGGAATCCAGCGAAATTTATATCCTAAATCCTGCTGGTAGCGAACTCTTTGCTTGATATAATTAACTCAGAGATTCGAACACGGGGATGGGTTTTCTTGGATAAAGTGGTTGATGATTTCAAAGTATTGAATTCAATTTTGGATTTTAAGGTTTAGTAAAAGCAGTGAGGGGGTATTGTTTGGAAACTGGGGAATTTAAATACAAAATAAAATGTAAAGAAGAATCCTTGAAGTGTCGGGTTCTTGTTTGGGTTCAAAAGGTCACGGGGGGTTCTCGGGATTATTTCCTCGCGTTAGGGAGGATGACCTATAGTCATTTCTCAGACCAAATCTTGTTCAGCTTAAAAATAAACCTATGATTTTCCTTTTGCAAAACGGTGTTCTGAGCATAAATGTTCACGGCGGTGAATACATCTCATAAATCTACCCCTACGTGACGAATAGAGGGCAACTAATGATCTCGATGGATCTACGCAATAACCATCCCACTTCAAACCACAAAAAAGATTGCCAAATGCGGTCAGTAGAATTACATTTAAAATTTAAACCTAGATTGAGAGAAGCCAAGAACTGTACCACCAAATGTGTGCGTTCAAAAGCAGAGAACTATGAGTTACCTCAAACCTGGCAATGACCCCTCCTCTTCAAGGAGAAAAGAGGTTCCCATGATATCCTCTAGTTAATGTCTCGGAGGTGTTTGGTAGCAGAAAGTGAGAGAAAAGGAAGAAAATGGGAGAAAGAGGGAAAAAGCGTGGGAAAACCCTGCCGCTCTATATTGTGAAAGTCTCCTTCACAGATTATGCCGGTCAAGGGGCTTTATAGCCAACCCATAATACGAATTACAAAGTAGGCAAAATCTTTATTACAATGGGGCGGGGAAGAAAACCATAAGAGTCAAGAAGCAAGCGGTGGGAGGAACTGTAGGCGGGATGAACGGTGCGTGGTGAGCAGTGGCGTGGCGTGGCAAAAGCATTCTATGTGCTCCATTTTTTCTTCACTTTTGCTCTTCTCATGCAGGATCGATGCGCAATGCGAGTTTGACTCGAATTCTTTGTGCTTAGATTATTAACAATTCTACATAAATAGCTTGCAAAAACTACAAATTAGACACAAATGGGATGGTGAATGAGGGACCTTAATGTGCAAATTGGAGTTCATTACTTAATTATTTTAAAAGTCTTTCGAAACCTTAAATAAACGAGGGTTAATATGCTTTTTGGGCCTTAATCATCCATCCTAACTTTCAAACTCTATTGTCCCACACTGCCCACCTCTTGGTTTGCATAGACCTCAACTCCATGTTCTTAAGGGTTCAAGTCACACTTTGTAAGCAACATTGAAGATACATGAGTTAGAATTGAAGCTCAAGAAAGATTGTTTCTCTCTACACAATTGGGTTGTTTGTGTGAATTGAACTCAAATTAGAGGTTTGAAATTGAGTGAAGTGAAGAGAACTTGATGTTTAAATATGGTTATTGAAGATATTGTTGCTAATTGTGAGCTTAGAGCTCCTTTGTTGTATTTTAGAAGCTTTCAAAAGCTCTTGGTCATTTCAAAGAAGAGTGTACATAATTATCTCTACCAAGTGTTTGGCAAAATGTCCAAGTGAACTTCAAGTGTATAATTTCTACAAAGGGACTACCTAGGCTCTCTTTTGGTATAGTATCATTATTGACCATCAAGTGGGAGGTATTTTGAGCACAATGCTTATGTGAATTATGATTCAAAGATTGGGATTGGTGTTAGAGGCTTTGTCAAGCTTGTGGTGTGTTGAGCCATTGTTGTGAAAAAAAAAAAAAAAAAAGGAGAATTTGTTATTGATATTTGTTAAGGGTCAATTTTTGCGATGTCTTGGAGCATAGGAGATGTATGGTTGAAGAATCAAGATCCTCAAGAAAGGGGGGTGAACATTAAGGGAAAGGTTTGCCAAGTTGTGCACCACTTATGGAAGTTATGCTTTCAATGCACATTTCAAGCTTTATAGAGAAGAAGGCACAACTTACATTTCAATGAGTCTGTTGTGAGCCTTTAGGGCTTGAGGTCAGCCTCAGGGGAGTTCTCATTATCTCTTCTTGCTTTTATTTCACATTGAGGACAATGTTCAATTCAAGTTTGGTTGAATTCAAGAATTCAATTTTTTTTTTTAAATCCAACTTTTGTATCTCCTTAACTATTTTAGTTATTTCTTTTAGTTGTTTGGTTGTTATTTGCATGTGCTTTTCTTTCTTTCTTTTGTTTGTTTGGTGTCTCATATGAGTTGGGTTGGTCCTAAAGTAATCAGTTTGAGAATGCTTTGGTATTTTGCTTTATTTTCACTTGAATCAAGGTTAGATGCCTTTAGTTGTGATCTAGGACTTGAGTGTGTCTTTTGGTTGTGGGAAACTTGGCTTGAATAATCCCCTTGTCTTTTAAGAAATTATTTCTTAATGCAACCCGCACACACACGCTTGGTCTCATTTATACACCTTGGTTCCAACCCCTTTTTCTCAAATTGAACTTACCTTGAGAGACCTTAACTTTTATAATGGTAAGACACCTCCATAAAGAGGGCAAATGAGCCCCACCTTTGCAAAAACAAAAGAAAAAGAGAAAGAGAAGAAAAGGAGAAAAAGAAAAAAAAAGTAAAAAAAAAAAAAAGAAAGAAAGAAAAATAAATAATAAATTGAGTTATTTCAGTCGGAGATCCCAAACCGGTGATCCAGAAAGGGTCTTTCAAAACTGTCTTACTAACAGTGATTAATATAGATCATTAAACTTCAGCGCTTTCGTTACATGGGACCCAGAGAAATGAGCTTAATTCTGATAGATTGATTTGGTTTCTAGTTAGTGTTACGGGTGAAGTTCGATTAGGGCCCGGATACGATGCCAACCGGCGGTGGGAGTCACGATGGATCCTCATCACAGACACTTTCTTGTGCATCCTACTTTCTAGTTATGTGTTGAATAAGAAGGTGCGTTCTTATCCTATTTTAGTTAATTTTCTTTCAAAAAAAAGAAAGAGTGAGTTGAGTTTTGTTGAAGAGTGTTTGAGAACCTTTGTCTACATTTGAGACCTAAAACACCATTTTCACCGAGTTTCTTTAGGAAAGGTTATTGAGAACTTGGGGGCAAACTTGCCTTGATTACCATGTCTTTAGATGCCTTGTTCTTTAGAGATTACAAATGTGTTGGGATCTCCTTGTGAGTATCATGTTTTCATAGAACTTTTTCATTGTATTCTCTTAACTTATTACAAGCTCCATACTCTACTCATATCTATCTTAGTATTTTGTACATATGTGTGTTTTTCCTTTGGTTGAGGACAAGTAATGATTTAAGTTTGGGGGTGTGATGAGTATCATATATACTCATTTTATCTCCATGTTTTTCTTAGTTTTTAGTATTTTTATGATATAAATAAGTGTTCGAATGCCTCATTTTTGTGATTAGGTTAACTTTGGAGAAAAAGGAACAAAAATGAGCTTAAATTGAACCAAAGAAGACCAAGAAGCCACCACACACAGCAAGCATCTGATCTTTTGACTTTTCTATGTTAATGGCGGTATCAATGGGCTATTCTCTGACCAGAAATGTGTTCTAGAGTTCAAGAGCTTTCCAACGAGTCCAAGAACACCCAATTTGAAGTATGGACCAGAAAGTTATGGCCTCAAAAAGTTCACAGCAAAGTGTAGATGAACACTGCTTGCCACGACATCACTATTCACATGCCTCAACATTGAAGCAGAGAAGAAATTTCATCCAGCATTGGTATGCTGCGGCATCACTGTTCACATGTCGTGGCATCGTGCCCAAATTTGGCAAATTTTCTATTTTCGACTCATTTCCCAAGACACTATAAATACATGTTTTTTAGACTTTTTTTAGGGATCGACTTAGGTAGGAGAAAACCCATTCTAGGGTTCCTCTAATCCTAATCTTGAATCACTTAGGGTTTGCAATATTTTTTCTTTTTACTTTGGAAGAGGAGGAGAACTTGAAGAAGAAGAAGACATTTGAGGAGAAGAGAATGAGGCTTTCACTTCCAAATCTGTGTAATCTCTTCCCTCTTTTGTATTTCTTTCTTTTGATAGTTGTAATTCCTTTTCTAGTAATGTTTTAGTTAGTTTTCTTAGGGCTTAGGGCTTAGATTTTTCATCATCCAAATAAACAAGTCTTGATTACTCTTACTTTCACTTTATTACTTGGGAGATTAATTGTCTTGATTAAATTTGAGTCTTGATTAATAGTCAATCATCTTGGGACGATACTCTTACTTTCACTTTATTACTTGAGGTGACGCATGCATTTGCACACATAGGCGAATTATTTTAATACATGCATTCGCGCCTATCATGTTTTTAGGTCTAGAGGTTATCTTTTTTTTTAGTCAAAATAGGTTACAGATATTCTTGAGCGAGCTAGACTTACTGATCATAAGACTATTGATTTTCCTGTTGAGGTTAATGCAAAGTATTCCTCTTCTTATGATATGCCTTTAACAGATCCTACGTTATATTGTAATATTGTTGTGAGCTTGGTATATCTTACTATTACTCGTACTGATATTGCTTATGTTGTTCATGTTGTTAGTCAGTTTGTTGCTTCTCCCTCTGATTCATTGGGTGATTCATTCTCTTGTATTTCTGGTATCTTGGTCTACAGTCTTTCAAAGTCTTCTACTTTCATCTACCTCCTCTTTGGAGTTACATGCATACTCTGATGCTGATTATGGCAGTGACCCCATCGATCGCAAATATGTTATTGGTTTATGTATCTTTTTGGGTGATTCTCTTATTTCTGAAGAAATTAAGAAAGCAGCCTGTTGTTTTATACATCTTAAGAGCATAATATCGTACTTTATAACATCTATGTACCAAAGATATTATTTGCAGTTACATTGGTTACTTGCGAGATATGAGTATTTTCTCATCCCACTCCTATGTATTGTGACAACAAAGAAAGTTACATTCGGTGCTCCTGACTTGGTCTTTCATGAGCGAACCAAACACATTAAAATTGATTGTCACCTTACACATCATCATTTTAAGTATGGCAACATCACTTTGCCTTTTGTTTCTTCTTCGTTGCAACTTGTAGATGTCTTTACCAAGTAGCATTCTATTTTCCGTTTTCGTTTTCTAGTTGACAAACTCTCGATGCTTATAGCAGCCGCATTGTGAGTTTGAGGGGATGTTAAATTAAATTATTTCTTATTATTTGTTTCCTATTATTGGTAGGATTCCTTTTTCTTAATACTCTAGATTTTGATTTCTTTTAAGATTATTCTAGTCAGCCTATGCCTATATAAAGACCATTGTTATGTATTTTTAATTAATTTCATTCGATTAAGACTTTCAGTTTTTCTTTTGTTCCCAATTAGGGTTTTCTGATTTCAACAATAGAAACCTACTTATTGATTCCGTTTCAAACATTCTTTGTTTTAAACCTACTTATTGATTCCGTTTCAGACATTCTTTGTTTTCTAACCAATAAAAACCAAATCAAATCCATATCTCCAGACTTTCATTTCTTATCATTTATAATCATGCAATATTTCACGAGTTTTTTTCATCAATTATTACATATTTTTTATGTCCTATTAAAGTAATTCATTTTCATGAAGTAATAATCAAATTAGTTTTTAAAATCATTTTCAACTTCAAACTCCAATCAGTATACATTCTATATATTTTAACTTCTATTCACTTTGCATTAAATCGTAATACTCTACTCTTGGATTTGAAACTAGGATCTCTTCTAAACTCATTTCATCTCCTCACCACTTCAGTCAAGCGTGAAGGGCATTATACCTTCTATATTTTTCTTGAAAGTTAAACACTTAAGTTACAATGTAATAAGCTATTCCTACTATGACTCGAACTTGGGGCTCCCCCTTTCCTATGTCTTTGCCTTTCGTTGAACCCTTTACCTGGGGGTGTGCATAAAATCGATTGAACCAAAAAATCGAACTAAAGCCACCTGATTTTAATAAAAAAATTTCGGTCTTAGAAACTTAAAATCGAGTAATTACAGTTCTATTGTAGGTTTTAATAACAAAATATATAAAAAAATCGAACTGAACCGATAATAAATGTTGTCTTTTAAACTTTTATTCTACTTTTTAGATTTGGATTTTGGAACTCTCAAAATTTTAATAAGTTATGAATTTTCCTATCATATCTTTTAAACTTCCATGATATTTTAAATATTTAAAAAAATCTTACAAAATTTTATATAACTTTGTGTTCATGATAATGTGATAATGGTAGATCAAGATTTGGATAATTTAAAGATAATTTTCTTCATTATTTTTTGGATAACATTAAATATATTGGATTTTATTTATATAATGTAATATTAATTAAAATAGTTTATGTTTAAATTTTATTGGTTTTTTAAATTAAGCGAATCCATGATTTAAATTACTTGAATTGATTATTATCTATAATGATTAATCAATTTAGTCACCCCGACCCCAATATTAAAGCTGAGCCGATCTGATCGTACCACTGACATAACTCCTATGAAGTTGGCATGATTAGCACCTTTGGTAAGGAGTCACACTTGTTATCTAGGGTTTTCCATTTGATTTCCTTTTGTATACTTTTTCTATACAGATGTCTTATGCTTATTCATACGTAGCAACAACCTTTAATGGGAAATCATGGAGCAATTATTCCTTTTATATACAGAACACTTGTCCGAATGGGATTGGAAGATGGATGATTCGGGTGTCGGACTGAATCTATAAATCTTAGAGCAATACTGTGGATAGACAATTACGCTAGAGTTTAGTATATTCGCAATGCAAGAATGTGCTTGCAGATCATTTTAAAGTAGGAAGATAGGAACCTTTAGGGGTGTCTTTGGATTATGGGAATGGAAATGTGAAATGATAATGTACTTGTAAAATAGAGAAGAATATTTTTTATTCATAATAATTTTGTATTTTTACATATACATATTTATAGAGATAGTAGAGATTTATTTGCCTAACAGAGAAATATCTCTAAACTAGGAAAGAATATAATAGTTTCCTATAATTAAGTTATTTGCCTAACAGAGAAGAATAGTAATAGGAAAGAATTACAATAGAGAATCTTTGGCCCATTAATCCCAATATCATAACGCTCCTCGAGTTGGTGCATAGATGTCACACATGCGACTTGCCCAAGCTTTTGAGAACACTCGACTTGAAGCTTGACTTTGGTGGGGATATCGTGGTAATGCCGGATCAGATCGCGGCGGCTCAATGATTTTCGTCGATTTCTCCTTAATGAAGAATCTCTCTACCTCCACATGCTTTGTACGATCATGTTGCACTAGATTATGAGCAATATAACATCTTTGCTTTATTGTCACAAATAAAAGCTAGGAATCGATTACCCTAGGATAGCCCAAAATCCATCAATAAAGTCCTTTAGCCTGATACTTCACATATTCCAAGTGCCATACCCTAAATTCAGCCTCTGGCTTGAGCATTTTGACTACATTACATGCGCTACTCCATGTAGCGAGATTACCACCTACAATTTGAAATATCCGAAGTAGATGGAAGTCGTCATCTGACCTCCGGCCCGATCGGCATCACTATATGCATCGCCTTTGACAATCTACATTTTAGTGAACAAAATGCTTGCTCAGGTAGAGGACTTCAAATACCTTAAAATGCGCATAATTGCATTCATATGTTGTTCTCTGGATTAGCCATAAAGCTGAGTACGGCAATACTTTCGATGAATAGAGCGAGATCGGCTAGTGTGGGTAAGTATCAATCTTCACTTGAGCCTCTAATATCTCACTTTGTCGCGGGCACTGATTAGTCTCGACACATGGCGATCCTTCTTCTCTTTTGGTGTATCAGTGGTTGGCGTGTGACATACCGGAGTTTCCTACGACAAATCTAGCTTGTATTTCTTTGAGACAAGAAAATCCCTTTATCAAATCGAGACACTTCGATCGAAAATATTTCAAGTGGCCAGGGTCTTTCATTTAGTCGCTTGACAAAGTAACTGTAGAGCCTTCCTTTCATCGGGGTCATTTCCACATAACCACCATGTCATCCAACATACACAATAAGGGCGTTGATCTTAACACTGTGACTGAGAATAAAGTGTGAGTGCAGATTATACAATGGTAGCGAGACCTCATGGACTTCGTGAACCTTCAGTATGCTCTCGAAGATTGTTTTAGCCAATACATTGATTTCTTTGGTGCACACTTTAGGCGATACGCCACGGTATCATGCACCCTGGTGGCAAATCCATGTACACTTCGGACAACTCGCCATGCAGAAAGACGTTTTTCACATCAAATTGTTGCAATGGCCAATCCAGGTTCGCAGCTAGAGACAATAAGACTCGAACTTTGTTGATTTTAGCTACAGGTGCAAATGTATCTATATAATCAATTCCATAGGTTTGGGTGTTCCCTTTTGCTAACAGTCTCGCTTTAAAACGTTCAATTGGCACCATCGCTGTCTTCACAATATAAACCCATCGACATCATTTGGTTTCTTCCACAGGGACGATCAACAAGTTCCCCAAGTTTCATTCTTACTGTGAGGTTTCATCTCCTCATTCATAGCGACTTTCCACCTTGGGCATTGAACTTCTGCTGCTTGTTAGGAATAGATACAGTAGATAATTGATTTACAAATGACAAGCGATGGTTAGACACATAATGACTCATGGGATATTTAACTTTACTAGAAAGTTCGGTTCATATGTGGGTTTGGGAATACCTCTGGTTTGACGCGGTGGTAGTTGTTTTCTTGGTGGTTTAAACCTTTCTGTGAGGACCGTCAGCAGCGGGAGCGATTGGTTGGTGTATCGATTGCTTATAGTGCGAGAATTCGGATGGAGGTTGATCCCTGACTTCATTGTCACCAGGTCTTCGTACGTTCATCACCACTGTGGTCCAAATTTATACCACTCAAATCCAATTCACCAGCATTCTCATTACCAAGTTCAGGGCGTTCCTTTTCATTCCCATTAAAATTGTTACCAGGTTCAAAGAGTTCCCCTTCTATAGAGATAAAAAATCATAGTCTAGAGCTTGAACTTCTTCTAGGTGCTCCCCTTGAAGTTTAGGCTCAGTGGAAAAATACATCGAGTCTTCATGAAAAGCTACATCCATTGTAACAAACATTCGTTTGCTTGGAGGGTGTGTCGGTACCGCACGTGCATGACATACCACTAAAAGACACATGCAATCTTTGGAGTGTCAACTTGTTGCGCTAACGCTTATGAAGATGTACAAATGCTACCTGACCAAAGACATGAGGAGGTAAGTTTGGACCTCTTTGGAACAAATTGCTTCAATGAGAGCACGGGATGGCGTCAGGAAGTAATAGTCTTTGGAAGGTACTCGGTTGATGAAATATCTTGCGAGAGGCTAAGTGCGTGTCCCAGTAGAATAAGGCATATGTGCTTCATCGGTAAACACGACGACCTCCAATAGTGACGATTTTTCGCTCATACCCCATTATATTTGGGGGTGTATCTATTCAAGTAGTTTGATGAATGGTTCCATGGGCTTCCAAAATGCTTTAATTCAAAAACTCAGAAATACTCACCTCCATTGTCCTTTACTAGGAGAACCTAAACCTATACATTATGCGACTCTGAACCATTTTATGAAAATTTTGAAATAACAAGTTTACTTCACTTTTGGACTTCATCAAACATACCCAAAGTCATCTGGTACAATCATCGATAAAAGTAACATTCACTTGTGATCGATGCGAAGTAGCAAATTTAGATGGGCCCCGAACATCATAATGTATGATCATAAAAGGCCCGAACTTTTATTCAAGGTTAATGGAAAGCGAAGCCACGATGGCTTTTGCAAGTTCACAAACATCACATTTGAAACTAGAGACATCGAGTTTACCAAATAAACTAGGAAATAATTTCTTCATGTAACCAAAGCATGCCCAGACGTCGATGCCCTAACCATATATCAGATTTCCCTTTTTTTTTTTTTTCCCCAAAGCGGTAGGTGCAAAACTCATATGTTTAAAGTTCATTTCCACATGCTATTTTATTGCATTTATATTCATATTCATGTAAAACTCATAAAATTTCCTCTAAACTTGGTTTTTGTAGGATTATTGATGAAAAGCAAGTGATTTGGCAAGAAATGAGCAATATATTTCCAAAGAAGAATGTAGAGAGTCATGGCGCCACTGGAAAGATGAATTTTTCTGTACCATATGGAACATCAAATGGTTCAAATTCCCTCACCTTGGCTGCATTCTACATTCAAAGAGTTTTCAAGCAGTACTCACACGCCCAATCAGGTTAAAGCAGAAGAAGTTATGGCCCAAACGAGTTAGAGAAGAAAAGCGAGTTCTTTGTCGGAAAATTAGTCGCGTAGGAAGTGAGTTGCAATGAGAAAACTGGTGCGACAGGAAACATGTCGCGACCTAAAAATTGTGGCGACCGGTTCTTTGTTTCGCGACCAAAAGCGGCTGCGAGGAAACCTAAAGGCGAAAATTGATATTTTGACCTAATTTCAAGCCCATTTCACCCTAGGACCATATATATACTCGTTTTTTAGGTAAAGAAGGCGGCGGGAACATTGGAGAACCTCTCTCATGGGGTTTCTCTCTCTAAAGCGCCCATTCCGAGTTTTTCTCTGATTTGATTCTTTTAGATCAGAGTAGTTTTAGCGAGATTTTATTTCTATTGAAGAGATTTGATGTTGTACATCGAGAGATTCAGATTTCACTAATTTCACTAATGTTCGCATTAAAGATCGGGGTTAAAATCTGGATTTTTTCTCATGGGTTTTCTCTCTAAACCCCATTTTCTTAGTTTTTGGCCGCAAATTTTTATTTTTAATAGATCTTAGTAGTTTTTAGGAGCAAGTATTTTTATTTCTATCAAGAGATTTCTTGTCAGACGATATTCAATTTATTTATCAAGCTGAGGCGAAGATTTAAGCTCAAACTGGTTTTCTTCTTTCTCTTGATTTCTTTCTCTTCATTTTCTTACTTTTGTTCGATTAGTGATGATTGAATCTGAAGAATGGAACATTAAACACCCTGTGGTCAGTTTAATTTGCCAACATTCGATTTGCAGCTTTTTCAGCTTATTTCAGGGGTTTGAATACTGAATTTATATAATTGGTACTGTATAATTAGCTTTTTGGAATATTAGTGGCTTATACCCAAAAGAGCCGTATCTTTGCTCGATTTCCGTGAGGCCCTCCGAGCACGTAGATCGAGATTTCGAGAGTAAAGAGCCAGAATCTCAGGGTATGTTAGACTAATATCTGAGCTAATGAACTTTGAAAAATTACTTTGATAGATCACTAATTTACTCATGGTGTGAGGATTAATTAGGATGATGTATCAATTTAGTCGATCGTAGGTTTCCTCCTTAGTCCGCATGAAAGGATTCATCCCGTGTTAAAGAAAGATCTAATCAAGGAGATAGAAAATTTTATTAGATTAAGACTAGATACCAATTACATTGGAGAAGGCTTGCATTATCCTCGCTTCATTGGGCAAGAATTCTTCATCCCGAAATGGTCATGGAAGTATTGAAAAGAAAAATAATCAAATCTTAAAGAGTGTCAAATTTACAAGTAGCTATTTAGACACACTTTGTCCCGAAAGGAATATGGTGTGTTAAATATGAAATGTAAGTGGTGTATGGAGAACCAAGCTATACTACATCGCTTCTGACAACCAAAGATTCAACTCACAACGCTGCACTTTCACGAATGCAAACTGCTTTGTAAATAATTATCCCCATCCCTAGTGGCCTCTTTCATACCTTTAGAATTAAGTAGTTGTTTATTTGGTAGATTTTAAGGATTAGTTTTAAATCAGTTTTTTTCAATTAAATCGATTTTATTCCACATCCTATTTGATCGCCTAAATAAATAAGAGCCCTCAGAATCTGGGGTGATCAAATTCCACTAGAGATAACCTCCAATCCTCGTGGCATGATATCCTGAATTCCTAGAGTCCACTTTATTTCTCAGATGACCCGTGCACTTGCGAAAGGGGCCGAGTGTTGGTAATACTTTTCATTCCGCTGAGTACACTTACTTTTGTTTCAAATTAGTTTTTGAGTATTTACCACATTCACTCCCTTGGCCATATTTTCACATATACATCATTTGGTCTCTTACAAAAACCCCCCAATCTTTAAAGCTGATGTAACCTATCCGAACTTTTACACTAAGTCCAAGTGGTCACAGCCTTCCTTGCCTAACACCACAACCAATCGTCTGCCAGTCCAGATGTCCTTAAATACACAAAATTCAAGCCAAAATGACAACACAAAATAAGTGTTGGTTATTCGAGAAACTCGACAAAAGATTATAATTCAAAGAGGGAACAACCAAAATGTGTCTAAATTCAAGGTGTTAGTGAGGACAAGGATCCTTCAATAATCGGAATCAGGTACCATTGGCAATGGAAACAAAATTTTGTGGGAGGAAGATTTAAGAGGTGAAACTTGTCTAGAATCAAATGTCATATGATCCTTAAGACCAAATCAATTATCCATGCCCTATTAGAAAATGTGTGTAGAAATATTTAAAACCTTACCACCATTACCTCCATCACGCCAATGCCGAGAGGACTTTTCACCGCTTATCATCCTCTCGTCTTGTTTCAACAATTGCAACAAAGAGGCCTTCGAATTCTTCTTCCAGAATCACTACATGATCCCACCATTCCCGATATCCCACAAGTTCATAGCATCGACTTTATGACCGCTTTGATCACAAAGAGTGCATTTATATGATGATTTGTCTACACCATTAGCAGTCTTAGGATGGATAGCCTTTTGGTCTCACTGGGTTTCGAGGGGACTAGTTTTCGACAGACGGCTCCGAGTCACCATGGCTGAAGTTTCGTATCCTTTCCAATTGCTCCGTTCCTCATCACCCCACGCCGAACATCTCGACGAACTAGGCATAACACTCTTCTAACTGTGATTGTGGATCCTTCCTCGAAGATTTCGCCGCACACTCGTCGAAATCACCCTCTAATCCAAATGAAATATACGCACCCTTGTCACCGGGCTAATTTATGATAGGATGCAATATCTGTCTCATCCACTATGACTACCTTATCACAATGATCCAACTCACTGAAGATTTCAATAAGTTCTCCATAATATATAGAGAGTGGTCTCCGCCATTTCCTTTGCTGCGAGAAAGCCCTCCTCGGTTCAAGGGAAAACTCGTAATTCATCCGGGCTTCCATCATAAAAGGCTTTAGACATAAATTTCTCTCCAAATATCTCGTACATGAGGGGCAGGAATGTATCGCTCCATCACTGTGGACATAGACATTAGCAACCATCTTTCGACATTCCTCGATCGGTCTCAATACCACTCTTCATAGCCTTCATCTTTTCTCCCCAGGTGGCAACGATAAAAGCCACTCGAACGAAGGAGAGTTCTCCTTCTCAAAGAATTTGCATCTCTAACATCCGAGAACACGGATTATAGTCGTCTCATTCAATACAATTCCCGAATCGAATGATGAACCTTCGTGTCGACCTAATGATTAGGTAGATTTGCGACGTATGTCTTAATCCGACTTGCTCATGGTTTGCTGATTCAAAGAAAATGATTTAGGGTTTCACGGCTCTAATACCAACTTGTGAAACAAGAAGAATATTTTTATTCATAATAATTTCAGATTTTTACATGTACATATTTATAGAGATAAGAGAGATCCCGCAATCAAGCTATTCATATATAATTGTAAGCTTATTTGCCTAATCGGTAAATATCTCTAAATTAGGAAAAATATAATAGTTTCATATAATTAAGTTATTTGCCTAACACACAATAATAGTAATAGGAATGAATTACAATAGAGAATCTTTGTCTTTGACTATTAATCCAATATCGCAACAAATGTCATTACCCCTTTAGCCCATTCTCATGTTTGGATAAAATTTAAGCAAATAATGAAATAAAAATTAATTCAAAGGATAATCAAATTCTACTTTTAAGTAGCATATGGCTTCCTTAGATATAGATGATATTCTATTCATCTTCTCCTTAAAAAACAAAAAAAAAAACTTAAAATTATTATTTTACCTCTAACCTTTCGTTCATCGAGCCCCACAATTCAAATTAGTAATTTAAAGCAGTTTATGAAAGTTATGTAATTGAAAATAAAAAATATTGTCTTGCATGAGTTTTGAATTTTTTTTATTTGCCCTTTATGAGAAAGTACGTTAACATTTTATTTTATCATTAAATTTATAATCTTGATAAAACATTTTTATAAAATTGTTACATAAGAACTAAGAAGATACATTTTATAAAATTGTTATATAAAAACTAAGAAGATGCATAATAATGGTTCTAAAAACCAAAAAATACTTAAAAAAAATTTATATAGTAAAAATAATTTTAATTTCTAATATTTTATTTTTAATCATATGACTATAATTATTTTTTAAAAAGACTTTAAACACGAAAACAACGGAGAATAATTAAAATATTTTATCATTGAATGTCGTTTTTTATAAAGCTTTAAAAGTTTTAGGGTATTATTGTCAATTTATTTTTTTCACTCAAATTCTTAATATTATCAAACAGTAAAATGAAAATAAACAATCATTCTCATCATATAAGATTCCAAAACTAATCCACACACTAAGAATGAAATCAAATTATTGATTTCATTCCTTGAAAAATAAGAATGGAAAGACACTCTTCATTCACATTCCTTCTTTCAATGTACCAAATACACCCTATGACATGGATGGTGCGGACTCTTTAAGTTTCGATTCCCCCTATACAATCTTTATAGGTCCGAATCCAACTCCACGGCATCGGGTGCTGTCGTCGTCCTTGTTCGTTCCGATCATGTGCCCAACTCGGTTGGACCTGTTGTCACGTTTGGTTCACTCCAGCTTCAATATTTAAAATGGCGTAAAGAGAAGAGAACACAATGCTTGTATAATCTTTTATTGGATTAGAGTTGATCTCATCTGTTATTGGCTGTATGAAGCATGATGGATTGGTCGACTCTTCCAACTTAAGCCTCTGGAGTGAGTAATTGAGACTCAAACGGATGAGCTGTTTGACCAATCAAAAATGGGAAATTCTAGAAGTTGACTCCCATAAAAAATTATAAAAACAAAATCTAGAATGTGATGATTCTTCCCCTTCCCCATTATCGGAAGTGGTCACAAATGGTAAACAGTCGTATGAGTTGAAAACTCATCTCCATCTCTATGTTCAGCGGTTGACAATGTGCACTTTTTAAGTTTTATCCATCATTAAATTGGAAAACTACCTTCCCCTCTCTGTGTCTATGGTCAAAGCAGCCAGCAAAGATTGAATTTTTCTAATCCCATATATATAAACCCTTCACACCATAACAACCAATGAGAATTGTGGGTCAAAGTTGAGCTGGTAAGACAAGTAATTCTTGTAAAACCCAGAAGAATTAGAAATTTTTAAAAATGGTAAATTGATAATAATAATAATAATAAATTATTATAATGGTTCAGGAACCTTAGAAATTTTCTAAATCTCAGATGACGAAATCTGACCACGCTATAAGCTTCTCGCCTCGCGAAATCTAATGATCTAGAAAAAATTTCAGTCGACCAAACACCCGAATTTTTTACGAGCTTACGGTAGAAGAATAAGTTACCAATGACTCCATGACGAGATTTTTGCGAAAATCTGCAAGCTAAGAATTATTAGCTAAGTTCATTTTAAAATAAATCGAACTCGAAAAATAAATAAATTGCTTCTAGTTAAAACCTGATCCGAACGGTAGGTTTAACATATGACGCAATGTGAAAAAAAAATGATAAAAAGTCAAAAGGAAAGGAAAAATGAAAAAAAGGGCAGAGAGAGAACGAGAAGAGAGAGAAAAAAAATTTTCGCTTCTCTCTAAGATCTATGGAAATTGGATCAGAAAGGCCGTAAAGAAAGAAACTTTGGCCCATTTATCAAGAATACGCGCGAGTTATTTCAAAATCTGAAGCACAAACTCTACGATGACAATTTTCCTACTTGTTAATTTCTAAATTGGAAGCCATTTAATGGTTTTGGGTTTTTTAGAGGCCAGAATTTCGCCCAAATTTTGAGACTAAGTGTAAGAATTTTTAAAATTTTCGGACCTGCTTTCTACAAATAACAGATTTCATAATTATTTTCAAATTCCTACTTGCTTGTTTCGCTGATCCCTGATCGATGTCTTCTGGGTTTTGTAGTGCTTTATCACAAGAATTCAAAGGATTAACCGAGAAGGGACAAGAGGTGCCTTGTTTTATATGGGTCCGAGATTTGGGCCATGTTGTGTGTATTGTTGAAAAAAATTAAATAATATGTCAATAGCAGTAGTAAAAATCACGCATGCGCTTTAAGTGATGTACATGGAAATTGTACTTAATTGAAATTATATGTAAAAAAATATAATTCTCCGTAATTTATAAATGTTGTATGTATGTAGTGATGGCATGCGAATGAAATGACATGATCGTATTTCATATGCACTGGCCACATCGGGGAAATGTAGCTCAAAAGGGGCGCATTGCCATCGTTATTCACCATTCTCGTGAATGTGTGGTGAACTCATAAATGGGACCATGTCCAAAATCGAGACTCACTTGATATAAAACAATAATAAATATAAATCACGTTAAGCCGTGGGTGATACAAGACAAGATCCTCCTCGGTGAAAGACCTAAATTTATACGCTGCTATACATGATCACCCCAGTGAAAGCCCGTAGAAATGCTCAAGGCGTGCGATCCCGCAAAGGTGGATCCCTAAAAGACGGGATCATGAATAAACACACGGATTCGATAAATTAAAATTATGTCATTCAATGATTTAAGTCATCGATGAAACACCAACGATTGGTTTTTCATACTCGGGCGCCGTGCGTATGGCGTAGCCACGACTGTGCTGCGAAGATAAGGAGTCTCATCTCATGCATGACACTAACATTCCATATAGGATTACATTATTTATATGGAATATGATTTTGATGTTTTATGTATGCCTCAACAGATGTGCATTTAGGGTAAGGAGGTACTTTTAAAAATTTCTACTCGCATTACTCACCCCGTCGCAGACCTCTTTCAAAAGGGTAATCGAGATGGCGTTCGATGACGCCCCGATTACGAAGAAAGTCGACAGCGGCCTTGTATTTCTTTGTAAAAAGATTTTGTATAGAAGAATTGTAACTAAATTATTTGGGACTATTATCTAAATAGCTCCAAGATGTAATTACGACAAGATGGTCGCGACCTGACTCTTACGATCGTAATTGTCGCTTTATTTTCATAATTTATATTTAAATATAAATGAATGGGTCCCGATAAAGCGGACGATATCGAGGATACGACATACGCGATCCTATAAATAATAATACTACTCACTGGCACTCTGGGATGTAGCTTACGATTATTCATATACATATCAGAGGTCAGGTGTAGCCTTCCGAACAAAGCCAACTCTACTTAGCTCATAAAATACGAATCCCGATAAATTGCACAATAATATAGCAGATTGCTCACCAAAATCCATAAGCACTTCATGGGCTGACGACCATTAACTTAATCTTTGATTAGTATATGTCACACTTCTCTTGAAATCCAGGTGTAGAAGATTGATGATCATTGCCCATTTGCTTGTCCTTTATGCTTGTCCTTTTACCATCCCACTAACTTACACAAAAGCAAGACACTCAATATAGGTCATATAATGAGGCATGCACACTTTGCACTTATGTAATTGGCACTTTCCTTTTATTGAACCCTCCACATTTTTAATTCCACACTATCATAAAAGTAGAGTCAGCATTCACATGTTTGAGTTATTTTTATAATCCAACAATTGTTCACGTACTCCTAATTTTTCTCCACCGAACCTGATTTGAGCCTATGTTTTGCATAATTGAACAACTATGGGAGCAGATTTTCCGGGCGCCGGCCATCTAGAAATCTAGAAAAGAAGAAACATTACTTTACCTTAAATTTTCTTGTAACTCAAACAATACTAAAGAAAAGAATAAAATATATTTAAAAAGCTCAAGAAAATAAATTTTCAAGAAAAAATCAAATTTAATAAATTAATTCCTATATTTTTATTCTAACTTATTTATTTGCTTATCTTTATTATATGATTTAAAAAATTTAAAATATCTAAAATTATAAAGTAAAAAAATGATTATATTTGATTTGATTTTATATTTTTCATGATCCAACCAAACATGAAAAAATCATTTTACTATATTGTTTTTCCTTCCTTATTACTTTCCGGATTTTCAAGGGAGCCTCATGGTTCATTATACTCTTCCAACTCCTTACGATTCCTACCACTAATTATATTATATAGATATATATCAACACGAACAAGGACCACAACCATACACTAAAGGGAAATGTCAAAGCCATCTTTTGAATACAAGCCTGATATTTTATATATAAAGATAGAATGATACTCTCACACAGCATAGTCCCAAAACAATGGCAGGCCTCAACTCTATTCGCTTCCTCTCCATTTTCCTCCTCTACGCAATCACCATAAGTTGTGTCTTTGCTTCGCCGCCGGTAAAGGGTACCTACTGGCCTTCATGGGATGAGAGTTTTCCCCCCTCCGCCATCGACACCTCCTTGTTCACTCACGTCTTCTATGCATTTGCCATACCAAACAATGTGACATTCAAGTTCGATATCTCGAATTCTACCGGGATCTCCTTCCGGGACTTCACCTCGACGCTGCACCGGAAAAGCCCGCCGGTGAAGACTCTCCTCTCCATCGGCGGAGGAGGCGGTGATCCGCAGCTCTTTGCCCGCATGGCGTCAACGGCTTCCTCTAGGAGGACCTTCATAAAGTCAACCATACAAGTTGCACGCAGATTTGGGTTTGATGGGCTGGATCTGGACTGGGAGTTCCCCGAAACCCCAAAAGAGATGGAGGACTGGGGTCACTTGGTACAAGAGTGGCGGGCCGAGGTCAAGAAGGAGGCCAAGGGAAAGGCCCGGCCCCCTCTCTTGATCACAGCAGCAACATATTTCTCACTGGAATTTTTTTCATATGGGGAGAATCGCAAGTACCCGGCGGGCTCTGCCGGTAAAAACTTGGACCTGATCAACTTGATGTGCTACGACTACCATGGGTCGTGGGACACTTCCGCAACGGGGGCACAAGCGGCATTGTTCGACCCGAATAGTAATATCAGCACGAGTTATGGGGTGAAGTCATGGATCAATGCTGGTGTGCCTAGGAGCAAGCTGGTCGCCGCCCCTGTATGGCCGGACATGGAAGTCAAGGATCCGACTGACCATGGAATCGGAGCAATCATTTCGTCGGTCTCGGTCCTGGTGACGAAGGGGTGCTGTCATTCTTACAGGTGGAGGCTTTTAACAAGGAGAACAATGCTACCGTTGTGTATGATGCAGTAACGGTATCAACTTATTCTATGCTGACTTCTTGGTCGGGTACGATGAGCCACCAAGTCCTAATTGCGGTGAAAGTGAGGTTTGCTCAAATTTTGACTTCATGGCTATTTCTTTGGTCTGTCAATTATGACAGCAAATGGAAGATCTCAAGACAAGGTAGTTTTCAAATTTCAACGGCTAGTTTTACTGATTAACATCACTGCATTTCATATATGACACCATCTATAAACTTGTTCAATGCTCTCTGAATGTGATGATCTTCTGGACCCTTATTATGTGCAGCTGCCAAGTAAATACAAGAAGTGGCAAAAAAAAAACAAAAGGAGGATTCATCTACATTGGCGTATGTATACCAATTTGGGAGATTCCAACTTTAAAACATCGTGTTTATGTCTTGGTCCGAACAATGTACTGGACCCCGTCCAAACCCCTGCCCTATTAAATCATTGAATTGGGAAAAAATAAGATATGTTTATGTAGGTGTATGCATGCAATAGAGAGAGTAGAAGATGCATGATTTTATTTACTTTTAATGGTAATGATAATGTTTTCTACTACGTTACATTTCAAACACTTCATTAAAGAACAGAATAAAAGCCACTAAGAATGAATCCTTGAGAGGTATCTCAGTTATGTTCATGGGGCATGAATGAATCCAGTTACAAACAACCACTTCTTTTTTTATAGGTAGCCCACTAATTACCCTATTACAGTATCATGTATCACATTATACACTTACACAGCAACTTCATCAATCTCGGCTAATTAATTGGTGCTGTCCCATGCCTTTGAAGCTGCCAGATATCAAATACACCTTGGGGTTAGTCTCATTGTTCCAATTTCTAAATGAAGTAAATCTTAATCATCAATTGACAACTAATTTCAAACGAATTATAGCACAAGCCTCACGGTTTTTTTAATTCTCAAAGGTCATCAACTGATTGATGATCTTTGATTTTTCTGTGGTCTAACAGTCAAATCTGTTTTTTTCAGAAAGCATAAACAGAGGAAAGATAGATTGTAGGGGGAATACTGGTTCAAGTCAAGTGAGGCTTTTGCTATAACACAAGCTAACTACCCTTTTTTAAGTTTATTGAATACAATAAGAACTGACATAAACTTACCTGCTTGAGAGAGGGTCCAGTTCTTGTCATCTCCAAGCGCCCAGACGAAATACCCACCAAGACCCTGCTCCCTGGCAAACTTAACTCATTCCTGTTAATCACCCATCATACCTCATCCACCGGTTCCAGCAATGAATAATGTAGACTGTCTCTCATCATACCTCAGTGGCATTTTTTTCTGAATTGAAGTCCACAATGTCTGTGTAAGCCATGACACCATCAATGCCAGGCCCTGTCCCAACTGCAGGATCTCCAATGCCATGCTTATTTGGGTCCTTTAGCTCCCAAGTTCTTCCATATAGTGGAAGGCCCATGACTAGCTTCTCTTGGGGCACCCCAGCTTGAATCCAAGACAATATGCCATAGCTGGTACTAACATTGCTAGCTTTGTCATAAAGAAGTGCATGTGCACCAGTAACTGAAGTGTCCCAGCTGCCATGATAATCATAACACATAGGGTTTATAAAATCAACATACTTTTTTATGGCATACTGGTAGGATTAAAGAAAGTAGACAAGAAAAAGTTGGAAGCAAAGTAGACTGCTGAAGATAAGAGGAGTTTGGATTGGCCAGAGAAATGTGCCTCCCGCTTAACAGCAGCATGCCACTCTGAATAAAGGACACCCAGATTTGACATGTCTTGAGGACTGTTGGGAAACTCCCAATCAAGATCAAGACCATCAAAACCATACCTTCGAGCTACATCAATGGTGGAATTGATGAAGGCAGCACGATTATCAGGGTCACCTACCATTGTGGAGAAGGTGTTAGGGTTTGATGCTCCTCCTCCTATCGAGAGGAAGGCCTTTACTAGTGATTTCTTAATAGAAGAGCAGAAATTACCCATCCATCGTTCATCAGGTTGAGTGATGGATAATCGGAAGGTGAAGGTATCAAGTTGGACAAATGCATAGAAGAGGTGAGTGAAGTAGGAGGTGGGGATTTCCAAGGGAGGTAAACTTTCAGCCAGCCATGAACGCCAATAGGCACCTTTGATTCCAGTGGAGGAAGGTTCGGGAGTTGGCATAGGTGCATAAGGAGATGGTGAGGGAGGAAATGGAGGTAGAGATGCAGGTGGTGGTGGCACAGATGGTGTAAGAACCAGAGCTGGGTTTTGTACATGAGGAGATGGTGAAGGAAGAGGCAGGGTGGAGATGCGGAAGGTGCTGATGCTGATGGTGTAGAAACTGGAGCTGGCATTGGTGCACAAGGAGATGGTGGGGGAGAAGCTAGAGGTGGAGATGCAATAGGTACTGGCACAGGTTCATATGGTGCTGGTGAGGGAAAAACTGGAGGCTCAGATGAGGATGGTCCTGGGGTTAATGGTATAACCTGGGGTTAGCCTCAGATGGGGATGCTCCTGAGTTAACGGTACAACCTGAGAGATTGTAATGGCAAACTGGCCTGCATTACGGTGTAGGCCATGGGGTGGAGGAAGCTATAGGAGATGGAACCATCTCTTGCATGGGGTGTGATGACAGGACTCACGCCAGCTGCAGGAAATTGACCAGCCTGCATTAAACGGCATAGTCAATGAAATTGGGAAAGCATAGAGAAGGGATCTTTCCCCTGGAATGCACCCAGGTAGAATAGAGAACCAACACTGCGCTTAGAAGAACCCCAATTATTGCACTGCCAATAACAACAATAGCCGGAAGAATCAACACAATTTTCCAGCCAATCATCATGAGAATTCTTCTAACTATAAACGACTTGAGGAATTCTGGTTTTCTTAGATGTTCAGAGATGCATACTATACAAACAAGGGTGTTAAAGGCATAAAAACTCCGATGATACCGAAGACATTCTATGCAGTCTAGGCATATTCTTGGAGGATTGTATTTAGATTTTTGGTGCATGACAATTCTAAATTATTATAGTTATAAGAAACAGTAACGAAACTACATGTGTCTCAACATGGTTAGTGGTATTGACAGCCTTCCCTCGGCCAGCTTTCTTCTCTACATCAGTTAGGTCAGATATAATTCGAACAAATTGATTTAATCACCTTCAATTAAATAACAACGATAATAAAAACAACAAAGGTCTCTTTCATGGATCTTAATTTCAATACTCCATCTAAGAAAATGAAAGAGATTCGCCAAAAATTTTCGCTGTCATATTGCTAATTTCCAGATAACAGGGGGAAGGAAAAAGGAAGAAAAAATCCTCAAAATATAATTAAAAATAATAATAAGTGCTTTCCATCCGTTTCTGGAGCCTTCTCTGAGTCTTACTTGTTACACATTTTCATTTATGTTTGAACTGAAACCCCCAAAAGGGCTAAAAAAACCTGAAAACCCTAATTGATTCAAAGTCGCAAATTGCAGTCTAATTCAGAGTTTAAGACCGCACTTCAACAATACGAAACCTTCAGGGCTTCATTCAAAATTAAGTTTCATTTTCGCCCGAGAAAACAAAATGAAAAGCTTAGAGCGCGAAATCGGCAAAAAAAACCAAATTCTAGGTCTCATGATTTATGAATCTTTAAGGTTTTATTATTGTAGTGAGATGACTTCAGAGAAAGGAAGTGTATGCATACCTTTGATGATTTGGGAGAAGAAAACGAGGAATTAAACGAGAGCAGAATGAGATTTTGAGCTTCACAGTCTAGAAAAGTGGTGTTTTTTCTATAACCGTTTAAAAGGATGAATAAATAAATATATAAAAAGATGAATAAATAAATACATAAAAAGGTCAAAAAGGCACATTTTAGACCAATATATATATATAAATATATCACAATGATTTAGTTATAATATGGGTATTATAGTAACAAGTATTGTTAGGTACTTATGAGTATTATGACTTTTACTAATTTATTTTTAATCTTCACTTAATTTTTTTTTTTTTTTTTTTTGAAAGAGTTATCAAATATTTTTAAATGAAAAGAATTTTACTTGACTTCCTTTACTCGGTTTCCAGCATAAATTTTTTAAAATAAAATGAAATAGGGGCTTTTAACTTTAGCTCTCCCATCATTTAAATTTTAATTCCTATAACTTGAAGTGGCTCCAGCGTCATACATGATATTTCCAGAAGAGTCGACTCCCAACGGTATTAAATACTACGCGTACTTAGCGATACAGAATCAAAAAAAAACCTAGCTCTCCCATTTAAGTATAGTTTGAGTTTGAGTCATTAGTGTTGAAGGTCAAAACAAAAGTCACTTGTTTAACTCTTTATTCGAGCTCATTTTTTGCTAGCTTAGCTTGGTCCTATGTGAGTCATGGGTCAAAATGAGTATGACATTAAGAATAATAATAAATAACAATTTTATAAATTTTATATTTTATAAAATAAAGTTTCTTTAAAATACTTATAGTTTATTTTTATGTTATGACAAGATTATACAAAATAAATTCTTATAGTTATATTAATTTTTTTATTATAATATTATTTTATTTTATTAAAAACAATTATTTAATAATTATTATTTTTTCTATAAATAACTATTTTATATTTTTTTATAATAGAAAAAATAATATTCTTAATAATTAGAAAAATAATATGTACTCATTAAAAAATTTAAAATAAAAATATGCCAAATTTAAGATTATATCATATTTATTTAAAATGGAAAAATCTTATTTTCAATTTTTACACCTTAAAATTTCAAGCTCAACTGTTCTCCTAATGATTTCATTATTGCAAAAAGTTTTTAAGAACAACAATTATTCAAAAACTAAAAACCATCAATTAAAATATAATTTTTGAGCCCTCTACTCTAAACTCACAATTACGAATAAAAAAATATCGACAAACGTATTTAAATTCTTATACTATTTTGATTTCTTTTTAAAATCATATTTCAATTACACTCATTTTGAATGCATTATTCTGATTTTTCAAATTATATTTTATTCTACTGTAGTTTAGAGGAATGAGAGCTTGATTGTTATAGATTGGGAACTTAATTTTTAAAATCATATTTGAATACATACTTTCAATTTTCGCATACCAATAAAAAAAAACTACCTCATATATATGAGCTTATTTTGAATAAAAATATTTATTAATCTTGATTTTTTAAAATAATATTTGAAATTAAATTATTCTGACTTTTGGAGAACAATAGATATATATATATATATATATATATGCATATATATATATATATATATATTATATATATATATATATATATATATATATATAGTGATTTAATTGGAATAAAAATTCAGTATTTTATTGTACTAACTGCCATACATATTATGTATACATTGTATGACATTCTTATTCCAATAAAAATATATATTTTCTCCTAATTTCAATAATATGTACACTCTTCAAAAAAATAAAAATATGTACATATGTGATTTTTGGAATAATCAAAATCAGCAATTTGAACTTAATAATAATATTTTTATCCTACTATTTTAAAATCAGAATAAAATTTAAAATTAGAATAATCAGTCTTTCAAATTACCTAAACTATTTCATATCCAAAAAACTACAATACGAAAAGATTTAGGGTTAAACTATTACTTCTAAAAAAAATTTATTGGCTTCACTCGATCAAAAAGTCGTTTCAAATCCATAATTTGGAAGCATGAATAAGCATATCCCATTAGAAAAGTCATTAAGTAATTAAAAGTTTCTAATGTCAATGTAGAAACAATCGACTTTTTCAATATCGATATACTTTTAAAGAGTCTATAAAAGTTGTAATTGAATACACCTTACTTTTTAAGCCTCTTTTTTAAGTCTTAAAAAGTTTTAAGGGGTGTATTGGATTAGGACTAATGACATTTATTTTATGACTCTTTTAACATTTTATTTGACTTTTATAGGAGTTTGACATTCCTTTTAAAGACTCTTTTATATATTTTTGTAAAGTTTTGTAAATGTATGGATGACTATACACTTTATTTCTGGGGCATTTTTATACACTTTATTACACTTGTAAATATTGATAGACTTGTAAGTTTTGTAAA
Organism: Tetrastigma voinierianum; assembly: GCA_016808115.1. NCBI lineage: Eukaryota > Viridiplantae > Streptophyta > Magnoliopsida > Vitales > Vitaceae > Tetrastigma > Tetrastigma voinierianum. The sequence goes on from JAEQBH010004633.1 coordinate 122,431, forward strand.
TATAAGTGGATGACTTTTATAGACTTATTTCAAAAGACTTATAAACTTCGACATAATTTTGTAGATATTATTAGACTTACGGACTTTTATAAATATTGATAAACTTTTATAAACTAAATAATTATGATTACTACTATTTTTAATAAAAAAAAATAGCTTAAAGAAAAATATCATAATTAAATAATTTTGTCCAAAAAAAATACCAACGCTATTTAAAAAAAATACCAACGCTTATTTAAAATAGGTCAATAAATAAATTTTCATAACTTCTTTTATTTCAGATTATAAATTTTCATCTAAACATTTAGAATTTTTTTTTTATTTCTTTTTATATTTTATTTCATCTCAAATTTTCTACTCCCACTCATCACTTCTAAGTGTTTTTTTTTTTTTTTTTTAAATTTCCAAGAATTACAAATTCCTCATTTTATTTCCTTATTTAAATAATCAAAATTCCTAATTTATCAAATTTCAAAATTTTCTAATTTCCAAAATGACTCAATTTATGAAGTACAAGAAAGATGTATTTGATGTGATTTTAACATTAACATTGACCACAGAAAAATGATTTTTATTCACATACTTATATAAACATTTAAAAATAATGCTAATAATATAATGTTATATAAGATTTTTATGAACAATCAAAGTAACTGGTAATCTTTGTAGTAAAAATCATATTTTATTTCACTAACTGCATTATGCATACATAATTGTAAAAATTATATATAAAATTTAAAAAATTTAGATTAATCAAATCATTACAATACGACAGGATCATGGTTAAACATTTACCCCAAAAAATTTCATTATATATAAATAAACTTTTCCAATAATGAATAGATCTCGGGTTATACGAATAGACCCTCGTTGATAATGAATTGAGTAAGAAGAAAACAATAAAACCCGATAATTGAACCAAGAAGAAGAAATTTATTTGGTAAGATAAGATGAGATTATTATGTTGATTGATGTACAAATGTGGTGGATACTTCATTCTAATAATTCTAGATAACCATGTTAGAAAACACAAAGCATACTTGAAGGGAGAAAATCCAGAAATTACATACCCGATTTAACCATTGTCATTTCTTCTCGATGCTTAATCTATGAAGCACCTGCAAAAGAAAACACCCCCAAGATCTTCTCCTAATCGAATTCCCTTGACAACTGGGGCTTAATGAGAATGCCTCTCACTGATCCCAAAATACTTTAAAAATCAGATGTGAGAATTGTATCGACTACTTAGGGTCAGAGGGATCAGCCTTCAGATATGGTGTTTAGTTTTCTCGACTAATGCCTCTCATCAGTGGCCGGGCCGTACTGTTCTACACACTAGCCAAATTCCCCATATGTTTTATTACAGCTTCGAATAATCTCACTTAATTAGACCAAACTTAACTAGCTTGCTTTAATTAATAAAAGTCACATAAAAGAAAAACTAACATTCTCCCACTCGCGATATTAATTGAAACAAAACTCAAGACTTATATTGGTCTAGAGATTAATCTATTAGTTAACTCCATCCCATAAAGTCTCTAATATCAATCATATGTAATGTAATACAATGGTTCCTTCCATGTCACAAAGTTTAATCTACCCATATATCATATATGGTGGTGTTTTAATGATAATATTCTCATAAGATGATATTTCATGTTAATCATTTGTTGAAGTCCAACTTCTCCTAAAGGTCAAAACCTGAAAATGCCCAGAATATTCACCATGGTCCAACGAACTCGATATATGCAAATCTGACAGAACTACTTATGCATAAGAAGGCTCATACAGAGGCTTAATGCTGCAAGACGCTTCATAAAGTCTTATCATATTTTCTTCCATACAATGCCTTGAGATTTTCAACACTATATGTACTTAACTTCCGATAAACCTACATTCAAATACCTTATTGAATGTAAAAGAGTTGATAAGCAAATTCAATTATTACCAAAATGTGCAATGAAATCGATTCATTCTTCATAAGAGCAACATAAAACTTAATAGTTCTACTAATTCACAGATCCCGTGATACCCTAAGCCCATGTTAATGACATGTCGATCAAATACACAAGGGCGAAGGCCTGAAGTTAGCGGATCCTGGCAATCATATATCATCTCGTTGATATGCGCTCCACTTCAACGCCACCGCTTTGAACTTTTCCCTTTATGGTCGCATTGACCCATGTGCTTGTATCCCTCGAGACCTCTCGTTGTTGTTACAAACAACACTGCAGAGTTATTGTCACAATACAATTGTATGGGCCTATCCACAAAATCAAATACGGTCAACTCTTTAATGAGGTTTCAGAGCCAAATTGCCTGAGTAGCGGCTGAAAAGCATGCTACAAACTCCTCGCTTGCATGGTGTAGGATGCAATTGATTGCTTTCTCACTTTTCCATGACACTCGCACCTCCCGCTAACTTAAAGATATAACCAGCTTGTTGACTTCTTTTCATCCCGACAGCCGCAAAGTCCGAATCAATACCTAACTAGCCTAGGTCCTATCACACTGAAAATCACATATCTCGCCCTCTTAAGTACCTCATAACCTTTCGGGCAAAAGAACTCCAATGATTGTGTCCCTTGGTTTGACTGATATCTGCCTAGAAGTGCTGTTGCAAAGGCAATATCTGGTCTAGTGCATATTTTGAGCATACATAATACCCCAAGTGCACTAGCATAAGGTACATTTTCATTTGGGCTTTCTATATCCGAATGAGGACATTGTGATAGACTCAACTTATCACCTTTCATGCGAAAGAATTTCACTATATCACAGACATGTTGAATCTTTCTAAAATTGATCAAGATATGCCTCTGAGATAAAACCCAATAGTCTCTGCAAGAACGGTGATTCCTATGAATCTCAATGCTCTAGGACAAAAGACGCCACCAAGGTCCTTCATATCGTAAGTTGTTTGACAACATCCGCTTTGTCTCATGCAAGAGACCAAGGTCACCGCCATAGCGTGATATCATCCACATGGTATTAGGAAATGAATTTCCCAATCGACCAAAGATATACATTGATCTACTTTGGTTCTCAACAAAACCATATGAAGCAACAACACTATGAAACTTTAAGTACCATTGTCTGTATTGCTGACCATAAATAGACTTTTTCGCCATACAAGTTTACTCAATCATTCGCTACAAAACTCACGATCATATAGACTTCTTCATTAAGGTCCTTATCGAAAGGCAATAACATCCATCCGGTGTAACTCCATATCAAATGAGCAACTAATGCCATGATCACTCCGAAGAATTTTAGGAAGAGACTGAGAAAAAGCGTTTCCATAGTCTACTCCTTCTCTCCGAGGAAACCTTTCGCTACTACCGGGCTTTAAACTCTTCTAACCTTTCCTTAGTCCCTTTTAGTCTTATACACCCATTTGCAGCCAATGGGTCTGACCATCGTGTAATCTCAATAAGTTCCCAAACCCGTTATGCCTCATGATTGAATTCATCTCTCATCAGATCCAACCACAGCTTCGATCGGGCGAGAGACAAGAACAGCCTTCATAAGTTATCGGGCCGGCCACGTAACCAATATCATGGGCCTTGCTCTCCTATAGACTAAAGAAGTCCGTGGTCATTGACTTCATCTCTCCCTAGCGGGATCTCCCATCGAGTAGTACAGCCACATTCCGCACCCGAGAGCCTTGATGGACATCAATAGGAGCCGGTCCCAACAACAGATCCCTAGTCTCAATGTGTTCAATACAGGTGTGGGAGTTTCCACAATTATCCATTGAGGAGATACAGATACCACTTTACCCACCGTACTATCATCCCCAATAGTCCAGGAGCAGCCTACTTCTCTTCGGCCACATCAAACTCCAAAACTTAGTCAGTCTCGTGATTCCAGCCAAATTCTGTGCCCATCGATTATAGAACTCCATATCCCTTCAACACCCAAGATACAGTAATGATCGAGTGGTTCTAGAGTCCAACTTACTTAGTAATGGATTAGTATAACTTTACTGGGCAGACATCCCCAAACCTTAAGATATTTGCTTTTTATTACGCCTCTCAAACATAACCTGGGTAAGAGTCAATGTATCAGCCTTTCGCAGGGTACACGATCCAAAAAATGCAAAGCCTGCCAAAGCTCTGTCCCATAGAAACCGGTAATTTGTCCCACTTATCATAATTCCTACCATTTCCATAAGATAATGATCATACTTTCAAGATACCATTTGCCTGGGGACTCCCAAGCATAGTAAACTGTGCCACTATCCCAGAGTCCTCTAAGTATTTGGCGAATGGCCCTTATGCCGCCCAAAGATCGCCATGCGCCATAATACTTCCACCGGTCGATTCACAACTCATAAAGACTTTTCCCAATTGTTTCTCACTTCAAAATCAAAATCTTGAACTTGCTTTAAGAGTCCTACTTTCTTTAATCAAGTACAAATAACCATATCGAATAGTCATCAATAAATGATGAAATAAAATTTTACATATGTTGTCTTATATGTCCACTATATCATGAATGACTTCCAACAAGCTCGAACTACTGACCGCAGCTTTCTTCTTATCTTGGTCATTTTACTCCTACAGCAACACGATATCTCAGTAAGTCATTTTTAAGAGCAGCAGATATTAGTCTTATCACCTCTTTCTACTCTATCCTTAGAGATATGGCTAAGTCGCTTATGCCATAATGCATAAGATCTTTCCTAGGTAGGTGTCTCTTAGAAACAGCCTTTTCAGCCGAGTGTTACGATATGTCATCTGGAGAAAACTTAATCAGTATAACTGGCTTGGACATATGACAAGATTCCAACCTATTTGAATTAAGAAATATTGAAATAATATTGCTCTTGACTCTCAAAAAAGAATAACTATATGAATCCAAACATGACATCGAAACTAAATTCCTTTTAGTAGTATACACAAATGCCTTTCAACAATTTAAAGTCCGTAAATCTAAACTAAGATTATACCTCCTACGAACATGACTTCAAATTCTTCATATATTTCCCATGATATTTCTTGATCATCCTTGTTTGGCTTCCTCCGGTTTATGAATCCCCTCGTATGGTAAATGCAATTATGATTATGCTCCACTATCACACTAAGAACCGGATGGCGCTCGCATAGGCTGATCTACAAACAAGTACAAAGAATCATTACCGTAGCCCACGCTTGACATCCAAGCTTTAAATTTTGCATACCCTTCCGTATGACCTTTCTTCTTGGTAAAAGAAGTGTGCATCACCATCCTTTTCAAGAATGTCTTCTTTTGGACCTATATTGTCGATTGGATCCTGTGAGTTTCATGAGCACCTTTAGCGTGAGTTCGACTAAACTTTATTCTTCCTTATGGGACGCAAGACAGTATGCCATATGCTCTTCTCTCCTTCTTAAGCTTCTCTTCCTCTCGCCATCACCTCATATCAAGCCATTAACACTCAAGTCTCATCTTGGGAATTGTAGCTTGTCTTTATAATCCCAAACTGTGGAAGGTGTCTGTGGCTCACGACAATGCAAGCATCAAGAATGGTAACATTAAGAGCTCGAGTTTCGCCTTTAGGTCCACCATCCTCGTGACATAACTTAACCTCTGCCCACATCATATCATGTTGAAGAGTTTTTGAAGAAGGTCCCAATCTCAGCGATTTATTGAACTTCATTTCTAGCCTTCACATGGCCGCCATCATTTTAGGCAGCATGTTTCATCGGTAAACCACTTTTCAAATGTTCTTGTATGATTTCTTCATTGTCACGGCAAATCTGAATGGCTCTCTTTCTTTCCTGTATATAGTCCATTGTCACTCTGCACAATGGATGATATCTCACGCTTATATCCTTTGCAAGCTTAATGTGAACATCCGCATCATTCCAAATAGAAAGTCCTCTTTCCATTTCTTTGAAATTCAACTCACAAGGACTCCCAATTGAAATGGAATTCGCTGCCTCAAGGTAAAAAAATTGACTCGAAAAACAAAACAAAACAATACAATCAGCATCATGAATACTCATATGCAGAATTACATACATCATCACATAATCACTCGGGGCGCAAAAATATGACATGCGCTTGTACACTCCACATGACACGCCATGAGAACATATTCTAATCCTTCGTGAAATCACCACCTTTGGGTGCATGGAACCACCAAGATCACGTATTTCACACATGCCACATGTATCCTCCATGAATCCAACATGTGACCACCTCCTTTTGGGAGTATGATCATGTAATGTAACGGCGAGATATCCCACTACAATATGAGACTGATATTTCTCAAATCCAATCAAGTGTGCCACTTTGGCGGTCACAACCCAACTGAATCCTTGAAAATCTCTCTTGCAATGCTGATATTAACTTATGTACTCACATCTCTATATATATTCTGTAATGCTAATTATACTGTCTGAATTTATTCATTGACAATATCAGACTCTACAATACCTAATGCAATTTACATTCATCTATAAACTACATGTATTTCCTAAACCATAGAAACACTCAAAACACGTAAAAACACCCCACTTCTAGGCGCATAGGGCCTATACGATTTCTTATAGTCCAGAAAAGCTTCCAAACATACCAACCAAACATACCACACATCAGTGATAATCCCACACTAATATAGATACTGCACTGCCCAAAATACCCCACATACCGCGCCTCCCCCTCACGCGCCACCGCATGCCTGTAGGGTAGCAAGGTGGGTGTCGTGTCAGGCCAAGAGAAGATCAGTCACTGGCTGGACGGGGCTCCGCCGGCCGCTGACCGCTCGTCACAATCGAGCCCGTCAACATCCGGGCTCGCCGGGTTTCGGCCAAGGGTCGGTCGAGGACGGGTCGTAGATGACGCCATCATGACGCCATGACCCACGCCATCACCCACGCAGCGCCACGCTGGCCGCCACGCCACAGACACGCCACCACAACCGAATCGCAGTCAAATAAACGGATCGAAGATCCGCTCTTGACCGGTCGGTCATCGATCGGGTATGCTGGACGCCGCTATGACGCTGTGCAGCCATTGGGCGACCGCGCGTGTCCTTCACGCGCCGCCATCCTCAGCATGCTGTGGCGCGCGGCGCAAATACGCATAAGGCAAGGAGGGCGCTGTCTCGGCCACCTCCGGCGACGGCCACCCACCGATGTGATCGGCTCTGGCCGTGCATTCCAAATATGCAAAATATTTAATTTCGATGCATCGTAAAACCCGAAATCGGGACGTAATGCGATTTTCAAAACCTTAAAAATTTTTCTCCAATTCCTTATGTTTTGAATTTAACTATGGTCAGTTCGATACTAAATCGTAGGATACGATCTCTATCAATTTAGATAACCATGTTAGAATTGAAGCACAATTTAATGGAGAAAAACTCCAGAACATACAATTGGATTGAATCCATTGTTGTCTTCTTCTTGATGGAATCGATGAAGACCCGCAAAGAAAACGACTCTCAAGATCTTCTCCCAATCGACCCTCGATGTAATCCGGGCTTAATGAGAATGCCTCTCACCGATCTCGTAAAAATATTTTTAAAAAACTCGTATGTGAGAATCGTATTTATCACTTAGGGTTTGGGAGGGACTTAGGCCTTCTATATATGTTGAGTCCCACCACTGCCTCTCATCGGCTGGCTCAGGCTGCACTCACCACACTAGCTACCCCATATGTTTTATTAAGAAGCCCAATAATCCACTTAATTAGACCAAACTTAATCCAAGCTATTTAATTAATAAAGCCCACATAAAAGGAAAACTAACAAGATGGAGTAGGCCCATATCTAGGCTTAGACTAGATATAGCCCAAGTTTAATTATAATTTTATTATTATTATGCCTATTTAATCATACTTTTAGATTTACTGTTAGGGTTTATCTATTTGTGTTTTTTAGGATTTATCTTTATGGTTTTTGGGATTTATCTGTTAAGATTTTTTGTTGGTGCCTAAAAATAGCAAGTTATGTTATTATTTTTGCACTTGATAAGACAGAAACTATAATTTTGCTTTACTATTTGTTTGTTTTTTTTTTGTCTTTTATTGCTTTTGTGAAATAGCTAAGATCACTTGGCATCAAACATAACTTTGATCCGAGATCGAATTATTATTTTTATCCTGCATCAATTTGGTACCAGATCCCACTCTGATATGAGACTGCTGTCTATGTTTGCTCTGTCTTTGATCCAGGATCAGCTGCTCCTTGCTCCGATTTAGTACGCCTTCCACAAAATTTCCCAAATCCCACTACCTTCGATCTCTTTCATTATTCTCTCTACCCGACGACCTTCCTTGGACTGTCGTTCGACCAATCTGTCATCGCCACTCCGAAGCTCAACACCACTGTTACTTCAATCAACGCCACTACTTCTACAAGGATCGAAATCGCCGCTTTTGAAATTGTTGTGACAAGTTTTGATCTTTGCGGCTATTACTTCGTTGTAATTCATGATAGCCGCCGCTCCTTTTGATTTCACCAATCACCAAACTCCGATGTTGCAACATCCATTGACGATATCACGCTTATTCTTCTAGGGTCTCGATCTCCTCCTAAGTAGCCTAAATCAACTCATTCGGAATCAAACACCAAGTTTGGCATAAGAAGAGAGCTTGACATCAAGATCCCCTTGGATTCGATTCACCAGCCCGATCAAGCTCTCCATGGTCGCCAGCTCTAGTCAAAGAACATTCAACATTCAACCACAAATTCTAAGACTTTGGAAGAAAATCAAACATGGGATATTCAGAAGCAAAAGAATGATAGTACCAGACCAAAGGCTACTAGATTTAGAAATTTTCCCGACATTTTCTGAGTTGAGCGTCTTATTTCAATCGTAGAAAATGACGAGAGGCATGGAGTAGGCCTATATCTAGGCTTAGACGAGATAGGAAACCCAAGTTCAATTATAATTTTTATTATTATTAGTTATTTATTTAATCATACTTTTTAGGATTTATCTGTTAAGGTTTTTATGATTTATCTATTAGGGTTTATCTGTTTTGGTTTTTTAGGATTTATCTATTATGGTTTTTGGATTTTATTTGTTAGGATTTTTTGTTAGTGCATATAAATATCACCTTATGTTATTGTTTTTGTAGACTTGATACAATATTGAAAAACATGAGAATTTCATTTTATTTATTTGTTTTTTTCTTAATTTTATTGTTCTTTGTAGCTGAGCTACATTAATTTGGTATCAGAACATAACTTCGATTCGAGATTGAGTTATTATTTTTGTCCTGCGTCACGGATATAACTTTATCTTCTCTCTCAACCGCTCTTTCTTTTCATGTAACATAACTCAAATCTTGGAAAATCATATATTTATATACATTTGGGCGTGAGTGTGTCATTATAATTTTGATTTTGATTTTGATTTATATTTTGAATGAGACAAGAATGTGTATTAGAATAAAATTATGATTCTAAAAAAATATATCATATTTTTAGTTCTTAAAATATCATATTTGTATCTGATTCTGATTTTGATATATTTTTTTGAAAACGATTATGACATTTTTAGTTCTTAAAATATCATATTTGTATGTAAAACGATTAAAACAAATAATTGGGATTTGATTTTAGGAACAAATCAGTATTTTTAACTTTTTAGTTATTAAAATATTAAAGCACTAAAAATGATCTAGAATTTTAATCAGATTAGCTTAAAAATTATCTAACTCATGCGCTTAAAACCCTTATCTCTAAAAAATCTTATCGACCCACCGATCTGGCGAAAAATCAAGCTTCAAATCACTATAAAAATGTACCTAAATAGTAATTCACAAATTAGACTCCACAAAGGGTCAAAAAGTTAGTGACCACATGACGACCACTTTGCATAAACTACGTACACATAAAAAAATAAAATCATTAAGCATAACAAACTTACATTTATTTACTACATTATGACCACAGTTGAGTGGTCGAAAAAATTAGCGAGAATTAGAGACAATATTGTGTCTACATAGTGGTCACAATATTAGTGATCACATCGTCCCAGGGTCACTAATCGACTATAGTCGAACTAGTAAGAAGAAAGTGACTACAATTTTCTCGTGATCGACCGCTTTAACAACCACTATTCATGCCATCACATTATTCATGTGACCATTGACCACATTGTCTATGACCATAGAGCTTCTAGTATTGTAAATAAAATGACCATACTACCTATGGTCAATGCTCAAAGAACCACTATTTATGTGGATCACTTAGCTCACAACAAGAATTTTTAAAATAAACTAATAAATAAATTTTAATAAATGATTTTTTAATTCACTCATTAATATCAAATTTAATAAAATTATATTATTAAGATTTGGGTTTATATTTATCCACTAATAAAAATTATTTATTGAAATTTATAAATATTTATATTTTCAAAAAAATATATTTCTATTAATGTTAGTGGATAAAAAATTGCTTTGATAGTTTATATATTTATATTAATAATATTCAAGAAAATATTTTTTTTAAATTTTGTGAGATTATGTTTCTATTTATTTGATTAATATAAATAAATAAGTTCTCAAATAAAATATTTTGAAATATAATTTTATATAGTTTGATATAATTTATTTTCATAATTTATTTTTTATTAATTATATACTAATATTGCATTTCAAAATTATATCTTTTACTTTTAAGCAATGATTTTATCCTATAAATTAAATATGTTTACATGAAGTTATAAATATATAATATAAATGGATTTTTACTAAGTTGACTTAGATAGAAAATAAGAATTTAAATTTTGTGTGGTAAGATTGATGTAGTAAAATCAGTATCATTCGTTTTCCACTTCATCCTCATCATTCATTTGAAAATCCTAAGAATATATATATTTTTCCATTATTTCATTATCCCGCCTATCTGCCTAGCGTCGTTATTAAAATTACGAAATTACCTTTCTAAATATATAATAATAGAAATTAATCGTTTTTTTTTACAATAATAGGAATTAATCTTTATAGTATAATAACTTCTTCATATTGTTTATGAGCATAGTAATAAACAATTAAAGATATATCATTCAACATGTAGATTAAATGATTGTAATATCTTATAACTTAACTAATAGCCTCGAATTTGAGTTGAGAGTGATCACAAAAGCTAGTAGAAAGCCTTACTATAACACAACTAATATTCCATTACTCAACTTGAGATCATTGTATTAAACTTTAGAGAAACTTTAACCCACTATCTTACCTATATGTTCGATGATTTTCATTGTCTTATTTTTACATTCTACGTTTTTGCACAATTTTATCAATAAAAACAAATTATATGTTATTTTCAAAATCTAGAATAAAATTATGTTTTCAATACACAAAATTATATTTATTTATTTTAAAGGATAAACTACAATATAAGGAGAACAAATACCTTCTCGTTAGTCAAAAAATCTTCTATTATTTGCTTTATGACTTATTTAAAATACTTTGCAAGGTAAATTTTATAGTTCAGCAAAACCCAAAATACTGTATATTTCTAAATTAATTTTGTCCATGTGCTATTATAATATTTTATTCCTGGGAAATATAATACTTTAAATAGAAATATACTAGTTCTCTTTATATATTTTTCTAGTTTTGCTATTTTTATCTATTAACATATAGAAAATATAGTTAATAAATATGAATTTGATATTAGTTATTTATTTACAATAAAATAAATTAACATTTTTCAGACAGTATAAATCTTCAAACTTAATTTTCATTCAAATAAATCATCCAAAAGGAAATATCAAAGTTCAAATAAAATCTATGCATAATACAAAAATTTCAAATAATTAAAAACATAAATTCATGATTGATTTACTATAAATTGGAAGATCAATAAATTTTTCCATTTTAATTTATAAAAAATGGACCTACATGTTATTTTTAGATTTTGTTATAATAATAAATAAAATAAAGGAATTGGAGTACAAAAAAGGGAGGGGAGAGACAGCAAAATGGAAAAGTGAGGAGGGAAGGAAAAGTTTGAGAAGAAATTGGTCTACCTCACATCTTCCCCGATCGAGCGGTAAGACAATTTCCGATCTCAATGAAGTTTTGGACACTCTTTATTCAACGCTAGAATAATCTCCAAAGTTGATTTTTTATTTAAGAGGTTGGGGATTTGGCAAAATGTGTGTTTTTCCCCAAATTTCTCTCCATTTTTCTTAGGGCTTTTCATTTTTTTTATCTACTTAAAAAAATCTTCATAAAAGCTGGGTGAATGAATGAATTGTAGTGAATCTTCATATGGTGCCAAATCAATGGTCAATCTGGCTTGATGGATCTTGGGTGTTTAGGTTCTTATATGCAATATCTATGACGCCCCAAAACCTGAGGGTCCTGTTGACCATCGTCAACCTACGGAAACCTGTGTGTCTCATATTTCATTTTCATTTTCCCGCTGTTACGAAACCCGAGGGGTATCTATCCCCGTCATACGCCCGACACATTTCATTTTCCATTTCATTTAACAACATGTTGAACTCCAATTGACTTCGTCCCATTCCCAAGCCCACACGATTCTGCACCAAACACAGTGCCAAACCAATACCATGTACACACACCCATGTAATGCGGTGTTACCGCACACCAATGCAATGCAATTTGTGCCACTACACTCAAACCCATGACCAATGTATGAAGACCTCTACATGGACATTCTACACTATACACTATGCATGTGCTATGAACACTCATGTCTAATGCACACAACATTCCATGGTGATCAGCCCAACATCGTAATACATGCACTTACAAGATATTCCATACAGCATTCAAATCAAGACATCACACAAGCATGCACTACATCTTTCTATCATTCGGGCCTCATTCATGTCAATACACTCATTCAAGCATGTATTAACATAATTCCAACCATTACTAGGCAAGTAATGCATAATTCATATTCCTAGGTCGAGACATAGTGTGTCAACTATACAAACCCAATGCATATAATTATTTCCATCTTTATCACACATATGTCAGAGATCATATACTAGTATGTCATTGAATTTATGGCAATAACACACAGCCAGCCATTCTACCATAAACTTCTACTGCATGCTTGGTCTAAGAAATAATCGACTTAGTCTCAAAGTCCGCTTTTGAAAATACACACAAACATGCAACATAGAATTCTCGGCTTCAGCCATATGCAACTCCCAAGCATTTTTGCCATAAATCGGTTCGAAATGTGTTCAAACCAACGGACTATTCTCAATCGTCTGCGGACCCAAATTTCAATGTTTGGCCTACATTTTGGCCTCTTAGACTATCTATTAAATTCTAGATCACCACAGCTTTAATGTGAGTCCAAGAACGCTCGAATCGAAGTTTGGACGAGAAAGTTATGGCCCAAAGTTGATGAGGCTAATTCATAAGAGAGTGTACGAATTTAGTGCACACTCCCGCTTATCATTCTCGCTTCGGGATTTTCATTCGCCTAAAACATAACACAGCTCGACAATCCTAAAACCCTAAGGAAACCGGCTTCTGACCATCACAATCTACAAACAAAACCACAATAACACAAATTTGCTCTGGGAACTTAACGTAAACTCAGAGGCTATTATTACTCCACTTAGGCATAAATAACTCAGAGTAGGAGGAAACCTACTTCGTAGCATAGTTTCGAAGTTCTTTTGCAAATTTAGGTTTCACCCGAAGGTGACACTCCTTCCTTTCCTTTCTTTCCTCTCTTCCTCCTTTTCTTCTCCTTTTTCTTCTTTCCTCTTTCTCTCTTCTCCTTTCTTCCTCCCTTTCTCTCTCTCCTCTTTCCTCCCTTCCTCTTTCCCTTCCTCCTCCTCCTTCTCCTTGTCGCCTTCCCCTTGCTTGTACGACAAGCCATCAAGTACCTCTTTATATAGCCCCAAAGGAGCTGACAGATGCTGACACATGGCATGTAACGTGTCACACACATGGCTTACATGTCACACATGCATGCCTCAAGCACGTATTAGACACATGGCTTGCCATGTGTCACTCCACATGGTTCAAGATGTGTCATTCACATGGCTCACTATGTGTTGCTCGAATAATTGTCTTGAAATAATGTGAAATTTTGACTATCTCTTGAACTAATTAAATTCGATCATACCTGTGATTTCATGAGACGATTCCAATCTGCAATCCGTTTCCTCATCCGAGATCTAAAAAAATTCCAACTTTTCTCTGGACTATTTTGGTAAATTACCGTTTTGTCCCCCTTTCTTTATTTTGTTTGAAAAATTTAAATTTAAAATTTTCACGGGTTTTACAATATCCATTATATGGTGAATGGGAAAACGATGATGAGTGTATTCCCATGGTTTTGGTTGCAATTTATAATAATTTCCTTGTTGGGCGCTATATCCCCAAATGTATCTTTGTTGTGTTTAGATCAAGGCCTATGCATCGACATGTTATTCTTTTTTTACGATTGGACACTAGAAGGATCTTGAAACGATTTAAAGGAAACCAAAAGCAATCCAGTTGATGGTCGCAAACTAGCTCCATGCCAATCCAATGACTATGCTTGGAAATAATTGTTCACTGTGTTTGGTATTATAAGATGCGAATTTAATTGTTTGGTATAAATCTAGAAATCTCTACTTTAGATAGTATAACACTCTCTGTACATATGTGTGATATATAAATCGAGGCATGTTGTTATGAGGCTCTTGTCAGATGTTTTCTAAATGAAATAATACGATATTAAATCTCTTTTATAATATTTCCTAGGATTCTCCTTCATGTTCAATTTTTTATTTTTGATGACTGCTCCAGAAACCATGTCATTACATGATAGAAAAACTCTTTTGAAGTTTGATATCCTAGTTTCTCTACCGTGGAGTTTGAATTTGTGATGTGATGGATACCTTTTAATTGGGCATTACGAAGAGTGATTCATGATTCTAAGTTTAGGTTTAAGTGGAAGCTTTCTGATTAAAATATTCATATGAAAGTCGTTAAAATATTAAGTAGGAGCTTCTCCAAATTGCAAGGACACTCACCTCATATAATCCAAACCTTTAGGCTCTTATTGGAATCCAAAAAGTACTAAGGAAAGAAAATAGGGAGGAAAAGTGGAAGGAAAGAAAATTTGAAAAAAAATAAAGAATAGATTTAAACTTAATAAATTAATTTTATATGTTTATTCAAACTCATTTTATATTGATACATTAACTTCATCCTTATTCAACAAATATTTGATCAATTTCTTTTTCTTTCTACCATTGGCTATCTTGTGATCATTGACCCTTATGATCTTGATTTATGAACAAGAGAGAAAACAAACGTTCTCTCTTCTCTAAAAGAGTACCATATAATCAATTTTCTTGGTTGACAAACTCATGATAGTCATGTTTTGGATGAATGCATATGATGACTCTAGCATATAGATTTTGGATTAGTTTTTTTTATCTAGTTTGGCATATACATACATATATATATATATATCTATGTATGTATGTATGTATGTATGTATGTATGTATGTATGTATGTATGTATGTATGTATAATCTAATACACTACTTCACTTATTATTTAAGTATATATGTATGTATAGACCCACTCACCCACTTCACTTTACATTATTTTAATTATCTCTTTCATGCAACCTAGTTTGTAGTTAATTTTGGTATTCGATTTTTTTTAATATACTTGAGCTTGTGAGATCAAGGGAGTATTTGAGTGTTGACCATTTTGTTTTTTTTTCTTTTCTTTTTATGTGAGAGTGATCATGGGTGTGTGGTGAGTGTTGATCCTTTGTTTCTTATCCTATTTGTTTTCACCTTCATTGTTTTATGTTTTAATTGAATCATTCTTTTACTTTTTTTTTTTTGAAAGTTCCATCATCTGGCAGGCGTTTCATCACAATTTACACTTAAATTTTTATGTTCAGGCTCTTACCATTCCGTATATGCTTGATTAATTAAACTCTCACTTAATGTTTACGCTAATATTTGAATTTTCTTTTGAATCACTCTGACTTTTATATCCGATAAATATATTTCTAACACTAATTGTATGCTCCTAAATTTTGATTATTAATTCTAATTTCTGCTTTATGTTTGTACTAATATTTAATTTTCTTTTTTATACCATATAGTTTTTTATTATATATTTGAAAATAATTTTCTATCCAAAGTAATAATTTGCAAGTGGCATTTGTATGGATTTGTGATGTAGTTCAAGCTTGGGTTTATATCAAGCTTATCTAATCGACATAGTTTTCTAATCGTACTGCTCCTAAACATTACCAATCATGAGTGAGAATAGAAATCGGATGTACCAAAGGTTGATAGATGGCTTTCTTAATCTGTTTGTTTCGTCAGAAAATTTTTAAACTTTGTTTATCATCTGCAGTGGATGGATGAGGAAAAAAATAAAGTGTTCTTGTAGGGGATCCAAGTGTCAGAATCGCCAGTTTCTTGATATGGAGATAGTGAAATACCATCTACTAAGACATGGTTTCAAAGCAGAATATATTGTGTGGAATATACATGGGGAAACAGATGAAGTGATATATGAGCATCATTATATGGATTCCATCGGTCCTTCTAATCCAGTGAATGATTATCATACAATAGTTATAGATGATGTTGCTCATTCCTTAAATCAAAATTAATTATATGAGGAGAATCTGTGAAACCTCGAAAAAATCCAAATTTCTCAAAAAGGGAACACTTTTAAAATCCAAAATTTTCTAGATCTTGGATGACTAAACGGACTTTCGCTGGAACTACCTTCGAAATTTAGTAACCACGCCGAATTTCAGATTCATGTGGCCTGGATTTCACGCTTTTCGAGGCGTGGATGTCTGATGAAACATGGCAAGGTTGGGGTGATGCCACAAGACCAAGAGTACGACACTTGGAATAAAAGGAATTGGCCACACTGTTTTCACATGGGCAGATAATCTACATCATATTGTCAGCGTAGGTATGATGTCATAAAAGAGTAATAAAGAATAAAAGAAAAGGAATGGAAACGGAGTTCACACTGGCCAAGTAAGGAGGGAGAACTTCCTCCTTTGACCCATACGTCAATGCTCCAAAAAGGAGGAGAGTAAACTGAAAGAGAAAGGAGTAAATGTAGAAAAATGGAGCAGAAATATAATAAGAACACGGAAAATGAAATAAGAAAAAGAAAAGAAAAGAAAAGTAAAAATAAAGAATAAAACAAAGTAAAGAAAAACGTGTGAGGGAAGGAAAAGAAAAATATCCAAGAACTTCAAATTTGATTTTTTTTTAAAGGGAGATGTTCTCCTTCTCTCTAGAATTGTAGGCATCCACCATTGGATTCTTCCACTCAAAAAGTGCCGTTTCACGCAGAGTGGCTAAACGTTGACACCTGGATTGCTGAGTTTCACAAAACTCCGTGAGATAAAGGTTTCATCCTACTTGTTTGGCCTTGGTTTAAGTGCTTGCTGATGTTTTTGTGTTGGATTGAGGTCATGAGTGGTTGCTTGATCGGTCCCAAATCTTGAACCGAAATGTTGGAATTTTGAGACTACTTCAGCAAATTCGTAGGAGTTTTAGGAATCGCTTGGGTGTTGTGTGACATGATTTATTAAATAAATTGTGCCGTGAGTAGGAGGCCGAAATGTCAAGGAATCTGTTTCAAAAAGGGGGAGTTTGAGGTCAAGGCAGCATTTCTTTCTTTCTCTCTTCACTTTATGCTCTTAAGATAGTTGTTTGGATCAAGTAAAACAAATTCCTGGGTTTGTCCGACCAATTCAAAATCGCCCATATGTCAGTGGTGCTTGAAATTGTTGAAATGAATGGCTTGATATGTGTGGAAATAGATAGGTTAAGACATGATTTAATGTTAATAATGACATACCATGGAATAAAATCAAATGAAAAGTCACTGGAGATTGATATTTAAATTGTCACGAGCTAAATCGGGGTGATGGTTGATGTGTTGAATTATTTGTGTGTAATTGTAGTTGATTGAAAATATGCACATTGACATATTGTATAAATGGTTTTGAAAATGGCATAATGCATTTTCATTTGCACTGGGTAACCTAGAAGTTAGGTGTGGAGTACTTTATTATGGTTTTTTTGAAATAAAAACGGGTACATAAAGAATTTCACAGGATATGTTCTGAGAATCAGTCAGAGACGGCTGCCAGATCATTTCTGACAGCGCACTGACTGCTTCGGAAAGCTCACCAGCCAATTCGACTCGGAGGGTAGTCCCATATTTTTACCGACACTTCAAGAGGCTATTTTCAAGAACAACAAAGATTCTGTTTTTGAAATGATTATTTTCTCACATGGCTTAGGCAAGTGTGAGTGAATCTATAGACTCGTGACATAAGACCAGTGTAGATATCTCAAGAGAATTGATTACTGAGTGTGTTTATTTTGGAGCACAGACAGGTAATTTAGGTGGAGAGTAACCCATTTAGGAGTGATTCCACTACTAGGCGATAGCTCACTCTGTCGAGGGAATATTTTTTCGTGCATGTGGATCTATGGGAGGGAGACTACTTCATCTTAGAGGCCTATTTTGAAGAAAGCCAGATTGTGGCTTTGATGTTTCTGGATAATATGTATTAGACTTTTAGATTTTAATATATAAGCAGAGCAGTGTAATCAACTATTGAATTATTGGGAGATAATTGGAATATACAGTGTTAATTATTTTTATGAGTATTGGTTTATGAGCCCAAGATAGGTATTTTTTATTTACAAGATGTGCCTCTAACATGACATGACGATACTGTTCCAGTTGACGGGTAGTTAACGGACTTCTCGGGTTTTGGAGTCTGGGCTGCATCCCAATCCAACGTGGCCCAAATAATTTTATGATATGCTTGATGTCGCAGCAACTGTGGCAAGGGTGTGAAAATAGTTCAGCAATTACAGCGGTGGCTATCGTCGGTTATCAAGGCTGAGCACCATCTGTCTGAACGTGCATTTGATGCAATTGTTAAACTAATGAAAGAGGTTGTGCCCAAAGAGAATCTTATCACTGAAAGCTTTTATGAAACAAAGCGTATGGTTTGGGGCCTAGGTTTACCGGTCGAGAAAGAATGACACTAAGGGAAAAGGGAGAAAGAAAACCTATTAGCACTCTCAAGAAAATGTATTACTTTCCTTTGAAGGATTGACTTCTTTAAATTATATTCATCTAAAGCCGATGCTAATGAAATGAGGTGGCATGTAGAACATGTGGTCGAGGATGATGTTATGCAACATCCTTCCGATTCTATTGCTTGGAAGCACTTCAATGATGTTCACCCGATTTAATGTAAATTAAAATGTAAAATCTCTTACTTGCATAGATGGGTTTCAACCTTTTGGCCAATCTGGGCAACAATACTCGTGTTGGCATGTTATTAGCATTGTGTATAACCTACCTCCATGGTTATGTATGAACCTGTTGCTCTAATAACAAATGATATGAACCCCGTCAACTTGTGAGGAGACCCATGATCGAATTAGCTAGAAAAACCGCTCTAGTGTTCGACTTGGATGGATAATCTCGACCCGTTTCTTATAAGGAAGCAAGAACCTTGGAATATGAGGACGTCATAATCGGCGATGTAGATCTGATTGATAAGTCTGGATGAACGCCACATAATAACCGATAAGTTCGAAAAATTTCTTTGAAGACTTATCAATTGGATTTCCATCACCGATTGTGGAGTCCACACATACCAAGGTTCTTGCTTTCCTATAAGCAACAGGTCAAGGTCATCCATCCAAGCCGAACACTAGAGCGGTCTTCCAAGCTAATTCAATCACGAGTCTCCTCACAAGTTGACGGGGTTCGTATCATTTGGTATTAGAACAATAGGTTCTATTTTTGGTTTATCTATCTTTTACGTTTTTCCTTTGTCCGAACCCAACTTAGTCACCACTTTCATTCGTTCCTTCTAAATTCCATTCAACCCCCAATTTCATTCACATCCTATTATCTACTCCATCCCAAGTCCGATTTTCTTCATTCTTGATCGGATATCATTTTTGTTTGTCTCCCTTTTAATGAACTGTCCATCCCAAGTTACTAAAAAAATGTAAAAAAAGAGTAAAGTGGATCTGATCACCAAAAAAAAAGTCCAGTGAGTCGCAAATTTTCCTATACGTTTATCATCTTTCTAGTTGTTGGAAATCAAGTCCCCACCATAGTATAAAAAAAAAATCGGTAGTGAAATGAGAAAATTTTGGTGTCTTTTTTGTTAGTGACCCTAACCTTTGTTGCTTAAGTAAAGCCAATCCTGATAACACTCCAGCCCTTGCATTATTTTGATTGAATTTTGCAGAAAAAAAAATGATTTATTTGATTTGTTTCAAAAGAACATAAAGAGAGATTATGAGTGGAAAAAGGCAAGAGTGGTAGGATTATTAGAGTGAGAAAAAGCCAAATAAATTGTGTGAAAACACGAGTGAACTGAGTGAATCATTCTTTGAGTGAAAACACATGAGGGAGTGATTTGTGAGGTCCTTCATTTTTTTCTAACCTTGTTTTTTTGCAACAATATGTTAACCAACAATGAATCCGAAGGTGTGACGAGAGAAATTGCCATGAAGTTTATTATGGAGGCCTTAACTAGTGAAGTAAAGAGGATGTTTAGGGCTGAATTGGAACAATTCCATGAGAGGGTCGAACAAAGCTTTGAGCATCCACTAAACTCTCCAATAGAGCGTAGAAGGGAGAGGCTACCAAGAAGAGGGGTGCGTGTAGAAGAGCAAGGGTATGAAGGATGGTTTTGAGGATGAGATTGATCATGATTATGTTGTTAGTGACAGGAGCTATGGGGGGAGACTTAGAAATTAGGAAGATAATAATTTTGGTAGTATTAAGATGAAGATTCCTGTATCGCTCTTTTACCTTTTAAAGGCCTATTCATTTAAACACATTTCATATACCCATTTCTAGTATGAATAATTAATATTCATTTAAAACATAATTATTTGTGGGTATATGATATCAATCCCTAATCACATTCTTTGACATAAAAGAATATATATATACATTCCTTAATTCAAATAGGGCTCATAACTGTTCTTGAATAACACATTTATACAAATTGGCATTCCATGCCTTTTCAAATACATTTACAAAATGATATTCTTAGAGTTCACCTCTCTTTAAAACACATTCCATAAATATCCAAAACAAAATGAGTCAAAAATATATTCTTCTCATGAAGACTTTTATATCATTGAATTCAATGCAAAATAGTTACAAAATATCATGAATGAAATGATATGCATGGGACGGAGCATTTACTTATACTTCACATTGTTTGACGGTGACTCCGCGCCCGGCGATCTTCGGTCCTGCTACTTTCTACTTGGTACCTGCGTGTTGATAAAAACAACACGCTAAGCATTTTCATGCTTAGTGGTTCTATACGATTCTCTCTTTATTTCAATTTAAATCAAATCATGCAATTTCATAAGACAATGCTTTCACACTTTCTTAAATGACCAATGTAGTACAATACATACATAAAGATATATTTCATTTAATCAATTACACCATTGGCTTCATCTCAAACTATACTGGCATGTGCAACTAATCATTCGGGATTAAAATCACGCACTTTTTTTCATTCTTATTATCATTGCATTTTAGCCTTTATCGAATTTTAATCATACTTTATGAGAGATAGGGACCTGTGACACCCGATTTTCTGGGTCCCATTCGAATGGCTAACCTATTAAACTATGTGTCTCACACATGAGACCCATACATCAAATAATACTCATCAAAAATTTAACCAACTATATTACAATAGTTCAAGAGCTTAATTACACTCTTAATACAAACAGAGAAGAAACCAATTAGTTCTAATATATACACAAAAATGCAATCAAGGCCACGTCAGCCCTTACTTCATAATCCTACTTCTAAGGACAAAGTCGCCCGCCTAATACCCCAGTGGGGATCCTATTTAATGGGTGGGCAATGCCCCAATAGGTCAATTCTCCTACGAGGTTACTCCCACCTAAAATGCACATGCAATGGCACATCACAACATCCACATTCCATACACCAATGCATACATGGAATGATTTACATCATGCATGAAATGTTTCCATGCCCATATCCCTGAAGTCACCCACTGACTCCTCACACATGCTCATGCCAGTAGAAATCACACTGCAATGCCAATGACATTCAACAGCCCCCTGTCGCCACCAACACCCAATGCTATTGCCATCAGTAACCCACCCCGAGTCAACCTAATTTCATCACTCAACCTAGGTCTAAGTGATGAAACATGATCGTGTGTTTTCTTAGGCAAATGTGAATCCTTTCTGATTCCACCGCGGGTCTCTAACACACATACATAACTTTTTGGATAGTACCGCGGGTCTCTCACACCCATGCAAAACCTTTTCGGATAATATCACGAGTCTTTTACACCCGTTCCAAGAACGCCCAACACACATTAATTATTTCTCATTTTATAATTTGAACTATGAGTCTTTATTGGACGTAGTCTCAAAGACAACTCAACCCACATTCACCAAGAATGGTGAATAGCCATGGCCTGGGTAACCCACACCTATTTTTTTTTGTTTCTAGGTTGCCCCAGTGCATATGAAATGCATTATGCCATTTTCATACAACACATGCCAATATATCAATCATGCACATATTAACAAAATTCACATACTACCCACATGTTATTTATTCTTAGCAATAACATCAAAATTAGCTCACATGGGCTAATAAACGCTTTAATTTCCAATGGCTCACACACAATTATATTTCATATAATTCAAACATTCATGTTAACACATCAATTAGCATGCATTAACATCTCATTTTCCAATACACATTTCAAGCCATTTAATTCAACAATTATAGTTTTATCCTTCTCACATCATTCATGCTCCTTATGTCAAGCAACAACATACAAGCAATTTCACATGGCCCATTTTGTCCAACTAATCCGCATCGTTTGGCCATCCCAAACCGAGCAAAGGCTGTCCAATGTACTCTCTCACCAAGCACTGGCTCCACTTAGAACCAGAATCCGCGGGCCATTTCCTACTTCACACACAACCAAAACCATTATCATGCCTTTTAAAATAAGAATATCCAAGTAGGAGAAAACCCCACCTCCGTTTTGTCGAAACTCCACAAACCGGTGTCCACGCTTTAGCTCCTCGCCATGGGGAGCAACTTGTTTTCGTCTCGTCGGAAACCGACGGTCCGATCGAGTACCCTGCAGAAAGTAGAGCTTCTCTCTCTAAAAATCCCACTCTTTTCTCTCTCTAAAAATCCCACTCTTTTCTCTCTCTAAAAATCCCACTCTTTTCTCTCTCCTATTCCCGGTTTGCTCTTTCCCCCCTCTCCCAAGCTGGTTGGTCAACTTGGGTCAAGAGAATTGTCCTCTCTTGCCACATGTCAACCTTCTATTGGTTGATAGGATTACCCTTATCCTCTTATCCACCTACTTTGGATTTCCATCCAATTAGGAGATGCCACATGTCCACATGGGCCCCACTTAGCTCTCCTTGTTTGACTAATTCTGCACATGACACGTAAGACCTTCAGCCTACTCGTAACGCGCTTCAGTGTCCCATGACTCACCCCCGTCGCTTCAAAGTGAAATTCGACCGTCTCTAATTCAATGCAGAAATTTGGGGATTAAATGATTCCAACGATGAAGTCCGTTTCGTCATCCAAGATCTAGAAAAATTCCGGATTTTGACCGAAATTACTATTTTACCTTTTTTTAGAAAATTAGGATTTTCTCGGGGTTTCACAATAACGAATCACCGGCACGGTCCCGCTGGGCTACAAGTCGATGTAAACACGATTTTATAAAAATATGTACTCGGTTGGTGTACACTACTGATACTGTCCCGTTGGGCTACGGATCGGTATGTCACAATACTACGTTTGTTCGACTCTTGTTGGTATACCAATTTATCCTTAACTTGAATTCTAATGGTTAACATTCTTTTAAGGGTATTAAAATCATTCAATACAGTTTACAATAGTATATATATATACATTTGTAGGCAAATATAACATTTTGACATTAATGCAATTTTCTTATGCAAATTCGTTGCACAAGCAATTGTCTTAAATCATTTAAAACAAATCATTTCAAACACAAATCAATATGCACTTTCTTGTCAATCATTTCCAAAATTCAAATCATTTCGTAATTATTCAAATATTTTATAAATAGAGAGAGAGTTCGAGAACAAACCAAAAATCGTCGCTTTGATTCCAATATTCGGAATCTCGACTTCAAAACGGGCTTGCCTCCTCGTCGGCCCCTATTCAAATACAATGACAATCATATATTAGTCGGTTATTCTAGGAGTTTTTGGTTAGGGTTGATGTCTACCCAATACTCCTTCACTTGAAAAATTTTCTGGGGACACATGAGCCATATTTTACTCATGATTCCTTCAAGAAAATTATATCTTTATGAGTCTATTTTTAGTAGGAATTGGAATCATCTCATTTAGATCACCCAAACTTAAGTTACGGCATTTTAATGCCAAACTGTCGGTATATCCAGCTTCCTCAATTACCTACTATTTTTCTCAATTTCAGGGGTCTTAACTCCATATATTGGTAATGGTCCCTCCTAAGCATTTGAATCTATGGTTCTAAGGTTTCTTCTCCAATTGGAATCATCCAATTTGGATCACCAAAACTCAAGTTATTGCATTTTACATCCATACTAGTCCCATTTGCAAGGTAGAATCAGATTGTTCTTACACTTAGCTCCACTTTAACAGATTTCTAGGCACTTTGGGGTAACAATTTGCATACACTTCCTTCAAGTAAATTATTCCCCTAGAAGTATATTTTACCCAGAATTTTGAATCACTCAATTTGGATGAGTGAAACTCAACTTATGGCCAAAACACCATAACAACACCCAAAATAGAGCATACCCGTGAGCTACTCGAAGTCACCTTTAAGCCCACATTCGGGAGCCTTAGAGCTACACTTTTTTCATGGTCCCTTCTATACATTTATAGCACTATCTCTTATGGTTCTTTACCAATTGGAATCACTTCATTTAGATGATTATAACTTAATTTATACCAAACAGCAACAGTGTTTTTGACAAAATTTTGCAAAGAATTCTTTTGAAAACCAACATTTTTCCCTTTACAAAACACTCCTCCAAACCAATCCCAACCAATCCCAACCAATAATACAAAACAACCTCTCAAACTGAACTAAACTAATTCAAGAACACTTACACAAAGCTAGGTTTTCTCTCCAAACCCAAACACAAGAAGTTAAGGGTAAAAGGGTTTGTCTTCAATTCCTCAAATCTTTGATTCTTCAACAAGGTTCCTTCTTGTTCTTGATCACCAAATCTCTTGTTCACATGGAGAAATCACCATTTTTTCTCCCTCAACATTCAACCGGATGATGCCCTAGCTCTCCCACACAAAATGCCCAAATGAGAGTTTTGTCTCTCAAAGACAAAAATGTGGTCTTAAATCTCCATGTCTCATAAGGCCTTGTTTGGCTACACACAAATCCCCATTTCTCATTTTTCTCACTTTAACACTTCATTTCATTTTCATTTTCATTTCATTCATATTTTTAACACTACACTCCTCATTTAGGACACTTAGGTCTTCATTTGACATTTTTACTAAATTTATTTGGCTTCCTATAAAATTTTCGGGTTGTATATTTTTTTTGTTCTTATGATTTAAATTCTCAAAAATTTCATTTACTTTATTTTATACCCTAAACATGTTCTAAAACTGTTAGGGTATTTTTAGGGCGTTACAATTCCATCCTTCCAAGGAAAGAATTATCCTGAGATATATCTTGAGTGGGAGAGAAAGGTGGAGATGGTTTTTTATTGTCACAATTATTTTGAAAGTAAGAAGGTGAAGCTTGTTGTCATAGAGTTCTGATGAGGTTGTTAGTGTGGTCGATTAACTGGTGTTGAATAAGATAAGGAATAGGGAGCCAGTAGTGGAAACATGGGAAGAGATGAAGAGGGTGATGCGAAAGATATTTGTCCCAACTTACTACTATCGAGAGTTGTACAACAAGTTGCAAAACCTGAGGCAAGGCAATCGTAGTGTGGAGGAGTATTATACGGAGATGAAGGTTGCAATGGCTAGAGCCAATATCGAAGAAGATCGAGAGGCTACAATGGCGAGGTTTCTGGCAGGTTTAAATCAGGAGATTAAGAATGTGGTGGAATTGCAACATTTTGTGGAGTTGAAGGATATGGTGCATATGGCTATCAAGATTGAGAATCAAGTCAAGATGAGGGGCAGTAGGAACAAACGTTCTGCACCTAGTCTAAGTTCATCCACTTGTAAGTCAAATCAATGGAGGAAGGAAGAGAAGCCACCCACCGCCAAGCCTAAAACAGAACAAAAACAAGAGGTGACCAACCAAGGAAATCAAGGTAAACCTAATTCTTTCACTACTCGAAATCGTCATATTAAGTGTTTTAAATGCCAAGGCAGGGGTCATATAGCAAGCTAATGTCCGAACAAAAGAGTTATGGTGATGCGGGACAATGGTGAGTTTGAAATGGACAATGAGTCGGATTGTGATTCTATGCCATCCTTAGAGGATGCCGATGATGAGGAGTACATTGTCCAAGGAGAACTCATGGTGGCAAGGAGGGCCTTAAGTGTGCAAGCTGAGGGAAATGATGAGGTTCAATAGGAGAACATTTTTCACACTAGGTGCCACGTCCAAAACAAGGTATGTAGTGTAATCATTGATGGGGGCAATTGCACTAATGTCACTAGCACAACCCTGGTGGAGAAACTAGGAATGCCAACAAGTAAGCATCCTCACTTTATAAATTGCAATGGTTGAATGATAGGAGGAGGGGCGTGAATAAACAAGTTTTTTAATTTATTTTAGCATTGAATGTATGAAGATGGGTTTTGTGTGATGTAGTTCGATACAAGTCGAACACTTGTTATTAGGGAAGACCATGGTACTTGACAGAAATTTAAGCATGATGACTTCACCAATAAGTAATCGTTTCAGGCACAACCAATGATCGGCTACTCTTGTTCCTTTGACACCAAGTCAAGTTTATGAAGATCAAGTGAAGTTGCAAAAAGATAGTGAACAAAAGAAAAAGAGTGAAAAAGAGAGTGAACAAAAAGAAAGTGGTTGAAAATTTAAGAGAAAATGAGAGAAAAACCAATTTCTATGCAAAGGAAAATGAGGTTAAAAGAGCATTGTTCTTAAACAAGCCTATGATTGTACTCTTGTACAAAGAGGCACTTTTTAACACTAACCAACCTGACACTTCTTTGCCTAGTTCAATTCTCTCTTTTGCGGGAATTTGAAGATGTCTTTCCTAGGGAAATTCCAAAAGGGTTACCTCCTATCCGAGGGATCGAACATCAAATTGATTTTGTTTCTGGTGCTACCATTCCTAACCGACCCGCTTATAGGGGTAATCCTGAGGAGACAAATGAACTCCAAAAGCAAGTTGGTGAATTGATGGAGAAGAGATATGTGAGGGAAAACATGAGTCCATGCATCGTTTCGGTGATTTTGGTTCCTAAGAAGGATGGGACACAGTGATGTTGATTGTCGAGCCATCAATAACATATCAGGCAAAGTATCATCATCCCATTCCCTGCTACGATACGTTTCATGAGTCGCGATGGTTCTTGTATTCTTTTCCAAATTGATTTGAAAAAGTGGATACTATCAATTGAACAGAAGGTGATAGAATGGAAACTACTTCAAACAGTAATATGTTTTATATGAGTATTAGTTATGCCTTTCTGAGAGTTAATCAAATGCACTCCCACTTCTACGCAGATTAATTTAACCATGCTTCGTGTGCTTCTCATCGAAAATTAGTGGTTGTCTATTTTGATTATATCCTCATTTATAGCAAGAAATTAGATGATCATTTGATTCATTTAAAAATTGTTTTGGATGTGCTTCGAAAAGAAAGATTATTTGTTAACTTTAAGAAGTGCAATATTTCCAGTTCTACATACAGGTTTCTTGGTTTTGTTGTTAGTGCACAAGGAATACAGGTTGATGAAGAAAAGGTTCGAGCGATTCAAGACTAGCCAAGCCCGACAAGCGTAAGTAAAGTTCGAAGTTTTCATAGACTTGCTAGTTTTTACCGGCGGTTTGTGAAGGACTTTTGTAGCATAGCCATGTCGATAACCGAAGTCATCAAGAAGGATGTTGGGTTTAAGTGGGTGAAAAGCAAGAAAGCATTCCAATTGATGCTGAAAACTAATCATGCTCCTTTACTTGCTTTACCTAACTTTGCAAAAAAATTTGAGGTTGAATGTGATTCTTCAGGTTTAGGTATTGATGCAGTTCTTATGCAAGAAGGATGACCCATTGCATATTTTAATGAAAAGCTAAGTGGGGCAGCCCTGAAATACCCTACTTATGACAAAGAGATGCATTGGTTAAGGCCTTGGAAACTTAGCAACATTATCTTTGGCCCAAGGAGTTTATGATTCACACCGACCACGAGTCCTTGAAGCATTGGAAGGGCCAACACAAGTTGAATAAGAGACATAAACGATGGATGGAGTTCGTAGAAACCTTTCCATATGTCATCCGCTACAAGCAAGGTAAGGAAAACATCGTTGTTGATGAAATTTCATGGAGGTTTGTCCTAATCTCTACTCTAGATGCTAAATTGCTTGGTTTTGAACACATTAAAGAATTGTATCCTTTAGACCAAGATTTTAGTGAAGAATATGCTTGTTGTGAAAAACAACCAATGACAAGTTCTTTAGACATGAGGGGTTCTTGTTTCGGGAAAATAAGTTGTGCATTCCTAATTGTTCCATTCGGGATTTATTAGTGAGGGAGTCTCATGGTGGAGGATTGATGGGACATTTTGGGGTAGCTAAGACTTTAGGGGTTTTGCAAGAACACTTTATTGGCCTCACTTGGAAGCAAGACAAGGTCAGAGACTGTAAGGTATCACATGTAGGCAAGCTAAATCTCGAGTGCAACCCCATGGCTTTTACACACCACTTCCTATTTATAGTAAATGTTGGGTTGATGTTTCAATGGACTTTGTGTTAAGTCTGCCTAGGACTAGACATGGTAGGGATTCTATTTGTGTGGTTGTGGATAGGTTTTCAAAGATAGCTCATTTTATCCTATGCCACAAAATGGATGATGCTTCTGTGTGTACGAACCAGTTCAGTGGAGGTCGGAGATCGCATGGCATGCCTAGGACAATTTGTCGCAGATGCAAAATCTTATACTTTGGAAGACCTGTGGTGCAAGTTAGGAACCAAGTTATTGTTTTCATACACATCCATAAACCGATGGTCGACTATATGAATAAAACTGTCTACTTTGTCGAGGGTTATCATTAAAAAAGAACATTAAAACATGTAGAAGACTATTTGCCATATGCTGAGTTTGCTTATAATTGTACTATACATTATGCCACTAAATTTTAGCCTTTTGAGATTGTATATGGTTTTAATTCATTAACCCCTTTGGATTTATCTCCTTTACCTATGTCTGAACATGTTAATCTAGATCGAAAATAGAAAGCCGAATATGTTAAGAAGACCCATGAGAAGGTAAGACTCAACATCAAGCAAAGGACAGAGCAATATGCCAAACAAACCAAAAAGGGGTGTCGCCAAGTTGTCTTTGAACATCGAGATTGGGTTTGGGGTGCACTTGCGCAAGGAAAGATTTCCAGCACAAAGGCGATCCAAGTTGCTCCCTAGGGGCGATGGTCCTTTTCAAGTCCTCGAGCGCATCAATGACAATGCCTACAAGATAGATTTGCCCGATGAGTATAATGTAAGTGTTATTTTTAATGTAACCGACTTAAGTCTTTTATGTAGGTGGCGATTTGAGAACAATCCTTTCAAGAGGAGGGGAATGATGGAGGCATGGCTATGAATGGAGGCGGACCCACTGAAATCCCACTTTGCCGATAACGTGAGCTACAGAGGACTCCAAAGAGGGTCTTAATTGGTTTTAACTAAGATGCGGCGGGAAGGTGCTCACATGCTCAACTCTAAAGAAGAACAGCATTGTTCACATCATCAAAATAAATTCGAATTGGCCAAGAGCTAGATGTTTTTGGTTTGATTCAGAGATGATTTGTCATGATTCTGGTGGTCGATTTGCTACTGATCCTATGCTAATTTGATGTTGATTCTATGTTGATTTGCTACTGGTCAAATGTTGATTTGGTGCTTATTTATTTACCAAAATTATCGAAATTTCTTTTCCTTATGGACATTTTTAGTGCGTAGCTTAAGAAGATATGTTTTAGTTTTGTTTTCTGTTTCATCGAACATCTTAGTTTCCTTTATGGCCAAATTTTAATTTTTATTCTTCATATTTTTGGGCCTATTTATAGGTGTGTTATCCATACTTTCTTCAGTTTACAAATTAATACAATTGAGAGTTTAAATTTCTCTTTGGTTCTTGAAAGAATTCTTTAAACTTATCGGTTAATTCCATGATGCCCACCAGACTCTATCAATCTGACCATCACCACCATGTAAGGCCCTCATATACCAAGGTTCTTGCTTCCCTATAAGCAACAGGTCAAAATCATCCATCCAAGCTGAACACGAGAGCGGTTCTTTTGAGTCCTCACAAGTTGGCGGGGTTTGTATCACCAAGTGCATAGTAAGTATGTTCCTAAGACTCAAAATGTGCTATGGTCATAGAAGAAGCCTAGTCTTCGTCACTTCAATGTTTAGGGTTGCAAGGTGGAAATGAGATCGTACAACATGTAGTCCAAGAAACTTGATCCAAAGACCATTAGTCGGTACTTTATTGGTTATTGTGTGGGATCAAGAGGTTTCAAGTTTAATTGCTCGTCGCACACCACTAGAGTGATTGATTCAAATCGAGCTATCTGTTTTGAGGACGATACTGGTACAAGCCAAGGGCCAAGAGAAATTGTGCTCAAGGAACACCTAGTTTTTATTCATGTGCCTATTGCTTCCACTCCGATCTCTAGCCCTGTTGTTGACTAGCATCCAGTAGCCACTATCGATGATGTCCACTAAGGATGTAGATCCGTGAGGCCTCAGATGTAGATCCAATAGCCCTGATGTAGCCATGGATATACCCTTGAGGAGTTCAGAGAGGACGTGTAGGCCCATAATTTCATATGACTACATTGTCTACTTACAGGAGCATGAGTATGATGTGGGTGATGTATCATATCCAACTACTTACAAAGAAGCCATTGTTAGTCCTCAATCCAACTCCTGGATCAATGCAGCATGATGACTTCCAAGCAACATGATAAGGTATGTGGAGCTGGTAGATTTTCCACGGGATGTGTATCTCTTATCAAGTAAAATGGGTATTCAAGACCAAGCGCAATGCCAAGGGACGGGTAGAGAGAAATAAATCAAGATTAGTGGCTAAGGGTTACAGTCAACGAGAAGGTATTGATTTTAAAGAAACCTTCTATCCCTTGTCCACTAAAGACTCTTTATGCATTATTTTACTATAAGGCTCATTTTGATTTAGAGTTGCATCGATGGGATGTGTGGATGACAAACTTTCTTACCGGAGACTTAGTCAGGATGTTTACATGTCTCAACCTATTGGTTTTGAGGAAGTTGGTAAGGAACACATGGTTTGTAAACTCTATAAAACCATTTATGGTTTAAAGCAAGCTTCTAGGCAATGGTATCTCAAGTTTGATGAAGTTGTCATGGCCAATGGTTTTAAAGAGAACATCGTCAATCAATGCATATATATGAAGGTTAGTGGGAGCAAATACATATTCTTGGTTTTATATGTTGATGATATTTGCTCGCAGCCAATGATACTGACATGTTGGTTGAGACAAAGTGAAGCATCAAGTTAGCCATTTTGAGAGAAGACCTGAGGGCATTTTGTGCCTGAGATATAGATACTTCGCGATAGACCTAGTGGCATTTTGAGATTATCTCAATAGACGTATATTGGACATATTTTGAAAAGGTTCAATATGCAATCATGTTGTTCTGGTAAGGCACCAATTGTAAAGGGTGACAGATTTTCCAAAGGCTAATGTCCTTAAATGATATTGAGAGAGATAAGATGAAAACAATTCCTTACTTTTCGCCAGAGCCTCGATGTGTGCCTGCTAAGCATGCACACACCCCGATATTTCTTTGTTATCGACGTGTCAGTCAGGTACTTAAGTGATCTCCGGTCAAAGCCACCAGAAAGCTGCCAAGAAAGCCTTTGAGGCATTCATATGTCTAAGGATCTCATATCACATATCGATGTATCGACACTCTTGAAGTGGTTGGTTTTAGTGATTTCGATTATGCAAGCCGCGTGAATGATAAAAAGTCCACTTCTGGTTATATCTTTATGATAGTTGAAAGAGCTATTCCGTGGAAAGTGTCAGCAGAAACTACGCTTCTTCTACTGTGAGGCAAAAGGCGTTGTGTTATGAGGCTACTTGTCATGTAATATGGTCATGAACTCATCGGCCGAGGTCAAGTTACTCCATTTCTAGACCGCTAAAATTGTTATGTGATAATTCCGCAGTTGTATATTTCTTCAGGAACACTAAGAGCACTTCTCGCTCCAAGCACATTGATGTGAAGTTCTTTTTTGTGAAAGAGAAAGTTGCGGAGTCCCTCATTTCATTTAAGCACACACCTAGCATATGCACTCCACTAATCAAAGGTTTACCTATTTATGCTAAGCTACACACTACTCGCATGGGATTGTGTTAGGAGCTTAGAATATTTATTTAGTGGGAGTTTTGCTCTTCATATATTTCAGAAGAAAACCTATGTTTTTCGTTATTATATGCACATTTTGACCGTATTTCACTACGTAATTATGTTTTCTCTTCTATTGAATCAATACTAATATTAAATGTTTAGATCAATAGCGTCTGATTATGTATGATTAATGCATCCTCTAAGTGTATTAATTGTATATGATTGGTTATGGCTATGTAAGTCTCTTGTTGAATCATTTAAATTATGATTTTGATTAGTGACACCTGATTATGTATGATTTATGCATCCTCTCGATGCGTTAATTGTATATGGCTGGTTAGTGGTTATAAACTAATGAGAAACATTTATGAGATTGCACATCCAAGTGGGAGAATGTTAGATTAATTTATTAATTATGGACTAAGCATAATCATATTATAATTTTAATTGTCATAGTGTATCTTAATTATGGACCATTTATGAGATGATTTAATATTAACTAGCTATGAACTCATGGTTCTATCTTCTCCCTTGCTTTGATAAGCCCATTGGATCAAAGTCTAATTGTTCCATTAAGGTCTATATATATAAGTAAATAGAGTTCTGCAATTTATATGATTTGGTAGAACCTAATTTTCGGGAGTATAAAGAAAATTTTATTTTCAACTTTAATTTTCTTTTATCTCATCCTTGCTTATTTAGAGACTAATGACAACCAACAATTCTAGATCCATGCCAGATATGTTTTTCTACTCCAAGACGACCGATATACTTGTTCAATGTGTCTATTATTTTATAATATATTTATTAGTTTTGATTGTTGATCAATTATTTTTTTGTCAATAAATACTCTGATTTTAAAATAATCTAGCATCATGTTCTTGGGATTGTGAGTAACATCAAAAACAAATATTAAGGTCCATTAATTTTAAAATAAACATTAGCCATTCTTGTAATATGATTAGCAAGGGTTTTTAATAGTTTTATTAAAATATCATAATATTTTTTTATTTTATTTCAAATTAATCTTACTCTGTATCAACTGTCAAAAGTAACAAATTTATCAAATACTAAAAAAATAAACGTGTCTAGAAATTGAATGGCATGCTTTGAGAGAATATTACGAACTTTTTATTTTGAACACGCGATCTTTACAATACCGGTGTAATTTTAGTGGGCATAATTAATCAATGATAAATAGAAAGACTTTTAAAATTATTGAGAGGAGACGATTATCAAAGAACTTTACACTTCGGACAAAAATAATATTTAAAAAAATGAAATTTTCATGAGGAAACCAGTCATTAAATTTGATTATCTTCTGTTTGTGCTTCTCACAACTATCACAAAGTTTTTGTCTTCCTCCCATTTTCTATGACACCCTACTCAACCCAGCTTCACCATTTTTGTTCCTATTTATTTTATTTAATTGAAATACGGCATAATTTAAACATAGATTGCTTTGTTCTTTAGTTTTTCTTTTGACAAATTATACACTTAGAATATAGAATAGTATTTGTCTATTGGGATATGAATTCGGAACCCTTCCCTTGTATCGTTAATATTAGGATAAATTTATTTTTTTTATAAGTTTAAAAAAAGAACCTATTATTTTTTTAAGGTTATCATATTTTAATGATGTTTATTCGGATAGCAATATAGTTGAGATATTGGAGATAACTGAATAGATACCAGAGAGATTGGATTAGGTTTCTTTTGTATAGTTATAAATTATTTTAATTTAATAAATTTAAGAATTAAATTAGGAGAAGGGTGTAAAGATGCAGTGATTTGACGCAATAAATGAGACAGAATTCAAATATTTGTATTGCATAAAAAATGCATTTTGAAGATAAATATTTCTATTACATGCAGTAGCAGCAGTAGAGAGTGCTTTTGTGAATTTTATAAAAAAAATATAAGGAAAAGTAGGTTATGGGCTTTGAAATTTTAAAAATTAATATGGATTTCAAGAATTGCTTATAATCCGATAATAATATGTCAATTTTAGAAAATATTATAGGATGGTACATTAAGATGCTGACTATTTTTCTTTGACAAAGATACTATTTTGTACATCCACCTCACATTCACCTTATATTCATTAAGACCTGACTCTGATTTCAGCTCAATATCGTTTCTAAAGTTCACTAATATCATATCTCAAAATTGAGTTAAAATTGTATTCCCAAATTCATTAAGGTTATATCTCAACTTCACTAAGATCATACCTTAGATTCACTAAGATCATACCTCAGATCTACTAAGGTTGTTCCTAATAGTAATTCAGAATTTGAATAACAAAATATGAAAAATAAATAAATAATTTTATACACATTATACTCTTATGAATCATACAAAACAAATATTGATATCTAACCTATAAGATAGTTCCTCAATTTAATGAGATATATAGCAGAACACTCTTAATCACTATGATCAAACGAAATTTGGGCAAAACCCAGCATAAGACTCATCATAGCTTTCCTTCTTCCATAGGCTAACTTGATGAATGATATCTTCACATTTCGTCAAAACCTTAAATTCACACGATGGTTTCGCGATCCTCGCGTCAAACGAACCGTGGAACGATGGTTTCATATTTTCTAATTTCTATGTCACCGAGCTTTCTTGACACCTTAGAACACTCCGTATTCTTCTTTCTGATTCAATATGTATTTACATGCAACCTGTGGCTTAAGCGAAAGAGTAAGAATTAAAAGAGCTTAATATAGGACGAGGACTAAGAGGGCTTTTTAGGGCTGGTGATGATTTTGACATTCTTCTAGTTTTGTTTTTTTACATTCTTTTTTGTTTTTTGTTTTTATCGGTAGCTTAATTGGCATGTAAGGTGAATGTATAAAAGAGTATTTTTATCAAAAAAAAAAAAAAAGTTAGCACATAGGTATAATCTTAGTGAAGTTGAGATACGACTTTAATGAATTTGATATATGACTTTAATTAACCCGAGGTACGATATTAGTGAGCTTTAAGAACAATCTTAATGAAGTTAAGGTACGATATTTGGTACAATCTTAGTTAGGTTAAGGTACGAGATGAATATACAAAAATGTATCTTTATCAAAGTAAAAACAGTTCATACATAATATATTATCCTATAATATTTTCTGAAATTAATATATTATTGTTAGTTATAAACTTCTATCTTCAGATATTTGAAATTGATAGCTGTTAACTACTTTTCCCAAAAATATATTTTAACTAGCAGTCATTCTCTTCCCACTCTCCCGCCGACTCAAGCTAGCCACCCCTCTCCCTACTTGCCGAGTGGACCCCACATGCTCTCGCCCTTAAAAAAATTTTTAAACATGCTCCCATTTTAAGTTTTTTTTCTCTCTAACTCCCACTTATCCTCCTATGTTCACATTCTCACAATATTATATTAAATTTTTTTTTTACTATTAAACAAATTAAATTCCTATTCTTCTTAATATTTTATTTTTAATTAATTTTATAAAAATATTTTCCCCATTTTTCATATTCGAATGCTATGTCTTGTGTTTCCTTGTCCAAACCAATCTCCATGGAGTCTACTTCAACTCGATTGACCAAGTGATTTTGATAATTATGAATATTTAGTTTCTAATGATGTCTTTTCAACCTAATCAAGCCGGTGCATGTCGGGAGTCGCTGTACGAATCCAAAATATTGGGTTGGATCGGTCCATAGGCTCTGGCGCTGCACTCCTCTACAAAGACAAGAAAGAAGAAGGGTCGGCGAGAGCTTCGCCCGTGGCCGCTCCGATGCCTAAGTCGGCCTCACCGAGAAAAGATAGACCGCTTAGAGGGCGAATGTTTTTGCGTACCTTTCCCTGATGGGGTGGCCTGATATTTATAATG
Source organism: Tetrastigma voinierianum (assembly GCA_016808115.1). NCBI lineage: Eukaryota > Viridiplantae > Streptophyta > Magnoliopsida > Vitales > Vitaceae > Tetrastigma > Tetrastigma voinierianum. Next base: position 158,921 of record JAEQBH010004633.1, read on the forward strand.
TATGTTTTTCCCAATTGGATGGTGATAAGGATTCTCTCTTATTGAATGGGGGATTTTCTTTCCTTATCGTTGTCAGATTAATAAGGGATATGGAAGGAGCAAGGAGAATTATCCTTTCCCTATTGGTGATCCGGGTTTGATCCTGCTGGTATCATGCGCTTATCGAATTATCCTATTTACCTTGTTATGAGATTTAGTTTGATTTATGTGATAAGACGTTACTGGGATTATCCCATTCCTCTTATCATGTAGATTTAGCTTGAGGATTTGGTGCACGTGGGCTCTTCCAATTATCAGGTTATCGGCCTTGGGCAGCGGACTAGGCTTTTGTTTCGTCGGCGCCGGGGTCAATGCTTCATTGGGCTTGCCTCTTCCTTGGGCTTTGACAAGTGGGCCTTCGCGCCTATTTTCAAACCCCATCACTGGTTCTCACCCTATGCATCAAGTAGCGTGCGCAAGGGCTGTATCGTTTCTTGAATCGGATGCGACTTCCACGTGTTTGCCTGCATAGTTTGCTGTGGCTTAGTCGCCGTATATGTCTTATGATATGATGACGTTTCTAAGATAAGGTCTACCTCTTCCAAGCTTCTTTAGTTTTTCCCCGAGAATATCTTCGACCTTTCGCCTTGTGTTCTCCCTGACTTACACCTTTGCTTCCCCCGCGAGTTTGGGCTTCTTCCTTCAACATTCGGGTCTCGACCTTCCGTGCAAAGCTTCTTCCCTACGCCAGGATATTCTCAGCTCGAGGCGCCTTTTGTTCTGTTCATATTATTCTCATGGGTCCCGGTTGCTCTTCTTCGTTGCGCATTGGGGGTGACTCCTCTGCTGTGCCAAAATTACGGATCGGCAGTGCCTTCCGACCGGCCTACGAGGAGTTGACCTTCGAGACGCCCCAAAAGAGCCCCCTTTTCCCTTCAATAAGGGTGCGTGAAATTGATCTAGATTAAGTATCCCGGGACTAACACCGAAGTCCATGCAGCGGCAGAATGCTGGTCATGAGACCTAGCAAAGTCATTCAGATAAATAATTTTTCCAAAGGCTGATGTGACCTCCTTCTTTCTATGTCCCGGCATGGTCCCCCGACGCCATGACCCCAGTGGTTTCAAGACCTAAGATGGTGCCTTCTATGGCCTTCAACAACGATTCGTTTCCTCTACACCCCTTTATAAAGGGTTTTCCGCACTTCAATGCCTCCATTCCTCTAATCTCGCCTAATCGGCTGTATTTTGGTCAGGTTATCAGTTTTCTTCAGGACAAAGTACCCTGGTGTTCCAGTATAGCCTGCCTTTGATCTTTTAGTTGAAGGAAATCCCTCCGAGGGCTTCCTTACGCTTTTCCAAAGTGCACTTACGCCTCCTCCGTACCTCCACCTTCCATCTTCCCACAAGTTTAAAGGAGCGCAAGCATTCTTCGTTAATGGCGAATCGGGGGAAAGGACCTCGACAAGGATGACACCTCAGCGCTCCCACGCCTCGACCAATTCAGAATCTACTTTAGTATTGTTTGAATGTATAGTCTCACGAGGTCATGAGCAGCCCCACTCGCGTTGTCCGTGCTTCTCGTGTGTTGTAATCCGATCTCACCATGATAATGCCGTAAAGGTGAGTCATATGTTCCCGCCTTTACTGAGCTGATCGTAGTTCGACATTCTGGGTCCTGCTTTGGTGGTCTACCCGTCTCGTCGCTGAGGCCTTCACCCTCTCGCTATGGAATTTTCCCACTGTGCCTTCCGCATTAAGCTCCACAGCGGCAGAGTTGTTTCCGGTGGGAAAGACGCTGCCCCAAGTCCCTGAGCGCAGCTGAAACTTCGAACTCCACTGGAAGGACCATCGTTTTGGGGGTGGTGGTCCAAAACCCCTGGACGTCTTCCTTCCCCTTTACCCACGCGGAGTACCGAGGCAGTGCTTCCGCCTCCAAACACTTCAGGTCCCAAGCTCGTAGTTCAGAGTCCCATTTTTTGGTTCTACCGCAAAGGCAAAAGACTCTCGGGAGGGTCAGCTGAGCAACATTGAGGTCATGCTTCATCACCTGCTTGGAATCCTCCCACGCAGTGTGCAAGCCACCTTCCCCGAGGGCTAAGAGCTGAAGAGGAAGAGCTCAAACCGACTGAGATGGCGATTCCTCATGTCTTTAATACCAGCTAGCAAGCTGCCATCTCCATCCTAAAGATTTCGACTCAAGAGATCGCTTTGCCCAGTTTATGCTTTAGCTCTATATCCCTCCGTGGCGCCTGTAGTTCCCTCGCATTCTGCTGTTTTTTCCTCGACGAACTTGAGCTGTGTCGACCCCTGTGGTTGGTGGGCAGTGCAGCCACTATTTGGTAAGAGTTTAGCCAAAAGGCTGCACCAACGAAAGGCGCTGGGAAGCTGCTGCAACCGAGGCAGGCAGTGGCTTTTGGCCGAGCGCTAAGTCGCGGATCCAAAGGTGAAAGTGACCAGGTGGAGGCGGTGAAGCTTAAGTCCGAGCGGAGGCACACTTGCCTGCGCGAAAGCCAGCCGAGCGTGAGAGAAGATGAGGTTAGAAGGTTTTAAGAGCGGCGGAAGTTTGTTTTTATACCCGCTGAGATGGGTTGCAAGCTGTGCAAATGACTGCCTGGAGGCTGGATCTGCCGCGTTAGCCTCGCCGCCAGCTTCTATGGTCATCGGGACGAGTTGCTTTACGCCCTGCATGAGCCACGAGGGTCTAGAGAAGATCGCAAGGCTGGAGACAACCGCGCAATAAAAGCAACACGCGACGAGCTCGCCTCAAAAGCCCGAGGTTATAAGTCGTCGAATGCCCGACCGAGGAGTTCCATGGGTCGTAGGGACCTTCATGTGAGACTCACGGTCGCTCGAGGACGTAGTTCACGAGATCAGGACGGTGGCCCGCACTCAATGGTTTCGTGGCTTCATTTTCAAAGGAGCACATCACACTTCACCGTGCCTGACCTCAACTTCTCGAAGATCCTAAAGGATAAGGGAAAGCAAGGGTCCTTTTCCGCCGGCGCCAACTCTGAGATCACCCGCCGAGCTCCGCCCTTCTTCGAGACCAACTTCCTTATGCCAAGAGAATAATGCTTTCTAATGCCCGGGCCAACATATGTAATGTCGCTATTAATAACACCCACTTTTATATCCCTCAGTTCTTTTTTTTTTAACAACCCCGGGTTGTTTGGCCGAAGCCGAATTCAGCCGGTCGCATGGGTTCAGCCGGCGCTGAGTCGTTTATTTGGCTGATCGGGTCACGGGCGCCGAGTCGGCGAGCCTGCGTAAACTTGTTCCGCGATTATGCAAAATCGAGGCTCTGCACGGCAGCCGGCGCCTTCCCCGAAAGCCAAGAGCCTGCGTAAAACTGAGCTGATTCGAGGCCGCTGGCTGCTGAGCCTTAGTGACGCCCAACCTGCATAGATGTCAAGGTGGTCACTCTTTTTTTTTTTTTTTTTTTAAACTATAAACTTTACACTCACATATTTATATAATGTTAACATTAACTTGTATTACATTCTGTGAGTTAAAATGCGGATTACAAAATATAATTACAAGCCTCTAAATATGAAATGTCTAACATCTAAACATATTACTGGCCAAAAATTTCATATACAAAATGCACTAAAGGTCAAAGGGCACCCATTGCCGTGGTGGCCTTTACCCGCTGATGTGGGTTGTCCCGTCCTCTGTTTCCTCTTCTCAGACCTACACTACTGAATACCCAGCTGTTTTAATACTTAGTGGAATTATACAGGATATTCCCATTGCTGGGCTCATCACACTCTCTATACAAATGCATATTAGTACACATATAACATGCAATATTCTGTCATTTCTCATATATACTTTTCATAACCAGCTATATTCTCTTCTTATCATCTTCCGCGTATACTTTCATGTAATTCTACTTTACTTCTTGTTTTGTAATCAGATATCAACATATCAAGATAGCAAAGCATATGTTTCTTATATTCTCTTCATATATTCTCATATTTCCTTTGCATATACTGCTTATTTCTTTATGTTTCATGTCTGTATAAACCTTATATGATACAGAAACTATAATCCATGAAACTGGGAAGCACATATTCACTGGGGATAAACACATCCATGAGGTCTGCAGTTCAGTCACACATTAGCACCATAACACCACCGTCTCCAGACAAATGACTATTCCACGAGGGGCCCTGAGGCGTCGCTACATTCTTTCTGGGGCCAATTGATCCAAATGCAGATCATGTCATTGACCCAAACGGTCCCCGTATTTCCTAAATAGAACCGCTATGCCGCAGACTTATTCTCTTCCAATACTACGCCCATCTATCCTCTCTACTGTGTTCTAAGGCATAATCAACGCAGATTTATGTTTTTGAAGATAGGACCATATTCCCGAAATAATGGTCATTATCTAGTAATCACATGTGATATATAAATACAATAATTTATTCATATCTTTCTTTATTTTTCATTCATTACATGGCTAAATAACTACGCTATCATACAAGCTATGATATTTATAATCATAATAGCATTCCTAATATTAAAACAACTATGGTTACCCGTATCGCTCATTGTTTTTCAGCAGTGTGTTTTCTGGAACCAATATGAGTTCCAATCTTATCAAGTTGTCTATTTATATCTGATGGTCTTTCCATAGAGTCCAAGAACACCAAATCGGAGTTCAAATGAAGGAGTTATTACTCCCAAGCTTCGGAGGTCAGGCGCAAGTCGGGCCTCGACGAGTCGACGCCCGACCACGAAATGACCGAAGGCGGACGAGCTCGCTCTAACACCTTCGGTTCGAAGATCGCCATCCTCCTCAGGCGCGCGAATGTATTTTCGCTCAATGGCTTTCCATAGAGTCCAAGAACAATCGTACCGAGTTCAAACGGCGTGATAGAGCACTCCAAAGTTGAGGTCATGCGCAGTCAATCTCTCGGATGAGCCGATCGGTTTCCATACTAAAGTGACGAGCACCGCCGACGAGCACCGCTTCGACGAGTACCGCTTCGACGAGTACCGCTTCACGAAACGCCGGATTTGTGCATCGCTCGACGAAAGAATCGTTGACGAGTACCGCTTGACGAGCAATCGCTTGGAGAGCAACGCTTGACCAGCACGCTTGGACGGTTAATCGTTTCACTGGAAAACGCCGACTGAGCAATCGGCCGAGCTGTGCACCGCTTGAAGAGCACTGCTTTTTGATTAGTAATCGCTTTGATCTAGCATCGTCACTGAAATGACTGCTTGATTGTGCATCAAGCCACGAAAGATCGCTTGACGAAGACTCACCAATTTGACCGCTCGGGTAAAGACCATAACTTGGTCATGTGAAACTGACCAAACTTTAAAAGCCTAACATCAGTTCATTGATGTGGCTACAATTTCACAGAAGGACTTCACTCGCCAAATTCTCCGGCTTCTAGGCCCAGCAATCCGTTCTAAGATCCGGCTAATGCATATGGTCGACAATAGTGTGAGCTTTCCTCGGGCTCATTAAACTTGGCAACTGTAATCCTCTCAAACACATATTTAGGAGCCTTAAAGCTCTCTCACCAACCTCACACGCTAAATGAGTTTAGAGTTCCCAACCCAAACCATACAAGATAGAGGGTTCAAACCATGATCCCAACTTTCTAGTCCAAACCAGACTTCCAGTTCCATAGTTTCATACACAACCCATTCAAATCTCCATACAACCCAAGACAAAGGGTCCACTGCCAAACATTCACAAATTCTCACTTTTCTATGTTCAAACCATAGTTCCATACCAATACTCAAACTTAATACAATTCCACACTGTGATCTTCTTCTCTTTCTTCTTCTTCTTCTTCTTCCTTTCTTTTCTCTCTCTTATCCTATTTGCTCTCCCTTTCCTGCACCAAAATGAGATGTATTTTTTTGGTCTTATCCTTATTTGATCTTATCCCCTTTTTTATTTCACTCTCAAGGAGGAAACTTCCTTTCTTCAAGCCACTCTGCCTCTTTCCTCACTTCTTTCCTTATTTTATTCTAATATCTTCTTTTATTACTCTTGAATTAACTTATGCTATTCCATTTCTTTGGCATATGAACTTATTATAGTTACACACTTTGGGTCATGAATTGCATCAGTAATCATCTTTAACTGATATATTAATTCTGCTATTGCTTATTTTATTCTTATAAATATACTTTTATTATTATGCACCAAAACACGTTATAAACCATAGTATACTCAAAAGCACTTCTAAAAGAATTTCATTCTCGAAATTCATATCACCGATTCATAAAGAGCTACGATAATCTATTCTATAAATGCTTTCCGCTCCCAAGTAGCTTTTTTCTCACCGTGGTGCTGCGTGAGAACTTTCACCACGGTACTTGTTTGTTCCTTGCAGAACTGCTTTCACCTCTCGAGCTGTGGTAAAGAAGTTCCTGCCCCAACAAGGACAAATCTTTCTAGATTTCAGATTTTATGACCGGTAGTATGTGTGACTCAGGTCTTGACAGATCTCCAAAGCATCTAATAATATGAAACACATCGTAATTCTTGGCTAACTCCAGAGCAAGACCGATAAGCCACGTGGTCAATAATGCTCTAAAACCTCATATGACCTATGAACCTTGGACTCACTTGCCTTTCTCACCAAACCAAGAATTTTCCTCCATGGTGATACCTTTTAAAAAGACCTGTTCCACATTAGTATTCATAATATCTCCTCTTAGTTAGCATACGACTTTGTCGATCACTAGCCACTTTAGTCCTCTGCTCGAATAACTTTAAATTTCTCTCTTCAGATTTTACTATGTCTCGACCTACTGGGCCAGCCATTCTCACCCGTCTAACACACAGAATTATCGCACATAAAGCTTCATACGGTGCCATACTCATGTTTCTTCATCTAAAACTATCAAGATAGGCAAATTCTTATTAAGGGAATATACTCTTATCCCAACTTCGAAAATTACATAACCTCTATGGTCTTCGCCTCAACAACCTCTCGACCGGTCTATCTGCTTTCATATTTAAACGTTTTACTAAAATTCGTAAATAGTTTGTGTTTTAATTATAAATTTTCCAACCTCATAACTGGCAATAGATCTCTGACCGACACAACAGACAATCTCACACCAAGTACCGCACAACTACCCACAGAACTGCCAGTCGATCCATGGAATAGTCAAATCTCGACTAGTATAAGCGGCCACTTTGTGAGCCTATCTATTATCACCCAAACAGAGTCACGTTTTGCTGTGCAAGGTCCACACAAAAACCATGGTAATGTGCATCCACTCCATCGAGTGTAAATCTTCCAGCGATTTTAATAAACCCAGGCACTTCGGGTGTGTTCGCCTTTGACTTACGCCATCGCCACAAAACACTTAGACACATAGGTCTAATCACATCTCTTTCCATTCCTTTCCAATCAATAAAACTGCTTTCAAGTCCCGGTAATATCTTATTCCCTCCAGGATGGCAGAAACACGATTATGAGCCTTCAAATAAAGAACTTTTGCTTTTAGCCTTATCATTCGTAATATAATCTATGTCGGAAATACAAACTTCCACTCTTTCTTCTAAAATTATTCCTGGTCACCATCCTCTGATCCATCTGTAAATCTTTTCTTAACTCTCGTTTTTTCTCGCATCTATGATCATTTGCTGAAACTAGTTAAGGCTTATTTTATACGCCATTAGCTCCATCATCTCCTAGTTCCAATCATCAATTTAGTGACATCGCTACCACTGTCTTTCTAGCTTTTGCTACATCGGCCACTATATTAAATTTCTTCCTGGATGCAAATCTATGATGCGCCATAATCCTTAAATAACTCTAACCACCTCCATTGCCTCAAATTTAACCTTCATAAAATACTTGAGACTCTTATGATCTTATGTAAATTCCCACACTTTTCCCCTGTGATAAGCAGTGTCGCCATATTTTTAAAGCAAACATCATCACAGCCGAATCCTATGTCAAGGAGGGATATTTGTTCAGTGGCTTCCAACTGTCTGGACTGATAAGCCAGCTCACTTTCCCATCTGCACTTCAGTTTACGATCCAAACCAGCCAAAGGGAAGTATCACATACAAGGTATACTCTTTTCGAGTAGGCTGCGCCAATACAAAGCTTCCAATCCAAGATTCTTTCAACTGTCAAACTATTCGCATTATTCATCTACCCAAACTTATCTTTCCCCGAAAATCAGAGCTGAGAAGCTATGGACCTGGCAAGCCTCTCATTTATAATAATGCTTAGCCCACAAACCTCTCACCTCGCCATACTTTGAGGTGATTTCCAATTCACAACCGCTCAATTCCTTGCAGTGATCAACTCTTATACTCCGCATACAAGGCGGCCTTCCAGGGAATGAGACTTCCAGCCAAAACTAATGGCTGAGCCTTAGCATATAACTTCTTTTTCTCTTAACGCTCTACACAGCCCTCGTGTGTCGTTTATGTTCCCCATCCTGTGAGAACAGCACCAGATGCCATCAATGTTCTTCCACAACAAATCGATCCACATAGGGCTCCGAAAATTTATTCACTAGTCCATGAATGCTCTCATGCATTATCAACCTAACTGCACACCAAAACTCATACGCCATATCTATTCTAAATGCGCTTACATCTCCCTCCTTTACTCTCAACCGATAATACCTGATCGCAAAGCTCCATCTCTTCGAAAAAGATGACCCGCTTCCTTTCAACCGATCAAGATCTTCTTTCACCTCGCGAATTGGTACTTGTTTTTCTGCATCGTCACCTTATTAATCTCGATAATCAGATGCACACATACGTAGAGTCACTCCTTCTTTTCTCTCATTAAATAAAACAGCACCTCTATGGCATACGTTCCGGCCCAACCTTTATCCAAAAGCCTTACTGGACTCTGATCCTTTTCAAATCATTGAATATCCTGTCGCGCCCTCTTTCTTACACAGTGGACTGCTCCTCATGCACTTATGCCTAAGTCCACCTCTCTCTCATGGAATACCCGTAACTCTTCGTGGAATATATCGAAATTCCTTACCATCGGGATTTTCTACATCAACTTGAATTTCTGGTCAAGTATCAAAGCCAAGAATGTCTCACATCCTTTCCTCATAATTCTCCCAAATTTTAAAGTGAAGTATAGGATGATGACATTAGACATTGACCTTGATCCAATGCCTGTACTTCCATACTCTCATCCATTCAGCATCTCAACGACTACCATCTTTGTTCATTAATCCACATAGCTCTGCTTAGGACAAACCAATCCATTCCTAGAATCGTCAAACTCTAAGGCAAGTAGTTATCAATCAATGAAACTCTTGGTTGTATAACAACTTGGGCAATTTCTATATATGTTATTCACACTAACATCAAGGCCTAATCCACCAGTTATACGCATGTCACGCGCTAATTCCATTGTCGGACTCCTGGTCAAATACAGTTGCTCCACACACATGAATGAGTAGTGATCCAGGATCAACTGGGCACATTTCTATATCATATAAAAGAAAATGTTATACCAGCCTATAACCCTAGAGCACTCGATCCTCACGAGCCTTCATAAAGATACGCCGTGTCAAGCCAGAGTGAGACAGATTTTACCCATCACCTCCAAACTATGCTCATCGCCCCCACTCGAAGATTAAAGCCACTACTAATTCCCTACTTTGACTTGATCATTTTAGCCGAAAGTGTGTCTGAAATCTCCCTCACTTCTCATGGGCTTCCATTATCCCCTAACTTGACACTGGCTTTCTCAATGCTCGCTTCGGCTAATCGAAACACTCCCTCTCCCGTCACTATCCTGCAAACTCCTAAATGTCTTTTATGGCAATGAGGGCATTCGTGAAATTTCTCTCATCCAACTCACACTCCCCACCGTACCACGTGTTACATTGCACCTTTGCCTTCCACTTCTCAGAAGTGTGGTTACACTCGATCGAGCTAGAGATTCCCAGCTCTTTCCAGGAGCACGAAGCTCCTAGAAACTTCTTCTTTTGAAACTTTCTTTGTCAAGCCATTTCTTAGTCTCTCTACTTTCATTGGGCAAATGACTCTAACCTGTTAAAAATCCACTGCTTGGAGAGGTTGGTAAAAGCAAATACTTCTGATGAATCATGCACTCCATCTCTCAAATTCCTATTAATCGAATGCTCCATGAGGATTCAATTCTCGTGCAAGGGCCACTAAGATTGGCTAAATCTTTTCATATTCAATCGATAAGCTCCTTTGCTTCAAATTTAGAATCCGTTTCCACTGGAACCCCATACATCTCAGAACATACTTCGCCTCAAACTCTGGACAAGAATCTCATGTCGGGATCAACCCCTTGACTCTCAAGTGACTATTTCCAATTCAATCGTGGTGCCTGCCCCCGCAATAGTGAGAGACTCCAGCATATTATGCTCTCGACGGAGGTACATCTAACCTCTAATACCCTTCACCCTTTCTAACCGTACCCGCTCGACTCCTTCCATCGCTCATTCATAAATTCCTCTTTCTCCATGTCTTCACTGTAGTTCACTGCTTTAGGAGGTCAATTCCATCTCTCAAAACCCGAGCCATGTTCATGATGATTCTCGTGAAGGCTTCTGGGCCTGATTTAGGGGTGGCATTACTTTCCGAAGGTTCCAAGTCGATAACCCTTGTTCTCTCGGGGTTAACACTCATGTTCTTCGAAGATCCATCTAGTACAAAAACATAAGGACATCCATACCAGTCTCACATTACAACATAGGCTTTTTTTTATCATATATACTCGTCAGCAGCCACCTTAACTTAGGTTTTTCCGTAAATCCGCCAACTGTAGGCTCGATAATTACTTTGGTAAACCGTACTTCCCAATCCCTACTGTGATGTCGGGCGAGGTCACTTCTTTTTTTTTTTTTTTTAACTCATGAACTTTTATACTACATACAGCCATATATCATAAACAATTAACTTAGAATATATCTTCAGAGTACGGACACAAAATATAATTACAAGCCCAAAATATGGAAATGTTCAACATCTACTATATTTTTATTGGTTGGTGTACTCATATACAAAATAATCTTAAAAGGTTCTCCTTAATGGCACTATCACGTGTGGCCTTTTGATCATTGACATGGGCTGTCCCTATTCTCCGGTTTCCTCTTCTCAGACTTACACCTGATTAATGACCGCGTTAAGCTTTACGCTTATGAATTAATACACAGCATGGATGACCTCATTAAGGGTCATCACACTTCTATACAAATGTATATAACACATATAACATGCAATAGATTCTGCCATTTCATATATATATACTTTTTCATAACCAAGAGCATTTCTCATCATCTTCCAGATACTTTTCTATGTAATCTTGTACTTTTAATCTTGTTTTAGAATGAGACATCATATGACTGCTCATCTGCAGCTCATTCTTGCGAGCATATTTTGTTATTCTTTATGTTTTCATCATAACCTTAGGGTAAGATAGAACAACTATGGAGGGGGGGTCTGAAAGGTATTCATCGTATGAAATGTTGATCCACGAGGGCCCGTGTCGAATATATTATACCCGAAGGTATCATCACTGCTCCGGACAAAGGACCTGTCTCATGAGGGGCCCTGAGGCTGTGGTTATTCTTTTCGGGGCCAATTGAGTCCAAAAGGGTGACCATGTTTATCGATCCAACTGGGGTCTCTGGTTTCCACAGAACCTGAGCATGCTATACTTTATTCTTCCCATTGTACGCCCATCTATCCTTTCTACCAGCTCCCGTGACAATCATCAAGGTGTTTTATGCTCAAGATATATTCCCATATTCTCGAATATTATTGGTCTTCAATCATGATATATAAATACAATAATTATCTATCTTTCATTTTTTTTTTCATATCTCATTACATGCAAGCAAATAACCATGTCACTATGGGCAGCTACAGTTATTTATAATTCATAATAGCATTCTAATACAAATAACTGCATTACCATCTACTGTTTTCCGTGTTTTCTGAACTAATATGAGTTCCAATCTTATCAAGTCAGTTTATCGATGGACTCTCACCACCGGCTTTCCATGTAGCCCAAGAACCCACCTGAAACAACCAAGGAGTTATGACCTTCCTGTTGATGTCAAAGCAAAGGGTCTTGACGAGTCAACTGATTCAACAGCTATTGTCATGGACGAGCTCACTCAACACTCGGGCCTGATATCTACCATTCTCCTCGAAGCAATGTATTCTCACTCAATGGGTCGAGAGTCAAGAACACCCAAATCGGAGCGTTCAAACGGCGAGATATGACCGCAAAGTTGAGGTCGCGCCAAATAACTTTTGACGGTTTGACGAAGCGCGCCAAAGTGACGCAGCACCGCTTCGCCAGCAATCGCTTTCGACGAAAACGCTTATTTGCGCACCGCCGACGAAAACGCTTGACGAAAGCATCGCTTGACGGTACCGTTGACAGTAATCGCTGACGAGCACCGCTTTCGACGAGTACCGCCGGATCAGTAACGCGGATGCCACCGCGCCGACGCAGTACCGCTTCAGCAGCACCGCTTTGACGCAGCATCATTTGACGAAGACTGGTTTCAACAGTACTCGCTTTGATCGGAGCACCTCACCCATTTGACTGCTCGTAGTAAAAGACCAGTAACTTCATTCACAGTCCGAATTGAGAAATTCAAAAGCCTAACATCATGCCCATTACGTGGATACAATTTCAATAAGCATCATCACAAATTCTCCTTATTTCCGCCCAAAATCCGTCTAAAATCCCACATCGTGATATGGTCGACACAGGCATTTGGTTCAATTTGGCAACTGTAATCTCTCAAACACATATTTAGAGCCTTAAAGCTCTTCAACTCAACTCACACTAATTATTTAGGAGTTCCCCAACCAAACCATGTTACAAGATAGAGGTTCTTTCAAAACCATGTATCCCAACTTCTATCCAAAACTGTATCTATACTCCCATAGTTTCCATACAAACTGCACGCCTAAATTCCATACAACCCAAGATGTGTGTATCTATATACAAATATTCACACACCCTTACTTTTCTATACCAAATCATAGTTCCATACCAATACTCAAATTTAATAATTCATAATTTGATCTTTCTCTTCTTCTTCTCTCTTCTCCTTTCTTCTTCTTATCCCTATTTGCCCTCCCTTTTCTCCCTGCTGCACTGAAATGCATATTTCTTCGCTTATCCTTATTTGAACTTATCCCCTTTTATTTCCCCACTTTCCAAGGAGGAAACTTCCCTCTCCTTCTTCAAGCCACTTGTCTCTTCCTCAATTTTCCTTATATTTTGTCTTGACATCTTTCTTTTATTTTACTCTTGATTTAACTTATGTTATTCCTACTTTTGGCATATGAACTTATTATATTACAATCCTCAGTCAGTGAATTGGTAATTTAGCAATGCCCACCCACTGTTGTGTCAACGCTATCACTATTTTATGTCCTTGACAACAGTACTTATGCTTACTACACCCAAAGAGGCAACCAAAAAAGCACCGTTATGTGCCTTCTCTGAAATGAATATCATGCAAACCAGTTTAACGAGGCTCCAATGGGTTTGAAAGCCACAGCCTGCATGCAAAATGAAACAACGAGGCTCATGGCGCCGAGGCCTCCTCGAGTCAAGAGCCTGAAAACTGTTACCCGAGGCTCACCGGCTAAGGCCTTCCCCGATCGAAGAGCTCACAACTGGCTACCGAGCTCCGCGGCGTCAGGCCTCCAGCCGGCAGTCATGCAATCCGAGCTGACGCGCCCTCGGCGCCGGCAGGCCCTCTCGAGTTTCAGAGCTTCCACGCAACCGGCCGATCGCCCCGCCAGGCTTCGAGGTTCTTCCCCAGCCAGCTTCACTGCATCGGTGGTAGACCGCGGCCGTCACTTCAGGCCTTCACAAAGAGCTCGGCGCAACCTGAGCTACCTGGGCTCCATGGGGTATCAGGCTCTGAGCCGGGCAGTCACGCAAATTGAAATACTGGTATTTAAGGGCGCCGGTGCCTTCAGTCGGCAGTCACTTGCATCGAGCCAATTGGGCTTCGAAGGGGTTTGAGGCCTCCCTGAGTCGAGAGCTTCATGTGAACCGAGACCAGGCTCCGCTTGGCGCTGAGGGCCCCAGTCAAGAGTTTATGCAAACCAGTGATCCAGGCTCCTGACGCTCAGGCTCCTCCTGGAACAAGAGCTCATGCAAACAGAAGCGACCAAACACGCTGGTCTGAGCCTCTCCCCAGCCGAAGAGCCTACAAAACCAAGCCACCAGGCTCTATGGGCAGCCAGGCTTCCCGAGTCGAAGAGCTCACGTAGTCCGAGCGACCAGCCCTCGGCGCCTGAGGCCCCAGTCAAAGAGTCATGCAAACTAACGACCGGGGTCATGGAGGTTGGGGGCTCCTTCCTGAGTTCCAAGAGTCACGTGAAATTATTACTGCGCTCTGCGGGCTTTTGTGCCTTCCCAGCTTCAAGGAGTCTATGCAAACTATGGTTCGAGTCTAAGGCCAGGCCTTCCTGGAAACAAAGAAACACAAACCCGAGTGGATCGAGTCTATCGGCGCCCACGCTTTGTCAACTACTAATGAGGTCTGAGTTGCAGTAGTTTCGGAAGTCAACCGGGTTTCAAGGGCCATTCTACTTCATTGCACGTGTGTCTTAATTGCAAATGGTTGAGTTATAATCGGGAAAACGACATGCTTAATTTCCGAGGCTAGCTTTTATAAATGGCGTTCTTCGAAGTGAGCCTTCTGGCACCCACCTTCCTTCTGTGGTGGTGCTAGAATCCCCTGTAATGAAGCTTCGAGGCTTACCGTCTCAGTGGATTCACCGGGATCTCTGCTCAAATCCACTTGACCCCGCCTGGAGCCGGCTCTTCCCTAGTCTCCCATGGAGTTATGCCTATTCCAGTCATGATGTTTTGAGAGTGCATGGGCACTTTGAAACTGATTTATTTTCTCCCTCTTTCTTCCTCTCTTCCTTCTTCCTCTCCTCTTTCTCATTCTCCTGTCCTCTTTTTTCCTTTCTCTCCTCACTCCCATTCCTTCCTCCTCTTTTTTCATTCTCTTTCCTCCTTTCCTTTTCTTCGCCCCATCTCATTCTTCTCCTTCTCCTTCTTTTCAGCTTTCTTCCTTCCCCTTTTCCTCCTTCTTCTCTTCTTTCCATCTTCCTCTTGAGGTTTTTTTCTTTTAGGAACCGCTTAAACAGTTTGCTTCCAGATGTAAGGAAATTACTGCCACTGTGATTGAAAACCCACTTTATCAGCCAAGAGATATTTTTTATTCCTTTAAATTTTAATTTGCACTCGATGTATATAATTTTCATTTTCCTGTCAATCTGCTTAAGACGCCCCAAATAACTGACAAACGACAGCTTCGGCTATCCAAAACCCAAGAGAATATTTTATTTTTGTAGATTATAAACCTGAGAAGTTCACCTGATAGAGCAAGCTTATGTGTTCAATATCCGCCATGTAACTTTTCCCTCCCTCCGTCTCTGAGTTCGGCTCAGTTAAGTCCGGACAACAAAGCAGAGGCGGCAAAGTCTCCGTGTCGTCCGTTTGCGCTGATTCTTCCATCGGCAGCTGGCATCAGGTCACTGTGTTCAACCCTGTGGTTTTAATTTTTCGGTTGTGAAGCACTTCGCCGCTTCCTTTGTACCTTGCGCTGAGACCCGCTTCAATGCCACCTGGGGAGGTCTAACTTTGAAGTGAGAGCTTCTTCTGCCGCGTTCCACGCCACAACTCATCTTCGTGACTTGAACTGATTCAACAGCTATTCTCACCGAAAGCCATAACTTGCTCTCTGAAAGCTGCCCATTTGCACTAGAGTCTCTTTTATGCCCATAACACCTGGGAGGTGAGGTCACCATTTCCTGAGACCTCTAATTTGGTTCCTCAACGCCTGCCAAGTAAGGTTCCACAAGCACCCTCAGTCATCATTAGATCTGCTGGATGTGCTCTAATAGCACACCTCATCTGAGTCTTCTATGATTCAAAAACTCACCTCTGCTAAGGAAGCATTTGCTCTTTCCATTGTCTCGACACTGTGAGCTCTTGTGATGCCTTAAACCCGTGATATTATAAATCACAGGAAGCACAAAATTCATGATGTCTTATATGATGATAGTGGTTTAAAGGTTCTACTGTACCATTTGGTGTTAATCACCAATGATATTCAATTGCCTTCCCAAAGGGAAGAGGTCCACTATGTCCAAACCCATTGTTGGGAAAGGTCGTGGCTTGACTGACGCCGTGGCTCCATTAGAGCTGTAGATTTTAAGGCCGCCTCCCCAAGAAATCTTCAGATTTAACAAATTAATGTCTCTCAAGATTATGGTGCCAATAAAGATCCCCGCTTGTAAAACTTTCCCCGCACTGCCCAGCTCGAGCAGATTTGATACGCCTTCACGACTTCCTCAGTGGTTTTAGTCTGTTTTTCTCACGATGCACTTATGATGGTGAAAACTCGCCAGAAGGCTTCCCCTTATGACATGAATCTGACTACCTGTTAATCTTAAAGGCCTTTGTCGGCAGATTCATTATTAAGGTCCCAAATGGAACCATTCCATTTAGCCTTGACTGATTGGGCGACTTCCTCGTCGATAGATATTCAACAGCAGCAAAGCCCCACAGTAGTTCATGTTATGGTCCATTGGTATCTTCCGAGGCTGCTTCACACATCCGCCTTAGGTTTTCCTCCGTCTGTGGCATGTGGGCCCCGACCAATCCAACAATAAACTTTTCAAGAGTCCGCGCCACCTTAGGTAGATCACTTTTCAAACTTTCATTCATGTGTCTCTCTATTCGTCTTACGCCAGTCGAGTCACTTCATCTGCTGTCGGTCACTTCATTGAATGAAGTAGGTCAGAACCGCATGACACCTCATACTACTGCGCACTGGAGTATCAGAACTCAATCTGCGCATTCACATCTATTCCCCGGGAGGTCGTGGACAGTCCCACCTCAGCTCTCAGCACTGGGAGTCCGCCTGCCGCAGAGTCTCCAGACAGGCCGGCCGTCGTCTGGGGCCCACTCACAGATCTGCCGAGGTGAATTCCATGACTAAGTCCGCTAAGACCTCGGGGGGCCTTTTATCATTTTCTGGGCTTAGAATCACATGAACTCCGCTTTAGCTCATGGCCAGCTCACCAACCTTCCCGAGTCTCAAGGTTCAGTAGTACACTTTGCTTCACCCGTATTCATACCTCAATCAGATAGCTCAAATAGGGCCCAGCCTCTCCCGCCCAAGCCACACGCCAAGACACTTCTCCATCCTCGTACCTCTCCTCCCTCTACCCCCAGCCTCTACCGCACAGATCGATGTTACACACCCAGCCTCTCGTCTCTAATCAGTGACAACACTAGTCAAGAAAACTGAAACTGCCAAGTGGCTGTGCAAGAAGCCCCGAGGGGCTACCACAACTGTGAGAAGCTCCAAACACGCCTCTTCACTACAAGAACTTTCTTCGCGTACCTGTATCCCACTTGCTTTTAGAACCTGAAGAAAGTTAATGACATTTACTTCCGCTAACCCTGGATATCAACGCCAGAGCAAATAATTCTTCTTGTCGATTTTCGTAATCTCCTTATGTTTCACGTGGCTGTTGCCTGTTAATGTGCGATTTATTCAGGATTTGCTTAAATTCCTAACATAATTCAGAAGCTTCATGAATTTTTCTACTGGTTAATTCAAGGCACATTTGGTCGGATTCAACTTCATGTTGTATTCTTAAGATTCAATGCTTAAAACAAATATGCAGTTCCGCCATGGTTGGACTTCACTCAACATGTCATCTGAGAAGGACACCTCCGCTGACGCCCCATTTGCTTCTCGAAATATCCCGTTTACTAGCCTTCGATAAGTGGCTCCCGCTTCTTCGAGTCCGAAGGGTACCACACGATAGTACAGGTTCCTCGCCTCGATTAATGCGAGGTATTTCTCGCCCGTCTCGGATCCGGCGCCGACCGTGTCAGAGTCAAAGAGAAAGGATCCATAAAGGCCCGAGGAGTTCAGCGTCAACCGTGGCATCACTATGAGGCCCATTCGCTGCAAAGTAAACTATTCTCTGGCATGCTCAAGGACTTTAGTGAAGTCGATGCAAGTCGCCACTTGTCGCTTGCTTAATTAGTACGACGCCAACAACCATTCCTCGGTACTCCACCTCTTCCGAATGGCCTTCGCCACAGTCATTTCACCTTCGCGATCGCCATTTCAAAGCGAAGCTCCTCTTTGCTTGACTCGCTTGAAAAAGACGACGATCACCAACCTATGGAGTACAGTCACTAGGGTCAATTCCTCCCATATTTGCCCTCAAGTCCTCTGCAAGCACGTCTCTCGTTTCCTTGCCTCAAGAAATGGATGAGGAGGCTTCGAGGTTTTCCTCTGCAACTTAAACCAATGTAAGCGCAGGTAATCTGTGGTCGCTACCCATCCAAGACAGTGTCTCCCAAATTTTCTCCAGGGCTCGTGCCTGCAAGCCCACCCTCGCCATGCATGTCGAGCCTTCCGCCCTGTATATGTTATCAATCGCTTTTTGCTTCATGGATGTCGAAGCATTCTGCACGCTTCGAATCTCTCAACCATTCCTACCGTCAGGGTGGAAACTTGATCATCATGTGGTAAAAGCGGCGGAATGACTTATTACACGAGAGAGGTCCGCTTAATAAGACATATTGAGCAAGATGGGCGCCCAATAACGAGGTAGAATCTTGCCGCCGCTGCTGCCCCTGACACCTGGGCCCCAAAGTGAGCACTAAATAGACTTGAGCCCGCGGTAACACTTTTTCTCCAGAGAATCCTCGCAGGTGAGTGCTGACTGGTTCCAGTTTCTCCCTTCTGATGCCCATCTTATCGAAGGCCACATGGCACTTATGTCACTGGGACCCCGTTGTCGACCAGGACCCATGGAACTGCGTTGAGCACCAACCGCCTTGACTACTTCAAAGGTCACACTGGGGTGCTGGCAATCCTCCAAGTCCGAAGTTGTAGAATGTTATGGTTGTGTCGGTCACAAATGGATAATTCGCTTGTACTTCCATTGCCTTTCCTCGACCGATGTCACAGATGGGCCTTCCCACGAAATGGATTCCTCCTACAAATCCTCCCAAGATCATGGATTTCATGGTCATTGGGCGCCGAAGAGCCGCCAGGTGGGCGGTAGCGTCGTTTGCCAGCCCCACTCGAAGTTCACCCCTTCGTGCTATGAAGCATCGGAGATACCCACGCCGAATCAAATATTCGAGTTTCCCGAAGTCAGAGCATCGTTCGTGCGATGTCCAGTCCCTGGCGGAACTCACGCACAGCACCCTTTTCGGGTCGTCCGACCTCATCCGAGATGGCCAAATTTCAGAACGCCGGTTGCACTGGCGCAGACCGCGAAACTGCGCCATCGAGGTAAACCGAGGTGAATAATGCCAAAGATCGCTTTCAGTCAGGGCGACACCCAGTAGCGCCTTCGAGGCTTACTCGGCTTCTTCGAGGATCGCTCTCCTTCTTTTTCGTGACCTTCCCGCCTCGCCGCTGCTTTGTCCTCGATTCTGTCATCCCGCTTTTCTCTTTTGGGCGGGTCAGCAACTCCTTTCTAGATATGAGGGCTTCGCCATTAATGTATTTCTCCACATTGAGCACCCTGGCCATGCTCATCGAAGATTCTTCAGATTTTATATCATCAACTCTTTGATCGACTCCACCGATGAATGGGTTGATACCAACTCTCTCTCATCTAAGATATCTACCCCAGAGACTCCTCACGCAAACCTTTCGGACATAAGACCTCGTGCTTCACAGCTCAGCCTGTGGCATGGGATATAGTCTACTTCCCATATGTTCGCCCACGAAGGGAAACAAACGCAATGCTTCTCGAATTTAGATCGACGATGGTGGAAGCCTTATATGTACCGGGGCGTCGGGCCTTTTAGTGTAATAAAGCGAAGCTCGATCGCATAAGCAGTCCCAATAGCCATGTAGCTCCAGTATTTGATTATTTGGCAGCAGACATCATCGATCCCGCACCATCGCAATGTTCTCCACTTTCTCGTAGTATTCTAACTTTGTCGGAAGAGAGCCACACTCCTACCGTGAATGGTGGCTCGCTTTATTTTAATCTCTGTGGTGTCCATAGAGTCGTGAGCTTCGTCCTTACAACTTCCCTTCACGCGATCGAGTTCTTGCCGGAGGCTCTGAACCTCTGCTCCAATGACGCTTCCTCCCACCCTCGCTGAGTGGCGTTACCTTCAAAGCCTCCCGACGCTCGAAAGCCGCTTCTGCTATGGTTCTCCCCTCCAAAGGGGTTAGTTGGTGGCAGCCCTTTCAGTCTCTACTGGACTCTGCTTCTGTCACTGGAGCAGATTGAGGCAGCCCTTCAGGGGGCCACGCTCACGCCTTCTCCCGGAGTTCTCTGCCTCCCGTGGCCACATCCGCCGTGAGTCTTCAACTCTCCTATCAGACGTTGATCGGGTGGAGGCATGAGTGCCTCCACCTCCTTCGTTAGTTTGCATTGCCCAATGCGCCTGGTCCCGCCGACGTGATCGCTCGGGTCGGTCCTCATCCTTGCGATTGGCGTGTTTTACTACTTATGTTCAGCAGTTTAAAACATCAGAATCAGATGTCGCTTATTTGTAAAGGAACCTGGTTTTTCCTACTGACCTGCCAACCGATGATGCACTAACCTGGACCTGGATGGAGCGTGGCCGGGCCCAGCTGAGTCCGAACTGGGGGCTGCCAGCGTACCTGGCCCATGCTCAAGGCCGTGACTCCTCTCGCAAAGACAAAGAAGAAGGGTCGGGCCAGGCTTCGCTCGGTCAGCCCGATGCCTGTTGGCTCACAACATCGATAAAAGATAGACCGCCAGAGGGCTAATGTTTTTTTGGCGTGATCTTCTCCGCACGGTGGCCTATCAGTAATGTACGCTTTCCCCAATCGATGCATGCGATTCTCTCTATCGACGCGTGAGATTCTTCTTCCTCATCGCTTCGCCGGCCACAAGTACATAAGTGCTGTTAGCTTTTTTGAGCACTATCCTTTCCCTTACTTGCAGTGAGATCCTGCTTCTGATCTACGTATTATGCGCGATCATGAATTATCCTATTTATCACAAGTAGATTAGTTTGATTTATGTTGATAAGATGTTATTTGGGATTATCCTACTTCCTTATTAATAGATTTAGTCCGACAGAATGGACCCTTCCTAATTACTCGTGTTATCACTGGGGCTGTTTTAACAGCTTTGAGTTTCGGTCGCGCCAGTTTCTGTGCTCTTATCATTGCCTTTCCTGGTTGAATAGTAGGCTCTCACTTGTTTTCAAAACTCCGTCATTTCAATCTTAGATGAGCTTTAATTTTTTATGCAACTTCTAAATCCAATGACTAAAGGTGTGTTTGTTTTTTTACTAAGCTAAATATAATTTTTTTAAATTTTTAATATCGAATAGCAATTTTAATAGCACAAGTATTAGTTGTTTGTTTTTAACATTAGGTGAGTTTTAGTAGGGGATGACAACGAGACATATTATTTCGGGGTCTCTGCAGTCTTCAAACTTGTTCTCTAATGGGCACAGTTTAATTTAATTTTAACTGGTTTTTACCTGCTCAGTTTATTTTCAACCAGACTCGTCTTTAGATGATTGTTACCTCAGAGGTAAACCCAGAAACATAGAAATGCAAAATTGCAAAAATGTTAATAAAAATAATAAACGTCATAAGGGTCTCGTGTGTTTAGAATTCTCTCTAGATCCTGACGACAAACGAAACTGACACGTTAAATCTGTCTCGCAAATCAGTGATCTTAAAAGTTTCTCATTAATCTCAGACGAGTTAAAATTTTTCCCATTCCATGATATTGCCAATGATTGCGATTTTGATTTACGAAACTAAAGTCAAGAAATGGTTTGTTAAGTTCATTTTAAAATAAAGTGAACTAAAAGAAATAAATTGTTTCAAAAGTAGAAACTAACTAATGTGCCAATATGAACCATAATCCAAAATAATACTTAATAAGCCCCACTCCATTATATTTAAAATAATTTATTTATTTTTATAATTTAATATAACACTATTATTATTATAATGTTTTTTAATAAAATAAACGGAGGTAATTCATAATATTTTATTTTTATGAAAAATATTAATTTCAATATAATGTTAAAAAGCAACATAAAAATTAAAATTAAAAAATAAAAACAGAAAAATAAAATGTAAATGGGCGAGTCAGAATTTTCCATTCCACCCGCCCATGAATTTTAACGAGAAAACCCTAGAATTGAAAAACAAACAGTCGTAGCTCCGGGACGGATCGCCCCGTCTCAAACCCTCCCACACATCCCTGGGAAGGTATATCGCACCTTTTCTCACATTAAATAGATCAGTTTTTCTTATTTTCATGGAATGACTTTTTCCCCACAGAAAGTCAAATATTTTACTTTTCTATTCAATTTTTAAAAAAATTTTAATAAGTCTCTAAATTTTAAAATTGAAATGCCTTAATGAAAGCCTATTTAATAAATAATAAGTCAAAAACAAACGCCACCTAAGGGTGCGTTTGGGATAAGTTATTTATGATTTATTTGAACTTATCTTCTCATATAAATATTTTGAAAAAACTTATAAAAATAACTTATGACTCCCTCTAAGTTTTACTTTTAATTTAGTTTCAATAGGTTTCATATGGGGCCAATATCAAACTTAAAAAGCTTATAATAAAATCCTAAAATTATTCAACTTAATAAAAAAGGTCCTTGATATAAATTATAAAAATTAATTTTTGAATAAAAGAAAAGAAAAACAATAAATTGAGAAAAGATTTATTCTAAAATAGGAAATGAAAAATAGAAAAAAATCAGAAAATTAAGTAAAAATAGGTAAAATATTTTTTTAAAGATTATGTAAAATATAGGAAACTAGATATTATACTTAAAAAATAGAAAAAATCTCATTTATTATATTTAGAAGAATATATACATTTATGATTTTCTTGATTTAGAATTTGATGCGTATTTAATGAGTGTTTTATTTACTTTGGAACTTAGAATGTTTATATTGATGAAGAACCAATGATGTTTGTTTTTGTTTTTGAAAATGTTGGGATGATAGGAAGACTAGCGATGTTTAATTTTATATTTATGTGTTTTATCTTTTATTGTATTTTATTATTATATAAAAACTATTGACAAATTTTAGGGAGATATATAATTTTTATTTATATTAGGTAGAATACACATCACTTAAAAAAAGTTTGCGCCTCAAGACACGCCTTGTGCTCATAATCTTAAGAGGTTTTACGCTCGAATGCACCTCAATAAACTATAAGTTCATAGTACATCACGTTCCAATTTATAGAAACTACTCCAATGATTTTTATGAAAGAAAAACCAAAAAAGCATTTAGTTTTGCTGTTCCCCTATTAATGTTGAAACTAAGTAAGATAAATGTTTTTCTGTTTTAGCCATTTTTTATAATTTAGAGATTATATTGAATGATAAATGTTTCAATATAGTGAATTTTACTCTGATTTTTGCACTCTTTATCATAGTTTCATGATATATATATATATACATATATATATATATATATATATATATAATATATATATGTATAATATTAATCTTTACTTCTTCTTATTTAGTTTTTTAATTTTTAAAAATCTCAAAGATTTTAATGAGAAAAACTCAGAATATTTTAGTTTATAAACTTTTGACATATGAACCAAAAGTGAATAGAGAATGATTTATTAGCTATTTTTATATTGATGATTACATTTGAATGATAAATGTTTTTGTGTATATAGTGACCTTATTTTTTCTTTTATTTTATCATGGTTTCAAGATACATAATATGAATTTTTATTTTTTGTTTTTAGTTTGATCCTTTAAAAAATTATGACAAGTGCTTATTATCAAAACACTTCAACTTTATAAGTGTTTACGGGTTGTCTTTTCGCACTTTAGCTATTATGCTACCTTAGAAAATGCATCCAAACACCCTAAAAATAATGTATAAAGCTTTAAAAATATACATTTAAACATTAATATATTTATTAGTTTATATGCTTTATAACATAAGTTCTATCTAATAAGCTCATAAAATAAGTATTTAATTAAAACCTATTTACCCAAACAAGGCCTTAATGGATGAAATGTCTGTGTTTAACGATTTATAAATATAACCTTCTTTGAAGGGCAATGTTGTTTCCTTTCTATATTCTGTGATAACTAAAATCAAAGAGAATCTGTGGACGTCCCATTCTCGGGGGTCTCTGACAACCTGGTCAACTCCATGGAAGACTCGTGGATGCCTTGTGTAACCCGCGCCCATCACGAAATCAAAGGTAGTCTCCTTTGCACTGGAGCTTTTACCCTGGGGGCAGCAAATATGTCCCCAAATGATTTCACCATCACACCGGTCCACATTACGATAAAAGTCGAGTAAAATGACCACTTGGACTCATACATCAATACTCACAAAATATATTCCAACCAACTATATTACATGGTTCAAGAGTAAATAAGTAACTCTTAATTCAAACATATATTAAGATTTACAATTTTAATATATGTTATACAAAATGAATACTGTGCCCACAATCCGACTTCTTTTCAAAACGCGCCCTCCAGCGAGTGCTTCTCCCACACTCCTCGTACCCAAAATAGTGATCCCCGATGTGAGGCCTGCCCGAGTATACTTCTCATGCAAGCGCGCCCACCTCTAAGTGCACATGTCAAGACAACAATCACACCTCAAGCAAAAATGATCCTACTTGAATGTCTACATGCCAAATCCCGGCGTCTCGAGTCCTCACCACCTCACATGCCTAGCCAAATGCAAGAAACATAGCTTTCTAAAACAAAATATTTTTGTTCTGGGAAAACACTACTTAGTTCTTGTGAATATACTGACAACCCTCCGAGGTGAACATTGATCATTTTCTGCAATATGGGTCCGTCGAGATGAACCACACCACTTCCAAGGCAATTCTTCAAAATCTTCCTCAAATTCCTTTCTGACTGACATCGTTGGTCTTTTATTTCTTTATGTCATGCACTAACACCTACCATCTGTGGGGAAAGCCCTTGGGCATATGGAATGCATTATGCCACCTAAATAATTCATGCTAATATATTTACATTTATATATTAACACAATTAACTCACATAAATCATGCGTTCAATTCACAACAAATAACACCAAAATTAGCCCACATTGGCTTAATTAACCCAATCAAGCAAATTCATTTTAATCCCAACCAGTACGCAAAATCACATTGAACAATTCACGTGAACATGGAAACCCCATTTCAGACCCTCACTTCCGCCACACAAGTAGGGGATTTTCACCCGCTCAAAGATTTTCAGGACTCAATAACACTCTGCCTGTGCCTCAACAAATCCCCATCCATACGCTCTAGCCAAAGAATAAACCAAGTTAAGAAAGATCCTCACTCGAGTTGCCTAACTCCACGCAAATTTGTCTACATGTTTCATCACAGAGGAATAGTTTTCGTTTCTAGTCTGGACGAGAACCGATCACTATCTAACGCCGAAATCTAGAGAGAGTCACTCTTCTCTTCTGTAAAACTAGATCTCTCACTCACTACACGCTTTTTTGCCATTTGGAAGATGAAGACTATTTCTTTTGTCTTATTCACTTTAAACTTTTCAAAATTTCACTATTGGTTCCTTATTTTACTTTTAATACATGGTTTGTTCAAGAATCATTCTGCATCATTCACTTAATTAGTGCAGAATATGTCACATATGGGTACATGTAGTAGGTGGCTTTTGTCACATAACATGTCTCTCAAAGCCGTTACTTCAAGACTCATCACCTATGTCTTCAGCTGAAACTTTGGAATTCGACTGTCGACCACGAATCATCATAGAAGTGATTTCCTCATGATGATTTCCCCACCCAGAAGTCCGTTTCACATCCAAGATCTAGAAAATTTTCATTTTTGGCCAAATTACCATTTTACCTTTTTTCAAAAATTAGAATTCTTTCTTAGCCTTACATTCTCCTCTTAAAAAGAATCTGTCCCGAAATTGCGACAATTCACTACGAATCACATGCATATGCAATGTACTATAATTACGCATGTAAATCCATTATTTAAGAGCGAACCACTAAACTGGGCACCTTCAACCCCTAAACAAGGTGGATAGTGTTCCATCGTGTCCCCGCTCCCACATCGACCACCACTGCCTTCATACACTTCACTAGCCTTGATGTCTTATGCCATAAAACCCGATCCCAAGTATCCATAATGCACACCGGTCCCTCCTCAAACATCCCATCCGTGTCAACTCAATCTTCTCAATCCACTACATGAGCTTGGATCCGAGTACCTGAGCATGGAGAGGCACGTGGGTCACTGTGGGATACCTGACATGTCAGCTGAAGTCACCGGGCAGCGCCACACATGGGCGTTGTCACACCTCATCTCAGCGGCTCACAAACTCGGCATAGCTTCCATGCCACGACCTCGACCAATTTCCAGATCAAATTCCTCAAAGAAGATGGGATCTCCAACTCGACCTAAGGTCGACGTCGGGACATCATAGCTCTTCCGCCGGCCTGCACCGCGAGTGATCGCACCGTGATCAAGCCCACCTTCCCTTGAGGTCTTTAATCGATGTGTAATTTGTTTACGGAGCTCTCCCACCCACCCAACCTATCTGATCCATGGCTTTCCCATACAAAGCCTCATACAGCTCAGAGATCAATACCTTTAATCGTCATGAAGGTCCCACCAGCAAATGCCTTCCCACTACCCTTATAATCCAGCATGCATGTCGCAGATGTCTCAACGACCAGATGAATCCTCGACCACCATCCGCCCAGTGGAGTGGAAAGCTATACTCATTGGCTACGCCAAATTTTTGAAACTCTTCCAAAAGGCGCTAAACCTTGGTTCTATTCGACACTCGGATACCGGTAATTCATATATCCGACATCTCTCGAACATGTCGCGCACTTCTCCAATGCGGCGTGATCCTATGGCAAAATGCGTCACTTTCAGGAGTCGGCCCATCATCACCCATACCGCATCATGTCCTTGGCGATATCCGTGGCAAGCGGGTCACAAAATCACCGACGCGGTTCTGATCGCCTACCACCTTCACCACCGGGAAATTCGCTACCTTCCTGCTCAGCCTAACCTCGACATCGAGACATCGCCACAAAGTCCCCTACGCGGTCTTCACGTTCGCTTCCGTGATGATCGCACTTAAGATCTTGGTACATCTTCGTGCAATTGATGCAGTAAAGAATCGGAGCGCGAAACCTCTATAATCCTCCTTCTCAAACCCACAACCTGGGGAACCACTACTCCTGCCCTTCTGGAGACTGGCGCATTTACCATCCGCGCGGGATCTGCTTCCGCCTCGCTACATGTACTGACTTTACCTTGCCTCCCTCGGCGGACACTAATTCCGCATCCTACCCCCGACTAATCACCGCCGGGTCGCAGATGATAGATACTAAACTTCCCAACATACTGGTAGTTCGTCGCACTATAGCTCAAATCAGTTCCACGCTCGAGCATCCCATTCCTGAGAGTTTGCACAATGACGCTTCCCGTGACTCTTCTGTAACCATGTGCATCGGGCCACTACATTTGCCTTAACAGTGCGGTGGCCGCAAAGTGAAGTCGTGAATCCTCTAGAACTTCGGTCCATCTCGCGCGCCTCATGTCAGGTCCCGCCACAGAAAATATACTGACTTTGTAACCTGAAAGTACACCTCGATCCGCTCGCCATATAACAAGGGCGCCAAGGCAAGATCACGCCGCCAACTCCATGTCGTGTGTGGGGTACCCCCGCCATGATTCTTCAACTAACTAACCATGGCTACTACCCTCCGACCGCATCAAACATATCCCGGGCCCCAGCTCGAGCATCGCCATCACACCGTACCCCTATCCCGCAGGTCCAGACTCATCAATGATAGTGAGGCGCACTCTTTCCATTTCCCCGGTCCGTTTGACAACCCGTCAACTCATGGGACACTAGCTGTGGATGCCTGCAATCCGACCACTCGAAAATCTGCACTTTGTACCGGAGCTCTACCTAAAATACAACCTGTCACAATCACATGGCAACTTGTCCCAATGTTTTACAAAGACCACACCGGGTCCATACATACACCAATGAGTAAAATGTGTCACAAATTATACATCATCATTAAAAATATCCAACCAACTATATTACATGGTTCAAGAGCTTAAGAAATCACTTAATTCAAACATATATTAAAATTTAAAATTTCCCACACATGTTATACAAATTTTGGCGTCAAAGCCCTAAGCTCAGCTTCTAAACGGACTCAAGGAGGCCCCATACACCCCCAGCACCCGAAATAACATCCTCGATATGAGCAATGCCCAGAGCCGGCTAATTTCTACATGGCCAATTCCCCACTTAAGTGCACATACACTGGCAAACAATCACACTCACAAATACATCCTACATGAATGCCATGCTCCAATCCCATGTCCCGAGTCCTCATCTACTCCTCACATGCCTGGGTCAAATGCTGAGCAAATTATTTTTTAAACAAAGCTTTTTAGTTTGAAACATCACCGAGTTTCGATAATATATCAGACCACCCCAGGCGACCATTGGACTGCTTCTTCCGGAACATCATGGATCAGCCTAGATGAACTATTAGACCACTCTCTGCCGCACCTTTCTAAAATCAATCCTAAAATTCCTTCACAATCCAAGCTTATTTTTTTTCTTTTATTTTCCTTCTATGTCATGCACTCACACTCTACCATCTGAAGTTCTCGTGCATATGGAAATTATTGTTATTTAAAATATTCATGCATATATATTTTATACTTATATTAACATAATTAATTCACATAATTCATATTATTCAATTCGCCAATTAATAACATCAAAATTAGCACATGGGTTAATAACAAATCCAAGCAATCTATATTTCTTGAAATCATCAACAATACAACAAATCGGCTATTAATTAATCACGTGGAACAAGAACCCCAAGCCCAAAGACTGTCACACCACCTTCAAGCAGAGATTCTCCACCCTGCTCAAAGGATTTCGAGACCCATAAACACCGGCCTCGTGCCTCAACAAATCACCATAAAATTACCTGTACTAAAGAACAACCAAGTAGGAAAAGATCCCTGTTCTTTTAGAGTCATCTGACTCCACAAACTTGTCCACGCTGGTAGCTCCTCGTCAGATAAATTCGACTTTGCTTTCTCATGCTCCGTGAGAGAACCCACTATCCGAACTAAGTGAAATCCAGAGAGAAGTTCACGCCTCTCTCTCAAATCTAGTTTCCTAACACGCACATTTTCTCTTCCAGCCCGAGAAGAAAACTAATTCCCTTTTATCTTATTCAACAACCTTTCGAAAAATTCTATCAGATTTCATTTAATCCACTGACTTTGACACATGAAGCAATCTAAGCCATTCATCTCCATCATCTCATTTAATTATGTAAATATGTGCTCGGTACATGCGCAGGTGACTCTTTTGTCACATCACATGTCTTTCATGTCGTCATACGACACCACAATCGCTCTCGTGCGTGAAATTCCAATCGTTTCTTAATTCACGAAATTTAATGGTAGCTAGATTTCCGCAGATACCTAAATCGTGAAGTCCATTTTTACATATCCTGAGATCTAGAAAAATTTATTTTATCGAAATTATCATTTTAAATCTTATTCAAAATTGAATTTTCTGTGTTTTATAAATAGTAAGCTCCTTCCTTCAACTCCTGAATGCCTCCTCAGACGGCTATCCTAATCAAATCCACTCCTTCCGGCTCAATCTCGTCATAAAGCACTAATCTGGGAGAAATCTCAATGAATCCCTAGTAATTTTGTACTAATCCCAAGAAAATCACGATCTCGCATCGACTTTACTCCCAACTCATCAAGCCTCGACCTTCTTTAGTCCACTCGAATACTGGATGCCGACAATTACTGTCCTAAAACCTCACCGCAGCCAAACCTCAGATTATCAACTTAGCGATAAACATGATCTTCAGAAATCTGTAATACAGTCTCAAATGATTATGCTCCTCTCCGAATCAGTCAGATTAAGATGTCATCCGGCGCATCACAACCGATCCAAATAGGGGTTAGAATGGCGCATGAGTCCACAAATGCGCGCATTCAATCCAAAGGGCATCACCATAAACCCAAAGCCCATAATGTGTCCTCGAACGCCGCCTTTGTGGATTTCGCCTCAACCCCTCACCGAAGGTAACCACTTCGGTTTACTTGAGTGTACTCCGCGCCCCTTTGACCATCATCGCAAGTCATCAATCCTCTGCACGGGTACTCGATTCGATCGTAACCCTATTCAACTCCATCAGAATTAATGCACAAGAGTCCCTGGCCCTTCTTTCTTTCAGTCACCTGAAGCTCTCATGGGCGCAGCAAGGCGGAGCGACGAACCCTGTCTGGGCTAAGCCTCAGAATGACTCTAAGTTCAGACCTCAACGGTGCCATCCTGGCAGTCAGACGGGCGGCGTACTGTGTAACTCAATACCTGTCGCAACCTCGCGAGGCAACCTGTGAGCTCATCTTAAAACATCCTACAGTCACACTACTGAGGTAGATCGGTCCTACCTCACTCGCCCTGGGTAGGTGGCCAGTTAGTCAAACCCGGCCAACTCATCACACACTGACTATAAGACACCTGTCTAGTAAGTAACACATGTTGTCTCCCCAATACAATACGAGTGAACACTCAGATAAAAACCTCACGTCGTAATCGTGGAGGAACACCCATAGTCACACTAATCCATCCCAAGGACGACGTCGAACTCCAAGATGTCCATTTGACCCTTAGTTCTCGTGGATAACCTCAGATCTCTAACTCGCAAAACCACGACATATCATCCCTATCCTCGCCTCTAATCCTGGGGGAGAACTCAACATACAAGAGCTTCTCCAAGGCCTCAACCTCTAAGCTCCAACTTCTATCACAACCGATGCAATAATGTGAATAATGGCACCGACCAATAACACTCTACCAAGCAGATAGAAGCAAACAGATCAGATGATCATTAATTCATGACTCAACCAATGTGCACGCACGCCCAACCCCGACGCCCCGCTACAGGGCTCGCCCTGTACCCGCCATAACTCCGCCTCCCTAGCTCGCGCCGGCAATCTGGCGTGCCCAGCAGGGGGCCTCTAAACTCGAGTAATGGCTCATCCGCCTGGGACCGGGTCAGGTAGAGGAATAAATCAGATCTTCTCCTCGCCCTAATAACTGACTAGACCACGTCCCAAACCCCTGGATCCCCCGTCAGGCTTAACCCTCCCTATGTCCCCGGTTGTCAGCTGCAAGACACTACCGCCCACTCGACCAGTAACCCTGATCTCGTCCCCCCTGATGGTCAGCTGGGCTCTGTAACCCACGTGGAACTAGAAGCCCTCTCGCTTCTTTCCTCGAACTAGAAGAAGATCGACTCTCCTTCCTTCACATTACTAACACCACTTCAGTGCCCGAGTGTCCTCGATCTCTCTCTCTACGGTCAAAGTATCCCCAACCATGAGTCCATAGTTCGTAGCGGTCCCATAATCTCGCCCTCAAATGGACAATCTCACCCATTCTCAAACCTCCCTAACCTTGGCCTTAAGTCCGTGGGCCATGATAACTGGTCGCGAAAGCTTATTAACCTTATAAACCCCACCACTAACACTTCCGGGCCATAACGCCCCCGCTCAACTCTAGGAACTCGAGCCTTCGCAGACGCTCAAGAGGCGCCTGAAATACTTCCGCCCCATGAAAAGATCATGGAACCCGCCCACATTACCTCTGTATCTCAGGTCTTCGCCCGCCCACCACACTGGCCTCACCTCAAGTCGGAAAGCGCCTAGTTCACTCCCGTCACGACTGAGGTAATCTCCAGGTTAGCCTCCAATACCTTCTCCACCACGCTATAAACCAGCTGAACGCCATTAACAGATTCTCCCTTGAATATCTGAGGAGGACGTGGCTCAACCTTCCGAAACACCTTGAATCTCCGTCACCACCAGCACTAGTCTCTAATAAGGTGGTCGCAATCCCTACAAATCCCAAGAAAAAACCGTCGTCACATCGTGGTGTTGGCTAGCACCTCGTGGATCACCTCGCCGCCCTCCGCTACTAGCCATCTACACATGTTGAATGGCAAGTTAAGTTTAATGAGGCATCTTTAAGGGTGTAAACACAGTCTTGACACACTATTCACGCATCGAAAAATTTTCACATACCATGTCAATGTACTTCGACAAGAATGCAATATAACATCCTGCACAAATCATACACGCATGTGCAATTTTTAAAAAATTTTGTACTTTTTTTTTTTAACGTTGTTCATGAACAAAGGGACTACATCGTTGGCCCTAAGTCAAAACTCGTCAGTGCACGTGATGCACCCAAGGACCAGCGCCTGACTGCCAAGACGCGGACAAAGACCGTGTCGTACGGCCATACCGTGATGCACATCGTGATCGCCCCCTCCCCTGGGCCAGATAGCGCCAGGTTTCATTGCCTCACAGAAACGCCGCGGTCACGCCTCCCTTTGTCACGATTCAAAACTAGCACGCCGAGACATAAGTCATGCCACGTGATCAGATCGCCACCAGCAAAACACCGCCACCGATAATAACATTTAACGCGATTCTTCGCTAGCTGTGTCGCTACGCGTTGGTTACGCACGCCCAGCGCCGGCCGGTCGCGTCGCGCCTTTGTTTCGTCATCGCGGACGCCACATCGGGTCGTGGTTTCCGCCCCCAATGTCGGTCACGATACAAACTGTATCAGAACTCAATCGGCAACGCGTTAGCCCATTCAGCTTCCCAGACTCATATTTTCTTTTCACATCATTTTTTCCAATTCCATCGAAGACCACCAATAGGTAAACATATTATATTTTATAATATATAATATATATATATATATATATATATATATATATATATATATATATATATATTATATATATATATATATATATATATATATATATATATATGTATAGTTATATATATATATGTATATATTTTTTTTTTTTTTCATGTCTTCATGAAAACTTAAAATATTTTGTAAATATTTTTTTTTCCTTGTTTAGTTAATTAAAACCAATGTAAAAAAAAAATTCCTCAACATTTTTTTTTTGATTTAATTCTGGACCACTTTGTCCAAAATTTCTCAAACAATTTGTTCTCATACTAACCCTAGTGTTCAACATATATTTTTTTTTCCTATATGCCCATTTACTACTTCAATTTCACACAACACAACCACAAATCAATCCCACATCACATTTCATTCACCAAAATGCCTGGATGCATGATCTTAAAATGCACCATGTCCCTGACATTTTACACCGACCACTAGGGTCCCATACGGATAAGTAATTAAAATGACCATGGGCCATTATCAAATACTCAAATATATCCCAGCCCAACTATGTGCATGTTTCAAAGGTGTGGTCCTCTTAATTCCAAACATGTGATAGATTTCTCGATTTTAATACATATTTATACAAAATGAATACCAAAGCCCTGTCAGAAACTCTTACAAATAGTGACCTCTAGTGGCGTCGATCCTCACATTATATTACTGTGCAAAAATAGGCGTCCTTAGACGAGGTGGTGATGCCAGTAGTGATAATTTCACCATGGGTTACTCCCCACTGAGTGCACATGTCGTAGCCTTGATCTTGCACTCAGCAAATGTGATCCTGCTTGGATGTCTGCATTACCCGATCCCAGTATGCCAGTCTTGCAGAGGCTCACTCACACATGCCTAAGGCAAATCGAAAATGGTTTAAGCAAAGATTTTGTTCTTGAAAACACCTCTAAGTTCGATAAATAAATTGGACAACCCTCAGGGTGAGATTCTTTGAATCATTTTTTACATGAAGCAGTCGTAGGTCATACTCAGGATGAGCAGTGGACCACTCCCACGAGGCAGTTCTTCGAATCTTTACAGCAAAAATTCCTTTACTTGTCATTTCGTTTTTCTTTATTTTCTTTGTATCATCCACCGCTCTGAAATGCAGGGTCTTTTAAGTGCATATGGAATGTATTATACCCGATTCGAATAATTCATGTTAATATATTTACATGCATATATTAACACGATTAACCTCATAAATCATGTTATTCAATTCACAAAAACAACACCAAAATTAGCTCGCATGGTGAGAATTACCTTCATCAGCGATTCATTTTGAATGAAGCCAGCGCAAAAATCACCTGACGATTCCACATGAGCGATTGAAACCCTCGGGTCGGCATTGTTCACGGCCCCATGTAGTAGGGATTTCTTGGCTCGGTTGAAGATTTTGGGGAGCGGAATGCGGCCTTTCTCAAGCCTCAACGGATCCGTCCATAAAATGGCTCTTAGCGAAAGAATAAACAGTAGGAAAAGATCTCTCTTTGCTCTTGGGGTTATTAGAGACTCCTGAATCGGTGTTCAGTGGCCGCTGCGTGAACAACTTTATGTGGCCAGATGAGCAGAACAAGAGCGGCATCTAGAAGAGAAGTCACTCTTTCTCTCTCGAAATATTGGATCTCCACTCATTGCACATTTTTGCCGTTTGGAGAAGATGAAAATTATTCTTTTTATCTTATTCGCCCTTTCAAATTTCCATCCTTGTCCCTTCATTTTGATTTTTTGACCACGGCTTAATAAGCCAGATTCATCCAATCGTCTCATTAATCATCTGACATGTGTGTGGGTAATATAGTAGGTGATTTTTTGTCCTTTGTCAGCATCTCACCATGTGGTTTATGGCGCGTAATGAGTCATGAAAATGTGAATTTCGATGATACCAGGTGGTGAAATTGACGATGGTATTAGATTTCATGACAGTTCGCACGATTGAGTCAGTTTAAATCGTCAGGGATCATAAAATTTTGGATTTTTAGTAAAAATTACCATTTCTGGATTTTCGAGAAAATTAGAATTTTTGGTTTCTGATAACTTTTAGAGTTAAATGGACCCATATATTTTAATATTAGTATATTCCTTTTCATAAGCCTTCTCTCTAAGCCACGCACGCCCCAACTGCCATCTAGGCTTTGGACAATGTCAATTTTATTTTACTTTGCCTTTTATCGTCAATGAATCATCATCCGTTTTTATTTCTTAAATAGATTATATTTTATGATTTTAATATTATTAATTTATATTTTCTTTATTAGGATTTGTTGATTTCTAATTTTACTTTTTTAATTTTCTTAGTTTTTTATCTTTAATGTTTAGGATTTGCTTTTAAATTTTTATTTTAAAATATATTTATACTTGAAAAATAAATTTAAAAATGTTATAATTTGAATTTCAGATTCAATAATCAATTAACATTTTTCCTATGCAATTTATCAATTCTTTCAGAAAAGTAATTTATTAATTAATAAATATATTATGATTTGATCTTAATTAATAAAAATATTAGATTCTAATTTATGCTTAATTTATTCTTATTTTTAACTATCTATTTGTATAAAAAAATCTTTTAAAAATAAGCCTAATTGATTATTATCAAATTTTATTAAATAAAATTGAAAAAAAATATTTTTATATTGCTAGACTTTAAAATTGTTTCTCCCATGTGGATAATAATTTTTATAGATATTTCTTACAAATTTAGTTATATAAAAATCTGGGTGCAAAAATATAAAAATAGATCATAATATAAACATTATAATTTATAAATATTATAAATAAGAAACAAAATTTAATATTTTATATAATTTAAGACATTTTATATTATTATTATTATTTAAAATAATAGTAGTTATGTTGTATTTGCTAAATTATTAATTGTTAGAGAAGAATATGTTTATATTTAATACGCTTAGTACAAATAATAAAATATAATTAAATAAATATTGAATAACTAAAAATTTAAGAATAAAGGCATTTTTATTAAGTAGATTTACAAATTTAGAATTTATTTAATAAAATTTAGATTTTTAAATTAATTGGATGCACTACCAACCCATACATAATGAATAACTTGCTCATTCCATTGCTCTTTGTATTTAAATAAGGAAAAATGACATCCAGCACTATATTTTCTATATCTTTTTAATTATGGAAGTTTATGCATAAGCATGTAATAAGTGCATTTATTATATGTCATTCAGTATGACATCATGATCTCATATAAAGAATATCGTGCGTTTGGTGTATTAAAATACAACATAGGAAATAAATTTTGGATAAAAAATATTCAAATCCTATGAGAAATACAAGTTTGTACACCAATATGTTTATACATTTACCTTATATAGTTAATGTTATCACCCTATACTCTATAACAAACCTATATTTTTCCTTAAAAAAAGTTTATATTTTCCTTATTAAATACTGCATGTTTCATTGTTTTTGTCATGAAAATAAGGATTTTTTTTAAACTAATATTTTCCATATGTATATATATATATATATAGAAGTATATATAATCTATAGATAATGTTATTTCCTTTTCACTTATTAATTTTTATTTATAATAATTACAATTTTCAAATTATGATTTTATTTTTTATGTTTTAAATTTTTAGAAACCTAAATATTTTAATGTTTAATAAAGATATTATCAATAGGTCTTGAAACTATTTATAAATAAAATATAATCGTAAATATTAAAAATATTAATATCTTCTACTACTTTTATTTTTTAATAAGAAAATTTAAGTATTAATTATATATATATATATATATATATATATATATATATATATATACCACTCTTTATATATATATATATATATATTAAAATCCTATTGATTTATATTTAATTTATTTTGGGGTGAAAAACACAGCTAAAATAAAAAAGAAATAAAAACTGGAAAAAAAAAAAAAATTAGACTGCAAATGGGTGGGTTTGAAAGGGAGAGAAGGATTAAAATCCTATTAATTTATATTTAGTCTGACACAAAGATTGAAAACACAATAAAAAATAAAATAAAATAAAACTGGAGAAAAAAAAAGGTGAACTGTGCGTAAGGAGCAGGTTGAAGAAAGGGGGAGAGAAGGGAGTGGATTGGGATGTTGAGGTTGAAGACAGGGCAATATTGTGTGCCAAATTTGCTATAGTCTTGTTAATTTTAGATGTTGTTATGATTTGGATGCTTTTATGGAGCTTTTGTCAAATAAGATGACCCATGAGACCTTGAAGCATCATTCCCCATATAATAAAATTATGTTTTTTAGTATTTAGGGTGTGTTTGGGAGAGCTTATTTATAATTTATTTGAGCTTATCTTTCCATATAAATACTTTTGATAAAAATTGTGGATATTTATAAGAGCTTATAAAAATAGCTTATAAGTCATTTTTAGTTTTTTTCAATAAGCCTCATGAAGAATCTTATCAAAAAATTTCAAGTAAAACTTTATATGGAAGACTAAAATTGAATCAAATGCCCAATGATAAAAGTATCGTTATGAAGAGTAATGAAAAAAATAGAAAACGTCTTTATAAAATTATGTAAAAATAGATAAAATTTTGAAAAAATTATATAAAAAATAGGAACTTTTTGAAAAATAATGAAATAAATTCCAAAAAATATGTAAAAATAGGTAAATTTTGAAAAAATTATATTCTCAAATCTTTGAAAAATATAAAACAACCACAAAAATTTATGTAAAAATAGATAAAATTTATAAAGTTGTAAAAATCGAAAAAAAAAATTTCTGACATATAATTAAAAAATTGAAAAAAATCTACCTCTTGAACCAAGTGCTTGGGTTGTCTGTGACCTCATGCACATGAAGGAAGAGTAATTTGAAAACCTCGAGAAACAAGTATGAGAAGGATCAAATCTTAGGATCAAACTCAGCAGGAAGAAAGAAGAAGAGATTTGACACTCAAAACTCTCTCCTTCTCTAGAACTTTTCTTTACAAGAACAAGAAGCTTCTCTCAAGAACTCTTCTTGAGAGAATGTGGAAAAGATAAACAGGTTACAGTTTCCCTATCTTGCCTTGTATAGGAGATCCCTAGCGCAGGCCAATGGGGAACCCTCACTTAGAGATAGGATAAGGTATATGCATCTCTATGCATGTATCATGTACCCTCATGGGCTTCTCCAAGCCTTTCCTTTTCTCTTAGTGTGCCCTTTGTTCCCAAGGTCACAATCCCTTGTTTTGTATAGATTAATCCCTATATATGGATCACTATCAGTAGGTTTTATATCGAAACATGCCACAGCAGTGTGTAGATTCAGGTTCGCAGTTTATGTTGATGCCAGTTCATTTTATTGAGATCGAAGTAGTCGTGGTGGTATTTATGACAGCGTGAGGTACAATTGATGCAAGTGGTGGTCGATTTAGCCCTTCCATAGAGCCAGTATACGTGGTCGTCATTTCACTAACTATACCTCGCTCGGTTCGAACATGGATAATATAACTCCACTGAATAGCTAAACTACATCTAGCCAGTAATATAGATCTTTTATAGGACAGTGAAGGCATTCTTCTTGACATTTCCTCTTCTGATGAAAACTTTGAGTAATAGTTCAAGAGTGTAATTATGCCCACCCTCACATTAGGAGTGGTGAATCCTTTGTTGGCTACTCAATTTCTTGGCTTGCTATAGTATCTGCAGCCATTCTGCTATGAAGCGACTTTTGAGAAGCTGACAAAGGAATGAAATCAAAGTATAAATCATCAAAGTTATCCTTGAGCACCTCAAGTCACAGGATCTTTATGCAATTCTTTAACAATGAAGTATATTACCACATATAACAGACTCAATCATATAGTTATACTCATGGCAGGAGTCTCGATGTTCTTAACTACTCTTATAAACATCACATATAAACTCTAAATCAACTCATGATCAAGTTTTATAAGATCCATTACTAATCTAATCAAGGAGTATGACATGTGCTAGTCTATCAAGTGGCATTGTCCAGTCTAGTTGATCCACATATTAGGGATAATTTAGATATTAAAATAATTACACACAATAAGAGTGTCTTATTATCATGATCTCAAACTGTGATTTCCTTCATCACGATGTATGTATCATGGACTTCATTAATTAATTGGGCGCCATCACTTCAAAGTATGAATATCAAATTAATAAAGTATTTTATTCATCACCAATGAAGCGTACAATAAGTGCTAAAGGTGATTGCCTTTAGAGCACTTCTCTAATAGAGACAACCTAAGAATAGTGTTTTGCTTTTATTTCAGTTAATTGCTTTCCATTAGTTATATCATTTTAATTTCATTTGATGCTTAGTTTTCATTTTTGCATTGCTTTTGTTATGTTTTTAGGGCATTCAAATTGAGAAAGATGCAATCTAAGAAATCAATCAAGGGCCCGATGGTCGAGGTAACCCATTTCCTTCCTATCCTTTTAATATTTCTTAAGGATGGGTAGGTTGCTTCGGGATGCTTTAGGGGGCTTTACTAGAGCCATAAATGAGTTAAAAGCAAACCATATAGGTTGGGGGAAAATTATAATCGAAAAAAGGGGAAAACCCTAATTTTTGAAGTCATTCATTAATGACTTGAGAAAATTTAATACCACATGCTTTGAAATTTTGAAGCCTCTTTTCAGTATTCGAAAATTTGAAGTCAGAAAGGAGCCGAGGTAAAGGTGAAAGGCGAGAGTCATTCAAAGTATATAAAA
Source organism: Tetrastigma voinierianum (assembly GCA_016808115.1). Taxonomy (NCBI): domain Eukaryota; kingdom Viridiplantae; phylum Streptophyta; class Magnoliopsida; order Vitales; family Vitaceae; genus Tetrastigma; species Tetrastigma voinierianum. The sequence continues at coordinate 198,465 of JAEQBH010004633.1, forward strand.
TCGAAGGCCACCTTGGCCGTCTCCTAAATCTTCATTCTATATCATAAGAGGTTGAGGCAGAACCCTTCCTTTGCAGCCACATGGTTCGAGATGAAAGAGAGGCGAAGCCCTATTGCTCATTTGCCATTTGCCACCAGTGGAAACACTACATGCCCTTGTAGTGTCGGAGTTCGACCAAACTTCCTACATAGTCGGTCGAGGAGGCTGCCGGGCTCCTCGACCTTATCTCCACTATGCTTGGCTGCTTTGGCTGGTCTTGAGCCACACCTTTTAGGGCGACATAGACTACTTGAGCAAGACTTACTTGGAGGATCGTTTTTGACATTCCTGTATTGTAGCCGATCTTATGCAGAAATAGAGCAAACAGTAGAAGGATGATGCGTGCTGCGATTGATCAAACGATTTGTAGAACCTATGCTCCCGGTATGTGGAGATTGTTTTGGGGAAAATAGAATAGGGACAAAGCGATGGACCAGGACATATGTCAGGATCTGAGATCTGCGTTTGGTGAATCTGCTGAAGCCAAATCATGCACCAATGACGGTGCTTGGGAAAATGGCGTTCCGATCTTCCGGGGATGAAATGATCTGGCGTGCAAGCCTTTATTGCAGCGTGGGTGCTGAGCTGTACAAAGCTGGTCTCTTTCTTAATCAGGCTGGGAAGCTAACATGACTTTATCTGCAAGAAACGCTCATGGTAACCCCAGTCCAGATCAGCTGAAACTGGGTGAGGTGGCTAGCTGTTAGAGTTTAGATCACTTTCTGTGGGTGAAGATCTGCCATCTTGAACTGAGCTGGCTCGGTTTGGTGTGTAAGAGTAGAGCTGACATGGTAGTGCGCGTGTGTGTGGTGAACTAAGCATGAGCTAGGTCCTCCCGAGCCAAACTCTGGTAGGTGTATACCACTTTAAGAAGTCTTGTTCCCATCAGATGCTTGGGACTAAGCTTTTCAAGCTTAAACCTTTAGTTCACAATTTGAGGGTGATGTTTGGAAGTAATTCTAATTCATATATGGTTTGGAAACAACTGAATATATAATTTTCATATCCTCATGGAGGAGAACACATTCCCATGTGGACCCAGAAAAGAAGTTGTGGGACCCACATTGTAATTTGCTTCAAGGGATAGCTTTATTTATTGTACTCGAAACCCATTTCAACAATTCCAACATTCGAAGACCACGCCACACACAGGAGGTTTCTGCTCCTATGCGGTGGTACTTCCTTGACCCTTTCATGTCTTCACGCCTATTTTTCTACCCTAGGGTTGTCCGGGAATTTAACCATACCATGTCTGCATGAAAAAGTCACAATTTGCATTTACTTTATGAACAAGGTTGAAGGGAGTTGCATGCCCATAACTTGTGACTGCGGACATGCTTCACATACCATCACTGAAGCCTTGATTAGGTGGGTTTTCGGGTACTGTTGGGTGCTCCTAGTACTTTCATTTCAGATGGAGCCTTTGTGAAGATGGTACATCGATAAGAAGGAACCCATTTGAACATGGATTTGGTAGAAGTAGTGATTAAGGCTGATATATATCTTCTTGTCGCCTATAACACTAAGAGGGAGAAGTAAACATTTGAGGTGTTTATATTGTATGCACTAGGGCATTTGGTTTCAGCGGGTTTTAAAGTGTTGGAGACATTGCATGTTTAGAGACAAGGTGCAGGGATTGATCGAGATCAGTGCCATTACCACTCATTACATTGAGTGACATTTGGAGGTTGGGGTGCCTTAGCCACAGGCGGATGGAGAAAGATTCACTAACTCAGTGTTGAAACTGCGAGGTGGATTTCTTATCTTTAGGGAAGAAAGGGATCATGTTCATACTTGAAGTAGAGGAGGGCCCAATTATGTTTCCCAAAGAGAGGTTTGAGGATGATGGCTGTGCCGACCTTCGCTCGGTAGATCGAGCCTATCCATGCCTTCAGTAGCATAGTTTTGTTGCATCTCCTCGTCTTCAGGTGCCTCATTTGAGGCCCGTGAGCTATATGGCAGAGTATGAGAGCCTCAAAGCCAATCTCCAACACCTTCAGTCCTCTGTGGACTTTCTTTAGGCGTCACAGTCTGTTCACTGATGGTTGACCTCCCAGGCAGTATCGACCTTGCGAGAGTTGATCTTTGGTGGCGAGTTCACACGAAGCGTACTTCACCACCACGAGGGGCTGATCTGCAGTTAGATCTTCTGAACATGTGGATTCTTAGGGTGTTTTTAAGGCTTTGGTGTATAGACTTTTTGTATCCTTGTTATTTTCTTACATTTATCGTGCATGTCTTGATGCTGGAATTCACACATATACGATATCAGTATTTTGCATTATATCGGTTGTGCCTAATGATCTCTCTAAATGCATGAAAATTTACCGGATGCTTTCCCTCATCTGCTCTATCTTCTTGCACCTTCTTGTCCACCATGCAACATCTCTTAGTTCCGGTATCTTTCTCATCCACCTTTATTAATTTTTGTTATATTTTTGGTCGAATTGGGATGATGTATGTTAGTTGAGGAGGAGAAGTGATGGAAACCACATAACCTATAAACCAAATTTTTTATCATATTAGGTATATACGGAGAAGCGATCTGGGGATAGGAATGTATGTTTGGTCGATCAGAACTTTGGTTTTGTGTAGAGGGTGACAGGTTGAGTCCTCGGCTGTTCACCTTGACACCTTAGATTGGGCTTGCACTATTAACCAACCCTAGACCTCTGCCTCCTGAAGAGCGCCTTCTTGAGCGAGCCTCACGGTATCGATAGTAGGCTTAAGTAGTGTTCAGACACCTACAAAAGAGGGCCAATGAGCCTAACAAAAATAAGAAAAAGTGACAAAATAATAATAATAATAATAATAATGAAAGAAAATTTAATAAAGTGTTCTACTTTAATGGGAGTCTAGAGGCACAGCTAGGGGCCTCTCGGCTTGATGCCTAAGCCCCTGACTAATGGCGTCATTGACTTCCTTTGCTTGCTACATGAGATAGAAGATGAGATGGTTTCACAAGTAGGTGCTTCGGGTATTTAGTTGAGTGTTCGAGGTGAAGTTCGAGGAACTTAATGTATGGTGCCCATAATACTTGGTGGGGAGTCTGATGGATCCAGCTATGGACATTTTGCAATTATATCATTACAACCTCTTATTTAGGGATGTCATGTGAATAAAAGGTGCATTCTTAGCCTACCTTAGTCATGAAGGTTACCTAATTAGTCAGAAGCGTTTGGGGTCGATTTTTAATTATAATGTTGGGCTGGAGTAAGCCCAACAATAAGGTTAGTTTTGAAAGTCTTTGCAAAGATTAGGGTTGTGATTTTCTTGCCCTAAGTATGAAAGACCTCATGCATTAGAGACACTAAGTATCGATCGAGGAATAGCTAAAAATTTTGACAAATTACCTGGCATGATTAAGCAAAAGGGTTGGTTCTCATCGCTCTCTTTGCGTGGTAGCCATAATTTATTGTTATATTTTTCCACTCTTGCATTGCTGGGACTACTTATTGAGCTATTAGGGGTGTGATGAACACTCAGTCACTATTGCTTTTCATCACTATTTTGCTTTTCAAGTGTAGATCGGAATAAAAAAGAACTCAGATTTTATGTATTTAATCCTTTGCATGAAACTAACATTTTCCTCGAGTTTATGTGACTTTTTGCAGAGTTTTAGGTACTTTGGCAAGCTCTTGGAGAATAAGGAGATGCCACACGAGGTTTCCTCGGGATCGATTACTTTGGCTTAAAGCTTGGAAGTAATGAGACATAGGCAGCCCAGAGATTAAATCTAGGCAGCTGGGTTTGAAGTCACCCTAGTGACTTGAAATTTCAAAAACACCTTCCTTCACTCTCTACTAAGTTTCGAAGTAACTCTTTAGTGACTTCGAAATTTTCAAAGTGTCGTCGCCTAACCTCTGTTGGATTTTCAAGTCACTCCTTAGTGACTTCGAAAATTTCAAAGCGGCCTAATCTGCTCTACTGATTCAAAGTGCTTGGGCTGAAAACATGAGTCGTCCAGAGAAAATTAGAGATTTAAGAGGAGCGACACGTGAATGTCTCATTGCTCTCCCAGAAAATCTCGACCTAAGGGCTGAGAATGCCCCTGGAGACCCTAGGCGCTATGAAAGCAAGCTCATTTTGGCAGTTTTTTGGGTTGTTGACGGCTAGAGAGTAGAGTTCTTCAAGCGTCTAAGTAAAGATCTAGGCTGCCTCACTATATTGCAACATCATGGAGTGTCTTCGGTTTGCTATGTTTTTAGTTTTATAATGTTTTAGTTTTCCTTTCTAAGGCTACGATGTAGCCCGGGGTATGAACCCTAGTTATGGTTTGGACGATGTAATCTTTCAGCACATTGGTTCATATATATTTTGATGTTTTTCATACTATTATTAATGCTTGGAAATGCTTGATCACCACCATTTATATGTTTCCTGACTAAGCTTGAGGCAAGGAAGGGAGATGGAGAGATGGGACCGGGGATGTCACACCATGTGATGACCATAGGCAAGAGATTCCTATGGATCATGTGTGGTCACAAAGATCAGCTATATAGAATGCTTCTTGAGACCTAGGGCTTGAGGTTGAGAAGTGATAGTCAAGCCTTAAGGATAGTTTGTTGGTGCTCGAGAGAGACCAATAATAGGTTATGCTAATTGACCTTCAAAAATATGACTTATAGCTATAAGGACTTACTAAACTCAATGGAGATTCTCTCACAGTTGAACAAGCTATTTTTTTATCTCCAATAGTTAAAATAATTGATCACTTAGCATAATTAGATCGATTAATCCGTTTGTCAATTTTGATAATCCAAACAATTTTAGGGCTAGAATAGGTTGGTAATCAATGGCTAGTTCCCTATGGGTTTGACATCCATGGACATTGTTAAGTCTACTTTATCACTTGTGCGATCCGTATACATGCGGAGAATTTCAGCGTCTTGAGTTCCCGACAACGGCGTCGAGGCATTGAATGCTCACGTATAACATGATGGGAGGCTCACGAAATCTGGTTAGTGAGCATCTGAACATGGATGGATCACGTGCGGCGTGAAATTGGTTCTTTGAAAAATACTTTAAACCGAAACTAACTTCCAAACCTCTCAGCAGTTCTTGGGAATCATCCATTTTCATTTCAATCACTGCGTAGGGACTAGGCGAGACTCACCAATCCTGAAATGCACTAAAACGAAAAGCAGCTCAAATCTAAAATGTACACTAAAACAAAGAACAAGCTCAAGCTAAAGAAAGTAATAAACAACTGCAAAATAAAACAAAATGGATGATGGAACTATTTTCTTTAGGTTTGTCTCCCGAAACTTATATTTAGTGTTGTTAACACCGACCCGAGCATCTCAGTAAGTATGAAAAAAATGAACCATCATTCAAGTGCTCTATCTCTAACAACCATAGAATCCACTACCTTGCTTGCTTTCTTCCCCAAAATAGTCCTTTAACCTTGCCCATTCTTTGAACTATTTATAATTGATTTCACTGCTTTACAAGGAGTGCCAGTGCGATGAGTGATCACGACCCGATGACTTTCGGCTTGCTCGAAATAATCTGATATAAATTGAAAACCCAGACTTGATCCTTTACAACTTTATTAATAATTGGCACCATATACCATTCTGTTTTATCCTTATATCTTAGCATTATCATGGACTCATTTCTGGGTTCTTTGGATTCACTCATTTGAAAGTCTTCTTTAAGCTTGCTTCTTTAAGCATTGCAATTGAGCTTTTTATGACCCTAACTGATGTTCTAACTTCAAAGGCCAGTATTCTTCTTTCCCAAATCTAAGGAGACATACCAGTAGGATTGAAGCGGTTCTATATCTTCGAAATATCATCATCAGTGTATGATAATCCTTCTAGAGGTATTAATGGTGTTCTAAAATCCTCAATTTTATATTGAAGCTTTTGATTGCCGAAAATTAGACGCTATGGGTGGTAGGAAGGCTGTGTTTCACACAATACTTGCTAAGAAATGAAGCGGACACCTTACAGATGAAATGGCTAGTAAATCAATACCCATTACATAAAAAATTTCCAACATATATATGTTGTTTAGAAAATCACGACCTTCTCTTAAGATATTTATAAATTCTTTGACATACCATGTGATTCTGAACAAATTTATAACAATCTTTAAACAATATAGGCTAGAAAGTGTTGAAACACTCACAGGATATTATAGCTTCTAAAGTGTCCTCCGTAGAGTGAAAATATTTTGGAAGAAATTTCTATAAATTCCTCATGTGGAACACATCTCCTTATCACTTGGTTAGCACACCATCCTAAACAAGAGTGGGTCATCCCATTGATAAACTACGGCATCATGAAGACTTTTCGCTGTTGAAGTTAGTCAGTGGTAACATTGCAAGCCAGAATAATTCACAAATCGACATATCCAAGGCATTAACTGTCTCAACTGACATCAGCGTTAAATGCAGGAAAGTTTTCTTAATTCTGCGATTATTCATTGTTGCTCTCACCCCTCAGTGCGGATAAAGTATTAAAGTGTACTGGCCATTTCACTTCCCTTCTTGTCCTCTCATCTCCACCATCAGATTAACATGGGAGAAGAACCAGTCAATGACTAAGCTTTGTATCTTCTTCATCGTAGTATAGATGGTCACATGGTATATTTACATGATAACTAGTGCCAATGGTATAGGGCCCGAACTTGTCACAAGAGTACCTGGCTTTGCTAACATTTCTTTTCTACCATATTGCCATGGATTCTCTCATGAGTAAGATTCTGCTGCACAAGCAGATTATCTAAGGATTTGTTCATGTCACCACCTTGACCATTCAGTGCAAAATCTTACATCATGTAATCTGAGGCTTATCAATTTTGGAACCAAATCTCATAATAGAGTTGGAAATCAATTTGGCTTTAATAATCTCTATGGATGCCTTCACCTGGCCCAGCATCGGTGCATCTTCTCTACTAAACACAGTGGCCTTCTGACTTTTGAAATCTTGATGAATCTTACATAAAGCTGTATGTTAAGAAATCTGAGTTATAATGGAGGAGGAATGACATCTCAATATTGAATGTCTTTGCTGATCCGGCTGACCCTTGGATGACTACAAAGATGTCTTTGTGACATCTATGTGTACTGAGTGCTTATTTTCGATTGACACTAAGTTTTCTGCACCTTACAGGAACCACGCCAAGTTTGTGGCAGCGGTTTCCAAATGAACTGACCCAGTGAGAAGTTGTGCAAGACTACCATAATATTCTCGATAGTCTTGCAAAATAGCCATCTTACATCGAAATGTGTTTAGAGCATTACATAAGTCGAAGGGCATTCTCTTAAAAAAACTTAGCTCTTGTATGTGAGTGAAAGTGGTACTGCAGGCTAGAGAGCATTACATAAGTCAGAAGGGCACATTCTCCTAAAAGCATTTTCTTTGTATGAGACAAAGTGAAAGTAGTCTTTCCTAGTCTTAAGTATAAATCCCAATTGTACCTAGAATATCCATCTAAGAATAGTAACCAAGCACTTGTGAACTGTCATCCAACATCAGATTCTATGGAAAGGAATGGGGAAAACATCATTTCTGGTGCTTTTGTTGAGCTTTCTATAATTAATGCATACCCTTTAGCCAATCACTATGCAGGAAGGAATAAGCTCATTTTCTCATTCTTCATAATAGTCACTCCACATTTCTTTTAATTTTGATATGCCTTGGAGCTACTTTAAGGGTGATCGAAATAACATAGATAAAACTACTTTCAGCCATTTTAAGCACTTCTTTCACTTACTACTTCCTTGATCATGAGATATCTTCTGCGTGCTCATTATAGGCTTCACATCTTCCTCCATGAGAATCTTATGCATGCAAATAGACAGGATGATTCCCTTAATATACTCATCTGAATAAGTGCAATTGACCCGTGTTACTGTCTTTAGAATCTTGTGATCAAACTTTCTCAGATTCATCATTAAATTAAGATGATCCCATTGGCAGTTCATTTCTCAAAAAGGCATATCAGGATGTGGGTCTTTAAGTAGAAATACCATCATAAGTTTTATGTTTCTCCTCCCGACCTCTTTGTCTCATCATTCTTCAGATCCAGACATGGTCTCGAGGAATTTCAATGCTAGAGTATCTCTCTTTGCTTCGGTCGGTGTAGAAAGTGATTGGTTAACATATAATTGGAGTCTGCTTCTCCCAAATCATAAATCAAATTAGTTGAAGGGATCGAACTATCAACCCTCATGCAAGTATTGTTTTTATCATCAGAACTTCATGCTCTTTATTCTAATTGAATTTCACTTAGTCTTCGCACTTTGAGTGTCGAAGCTTCTCATTTTCACATGAATAGTGTATCTGTGTGTGCTGAGGTGGTGTGAAATGGAGTGGTGCATCATCCTCCTCACATGTACAATACCCTGAAATCTGAAGTATGAATTAATCTTTGACAGGCATGTTGTTCTTCCCTTATGAAGAGTGAGGCGACTAACCATTTGAAGAGACAAATTGGTAGGACTGCTCCCAGGTTAGCTTTCACAACTACAAGAGGCATCGGGTGTATGCTTGAGCGTGAGATTCGCATTTAAGCTACATCGCTTCCGCAAAACAGTAAAATTCACCCCTAAGTTTCGAAGATATCGAGGAATTTTTTCAAATTGTTCACTGGGCTTATCCTTTCTAAATCTTTGAGGGAATGGTAAGGGTGGAATGAAAAAAGGAGTGTTATTGGGGAATGTCGTCTCAGAACCACTTTTTCTTTCTTTTTTTCCTTTGTCTTTTCCACGTTAGGTCTTCCACTTTCAGCTTCTTCTTTTTCTTCCTTAACCTTTGTTGAATTGTCAAGTTCTTTCCCACTCCTCAAGGTAATAGACTTTCATTCCTTAGGAGTCTTCTCAGTATTGCTCGAAATGACCTTGCAGAGGTATCTTTCATAGCAAGGGCAAGTTGCCTAATCTGAGTCTCAATGTTTTTCATAGTGGAATCCATGTTAGTGATCTTAACTTCCACATTTCCCAACTGGTTCTCATGGGCATCGCTTCTTTTATTTGTTTCATTCAAAAGGGCTAAAATGTTTCCTCAAAGGAGGACTTCTTTTGCTCTTGATAGTTAGAGCTCAAAACTCTTGCCCCTTAGAATCCTAGTAAGGCATGCTGTGAACTGAAATTTTGAGGGGGATGTTTAACATTTCCCTGATTTCCATAGGATAAGTTCTCATGGTGTCTTAGACCTTGATTGCAATGAGTTGGCAAGTTATTATTTGGTATGAACACATATCCCCTATTGTTCACAAAATTAGCTTCTTCCACTTGAAAAACCTTATCATTGAGGGGAGCTTAGGTATGCACATAGGGCCATCCTTCGCGCTGGTGCCTACTTTGGACTAAACTAATTCATAAAATCAAATTTCACTTTGCTTCAATAGCGTAAACTGCCCTAATTCCAAAATTCCAACTAGTTTTCTACCCATAGACCTTTCTAAAGGTGCTTGATAATTATTCTTTACTAGCTCTTCAAACATTAAGCTAGTTGCTTCAGCTGTTTTTCTAGTAATAGACCCTCCAACGTCTGCATCCACATTACTCCTAGTGGAGTAATTCAATCCATTATAGAATGTTTGATTTTGAAACCACAAAGTAAACCCATGTTGGTGACATCTTCTCAAAAAATCTTTGTATCTATCTCATGCATCATAAAGGGTCTAATTCTCACCCTAGAGAAATTGGGTAATCTCCACTCTAAGCTAGGATGTAACTTGATGTGGGAAGAATTTTGTCAGAAAAGCTTCAACCATCCCTTCCCATAAATCTAGAGTCAAATTGTGGAACCAATGCCTTGCCTTGTCCTTTAATGAAAAGGAAAATAATTTCAGTTTATGACATTATGATCAACCCCATTCATCTTGATTGTGTCCCACTACTCAAAAAAATTAGAAAGGTTCCCATTTGGATCCTTAGAAAAATGACCTCAAAACCATTAAGCACGCATTCTATAGATATCAAACTTGCTCCCTGTCTCAAAGTTATTATCATCAATGAGCTTCCTTCTTATCCCCGAATAAGAATCATATATACTAGGTCTCCCATAGTCACCCAAAGTAGGTTGCATACTTTGTTGTTCATGTTGCTCACTTCTACCCTCACTCTGACCATCATTATGATCCTCTTCCATTTCTGATTTTTCAACTTTGGACTGTCACAAAATTTTCTTAGTTCTTTTAATTTCTAAATCAAGTGGTACTAAATCAAAATTCTTTCTTCTAGGCATGCAATAGATACATTCAAGCATAAAATCAACACAAGTAACAAACAAAAAAAAAACAATGCTTGAATTAGCAAAATCCTTTTTCACTACAATATTGTTCAACTAAACTAATTGCCTCCTGGGAACGGTGAGTGTGTGTAATGTGTACGAACAAACTCGCGTACATGTGCTACCAAGTAATATAGCGGACTGTAAGTCCGAAAGCACATCCCACTTAGGAAGTGATTTAATCAACAAGTTCAATGCTACTCAAGTGCTTTACCATCCGCCACCATAAATTCAATGATATGGATCAGAAAAAGAGACAAAAGCTATACAACTAAGAAAAATTAGATGACAGGGAATGCACATCATTAACTTATCACAAGCACCAAGGGTTGCTTTCAAGAACCAAGGCTCCAGTGGGTGGTTTGTATCCTCAGGTTTTCGATTTCCTGCTCCAAAAAGTAATTGGATGCTAATTGCGAATTGCTAGTTGAGGGAAGAGTGTGCACCCACGCTTACCTTATTGTTTATCCCATTTCAAGAATTCTAATCACCCAAGAATCATATAAGCTACCTGAAGTACATTGTCAATTTTTCCTCTAGGCAAATCATTGATTACGTGTCAGTCCATACGATGAAAACCTAGACAACACAAAATCTATTCTCCTTTCGATCCATCTAAATTTCATATAATGCCTTGGATGACCAATGATTCAATTCATGTTTTCACAAACAATTGAAATCAACTATAGATTGACTTAACCATAGGAAGAAGAATTATCCCAGGTTCGAGTTTCAATGGGAACAATTTATGACATTGTAATTAAAGTGTTTAACTGTATAAAAAATAACTGAATTAGGGGAAGTGTGTAAAGAAACAGTTATTTAAGCCTGATAAATAAAACGGAATTTTAACATTTCTTTGATGAGAAATGCATTTTGAACATAAATATTTCTATCATATGCAGTAAAATAGTGCTTTTGTGAGTTTTATAAAAATATCTTTCCCAACCACCTCTCCTAGCCAGCCCACAAAGCTTAGAGTGATTTGATTAAAAAACCTTTTGAAAACCCAATTCTGGAAATTTGACTCTTCATCAAATTTTAACATAATTTTGAAAAAAAAAATCATTTTTATTTTCTTGCAATAACAACCCCATCTTTTAAGAGATAACCGTTTAAAAGGGAAAATTAGAGAAAAACATTGTAAATCTAACCCTTTTTATTAAAATCCAAAATTGAAAGATAAAAACACATAATTTTGACAAGTTTACCACTCCAACCACCCTATGACAACTCATTCTCATTTCCCTCCCAGTCTCCTTTGTCCTCTCTTTATTTCTTCTTCCCACATTTATTTCCTTTATGTTCAATTCACCTCCCTTTCATCAGTTCTCTTTAGATTTACACCCACATTGCTACAATTTAAAACCCATTAAATATTGTTGATAACAACATGTTTTTTGTACTATTTATTTATGTTTATTATAATGTTTAAAATGTTTAAACATTTAATGAGATGCATTAAATATTTGGATAGTAAATCAATATAATTTTAATATTATTTACAGCCATAAAAATGAGTTAAAAAAAGAAAACGAGCCACTTAAAAGGGTGGAGAAACTCCTTCTAAGTTAAGAGTGCAAAGTTAACTAAGTTCACGTAGACTTAACTCCCTTCAAATTTGTTCAAATATTAACTCACAAATACTAAGCCTGCTAAACAACTATTGTGGTGCAAACCTAGACTTAACTCCTTTCAAGTTTGTTTAGATACTAACTTAACAATCATGTCCACCTAAATAGTTATTATAATACAAACCCGACTTGACTCGCCTGCTTTCTCATTGAAATACTAACTTAACAATAGCAAGTCCAATCTAATAGTTATTGTGGGATACAACTTGGACTTAACTCTTCAAGTTAATCAATATTATATCTTAACGACAGTTAAGTCTAAACTAAATGGCTAATGTGTGTTACAAACTTTCTCCATTTTCAATTGAAACAAATCCAAAATACAACATTTAGGGATTTTTACACTTCAAGCAAAGTTCATACAGAGATTTTGAAGAACTTAAATCAAAATAGGAAACAATGAAACTTATGTTATGTTTTTGCACTTAGGGTTCTCCCTGTGCTAGCTTTTCCAACCTCTACTCGTATTTAAGGCTTTTTCTAAACCAAATGTCTACAATTTTCTTCTGGGATATAATTAAAAGGAGCAAGTGCAAAATAAAACAATGATGCGATGGACGACAGTATAATCGATCACGATCTTCCTCTTTGTATCGTTTGTCTATAGTGCTTGTAGAATTTATTGCTCAAGGAAGAGAGAGTGTTTTGAGGGGAAGAGAAGACAATTGTTGGAGGGGAAATGGGGTGATGTGGAGGGACATTGATAAACTATAATTTTGTCTGAAATTGGTATTTTTGAAGGTTATAAAAGTAAAGGGTTAGATTTGCAATATTTTCTCCATTGATCCCTTTTAAACTGTTGTCCTTAATGTAAATACATGAAATAGAGAATTATATTTTTATCAAAATAAAAGCATTTTTCAAGAAAAAACTTATGAAAGGTAAGATTCACAAATTTAGGTTATTGATGCCTTTAAACCAAACAAGCCTTTCTAAAACTTAGACACCCCTCTCCCTACTTTCCCTAGCCGATGCCACATGCTCCCCAGCTAAGGTCGGCCCTAATATTTTTGAGGCCTATGGTGAAGTAACAAAATAAGGGCCCTTATGTATATAATTAAAGTTCAAGTGTATGTAATAAAATAAAAAACAATTCTTGTAAATGGTAGTTTTTATTAGACTTAACAAATAACATATCATTTACAATCTAAATAAAAACATCGAATTTTAGATTAAGCATTTAAATGTTCTCTAGATGCAAAATCATTGATAATAGTGTCAACATTAATATTTCTAACATATTTTTCTCAATACATAAAATTTCTAGACCATTTAATCTTTCTTGTGACATTGACGACCTCAAATAGGATTCCAATAATTTTAACTTTGAAAAACTTCTTTTGGCAGATGCTATAGTCACCGACATCGTTAATAGGATTCGGTAAGAAATTAGCACATTTGATAAAATCTACAATACAACCCAGAATTTCGGGGCAGATTGATCATGATATTTTCAAGGCCCGCGAAGTAACAAACATATGGCCCCTAATGGCTATAATTAAAGTTCTATGTATGTAATAAAAATCAAATTTGATTGTAAATGCATTATTAGAATTAATAAATAATATATCATTTACAATCTAAATAAATATCTAATTTTAGATTACATATAAATGTTTTCTAGATGCAAAATCATTGATAATATTGTCAACATTTATATTTTTAATATAATTTTCTCAATAAATAAAAATTGTTAACTATTCAATCTTTCTTGTGACATTGATGACCTTAAATAGATTTCAACAATTTTTAACTTGTACCTTTTCGATGTGGATGCTAACTATCCTGCATCAGTTAATAGGACTGAGCAAAGAAATTAAACATTTGATAACAACTACAACTTTGACAAACTTAAGAATTCTAAGTGCCAAATTGTTATATAATATTCATTTAATTAATTTTTACTAGATTTAAAATGAAAGCATTAATATTTATTTAATTTAGGTTATCAACTCATTTTCATCCTTGCTTGTCCTCGTTTTATTCCCTTGCCAACTTTTTTTTTTGTCCCAATCATAGGTCCTTTTTTCACATGGAAATTTTTTTTTCTTCACATAGGTCCTAGGTAGGTGCCCCTCCGGCCCTTGCTCAAGGTCAGGCCTGATTTCAAGTGCTAACATTAACACATTTGGAAAAGTCATTTGCAACACTTTCATTTCAGAAAAAATTTCATTTGCATCAACATCCAACAAATTATTATGAGAAAAAGTAGTCTTAAATTTATACACACTTCTTAATCCATTATCATCAAACGATCAGAATTCTTGAATCAAATAAGAACCCGATTTTTTTTTTCATTTATCTTTAATTGCTCAAATCCATCTTACAAATAAGCAATTGTCATATCCACAACAATCAAGGAATAATTAACTCCAAAGGATGTAAAACCCGAGAAAATTCTAATTTTCTGAAAAAGGGTAAAATGGTAATTTCGGTCAAAATCCGAAATTTGTCTAGATTCGATGATGAACGGACTTCATCAGTTGGAATCGCTCCTCGTGAAATCTAGCTACAACCGAATCGAGACGCTTGAATTTCACGCTTCGAGGCACCGAGCGCTCGTACGTAAAAGGCTCGTGAAAGACATGTGATGTGAAAAAAGTCACCTACTACATGTACCCATGTGACACATGTTGCATGATTAGTGAGATGATGGAAATGAATGACTTAGATTAAGTCATGTGTCAAAAATCCAAAACTTAAGGACAATGATAATAATTTTGAAATGTTTTAAGTGAATAAGACAAAAGGAAATAGTTTTCTTCTCCAAAGGGAAGCACAAACACTAGCAGTGGAATAGATTCGTAGAGAAAGCGACTTCCTCTCTAGATTTCCCTTAGCTGCCGACCGTTTGGCTCTCGACTGAAAGCAGAGCAGCTGTACGGTCTACACGTACAGGGCTACGCGTGGACACCGATTTGGTGGAGTTCCGACAACTCCAAGAGGTAGGGATCTTTTCCTACTTGGTTTATTCTTTGGCTAAGAGTCATTTTATGGATAGGGATTTGTTGAGGCTTGAAAGGCCGGGTTATCGATCTCAAAATCTTTGAACCGAGTGAAGAAATCCCTAATTGTGTGGCCGTGAACAGTGCCGACCCGAGGGTTTCACTGTTCACGTGATTAGTTGTGTGATTTTGTGTGGCCTTATGATTCAAAACGACCGTTTGATTGGTTAATTAGCCCATATGAGCTAATTTGTGTTATTGTTGTAAATTGGAATAACATGATTTATGTGGAGCACTGTGTTAATATGCATGTAAATATATTAGCATAAAATTGTTGGAATTGGTACATGCATTCCATATGCACCGGGGCACCCTAGAACGATAGTGGAGCGCATATAAGAAAATGAAAAGAAAGTGAAATGATGGTGAAAGGAATTTCAAGGAAGATTTCCGAAGAATTGCCTTGGAGAGTTGTCCAACTGTTCATCTCGGAGGTAGTGACCCATGACCTGCTTCAGAAATATCCAAGCACCCGCCTAGGAGGGTAGTCCAATGTATTTATCGAATTTGTGAATGTGTTCCGGTAATAAAAGCTTTTGTTTTGAAAACTGTAATTTTACTCGCATTTGGCTTAGGCATGTGTGAGGAAGTCGGTGAGGACTCGAGACATGGGATTGGGCATGTAGACATTCAAGTAGGATCATGTATTTGCTTGAGTGTGATTGTTTGCCATGACATGTGCACTTAGGTGGGGAGTAACCCATGTAAAAAATTATCACTACTAGGCTTTGGTCACCCTGTCGAGGGATCACTATTTCAAGTACAAGGAGTGTATAGGAGGATGACGCTCACTAGAGGCCGCATTTTAGAAGAAAGCCGGATTATGGCTTTGGTATTCATTTTGTAAAACATGTATTAGAAAGCTAAATTTTGATATATGTTTTGATTAAGAGTAATGTAATAACTCTTGAACTATTGTAATATAGTTGACATATATTTTGTGAGTATTGATGCATGGGCCCAAGTGGCCATTTTTACTCGCACGTGGACCCGGTGTGGTTGTTGTAAAATGTTGTGACAGTTGCATTAGAACTCCCTGCATAAAGGAGACTTCGTCGATTCGTGAGCTGTCGTTACCGACATCCACAATTATTCTGTGGGTTGACGGGTTGTCAACGAACCCCCGGGATTTGGGGCGTCACAACTTGGTTTCAGATCTTAGGTTTATAAATACCTAGAGCTTAATGTCAGATACTAAAGTATAGCTTAGTATCAATAAGTTAGGTATACGATTACCTAGGACTTGATGGGCACTGGTTAGATCACACATTCCTTTAATTCCTGATGATTGTTGTGTGATATGATTGTGTGTCACGCTAGTGATTTGTGTACTTGGTGAATAGCACATAGGGAAAAAATGTGTATTGAAGAATTCTTTCGATGGTTTACAAGGTGTAAAACCGAAATAAATAAATAAAATAAATTTTAATGAATTTATTTCTGCTCTCATCGAAAATAAACATATTTTTTATGGTCTTCCAAAAGAGGTGGAACAAATGAAAAAAAAAAAGGTGTAGTGAGGCTAGAAATGGGCCACGCCCATTTTCTCAGGTCGAACACGATACGTGGATTGCACGGACATTGTATGCAAAGCAGTGCATGACAAAGTGTGCCACCACTACGATACCTACGGGGGGAGGCCTGCGACACGGTCAGCCCGGGCGCGAGGCGAGCGGCGCGTGTGGCCATGGCCTGGCCGTTGGGGGGTGTGTCGTGATACAATTGGGCGTATCGTGACAGGAGGGAGGCCTAGCCACTGAGATGTGTCACGATACAATCATTTGTATCGTGACAGAAGGGAGGCTTCGCTACTGGACGTGAGTTGTGATACAAATTTTGTATCGTGAGTGGGGGGCGGCCTTATCGCGATTACTCCGCCGCAAAGAGACTTCATGATACGACGCAGAGGCTCGAAAATGGCCTAGGGAGGCTACGACACAACGTGCGCCAGTCGCGCAGGCACGCGTGCGGCACGGGCCGCACGACACGGCCGCGACACCCGCCGGCAAGGCGTCGTGACACAAACCCACACGGCAAGGAGGCCAATAAGGCCGAGCATAGGCTGCGACAAGGCCCATGACACGATCACGACATGAGCCTGCTAGGCGCAGCAGCGCCGCAGCTGGGCCTCGTGTGCACTCCCGTGCACCCAACCTAGTTTCTCGACTCGTGACACCATTCGAAATACCATTCGGGGATTAATCGCTCATGGATTACTATTCATGAGCACTGTTCACTAGGTTTTCAAAAATAAAATAAAATAAAATTTTTAAATGAAAAAAAAAATTTAAATATGATTTAATGTATGAACTTATTGTCCTGTATTACCTATGAATGCATGGACATAGATTATGAAAATTTTTCAGTATGTGAATAGTGTCTTGAGATTGTGTTTACACCTTAGAGATGCTGCATCAGTTGTGATAGAATTGGGCTTAGAGGTTGAGGCCTTGGAGGAGCCCTTGTATGTGAGTTCTCCCCCATGGATTAGGGCGAGGATAGATGATATGTCGTGGTTGCGAGTTGTAGATCTCTATTCTACTCACAAATGAATTCGAAATGGACACGGCCAGAGTCTCACATCATCCTGGGATGGATCACGACAACCACAGGTTGTTATCGATTGTGCGCGTAGGAGGGTTACCGCCTACACGTAGAACGGTACTAGTGTCGTATTTCAAGGGGACAAGCATGATATTTGCCCTGCACGCGGTAATGAACTGTGTGGTCACGATGCCACGGTCACTAGCAAGCCTTACTTCCCAGGTGATCTAGGCAGAGACCGACTTAGATCACTCGAGGTCCCGTGAGTACAAAGATGTTTTCGATGAGCATCGAGATTGCTCCAGAGGGTTGTAGACTTCGCATCGAAGTCACACCCGGGCATCGCCCATCTTATGACTCCACATGTGATGGCATCTGGCCGTAGTTTAGAACTTGTGAGTCCAAACTACAGGAGCTTACTGACAAGGGTTCATTAGACCGAGCACTTCACCATGGGCGCTCCGGTCCCGCTTATGGCGAAGAAGCACACAAGGCCCTTCGACTGCGGTAGATCATCGACTACCGACAATTGAACAGGTTACGAATAAGCAGTCGTACCCATCATCGAGGATTGATGACTATTTGATCAACAGAGGAGCGAGTCTACTCCAAGATAGGACCTTCGTGACCGGTTACCATCGGGTTGAGGGTTAGGGGAGACAGATATCCCTAAGACAATATTAGGGACGCTAAGTATGGCACTTTGAGTTTACGTATGCCTTTGATTGAATGCACGCGCCAAAGAAGATTCATGGACCTTATGCATTGGTGGTATTCCAACCCTATTCGATCAATGGTCGGGTCTGTGGATGACATTTTGATCTACTCCACGTGAGTGAGAGCATGAGTAATACTTGAGATTTTTACAGTTGCTGAGAGACCATCAACTGTAAGCCAAGTTCAGTAAGTTAGAGTTTTGGCTTTCTGAGGTGAGATTTTTAGACATCGTGGTGTTAAAGCATCAGCGCGGTCGTTGGACCTGTGAGAAGGTCGAGGCCGTGATGAGTTGAGAGGTCAAGTCACTGAGATACGTAGTTTAGATTGGTTTACCACAGAGATTCATTGAGAATTTCTCTCGATTAGCAGCACCTATGACGAGATTGACTCGGAAGGAGGTCAAGTTTGATTGGAATGACTGATGCGAGGAGGCATTTCAGGAGTTGAAGAGGAGGCTTACTTCATCTCTTATCCTGATAGTCCCGGACAGGGGACAGGGGTACACAATGTATTGTGATGCCTCAAGGGTCGGACTGGGATGTGTTTTGATGCAGTCTGGGAGAGTGGTAGCTTATGGTTCCGTCAGTTGAAGAATCATGAGCAGAATTAATCCGCACACGATAATGGAGTCAAGCAATAGTCTTCGCCTTGAAGACGGCTACCACTATTTATATGGCGAGGAGTTCGAGGTGTACTTACACTACAAAAGTCTGAAGTATATTTTCACGCAGCCGACCTCAAATACGAGGCAACGCAGATGATGGAGTTCCGAGGATTATGACTTCACGCTGCATTACCATCCTCGTAAGGCAAATGTGGTATCGATGCACCTACGGTCATGGGAGCATTGGCCAGTATAGCTTCCCGGGAATGGCGGATGCTCGAGACTATGGGATAGTTTGGGCTACACATCGCTGAGCAAACCGCTGTGGTACATTGGGGAGTTTAGTGGCCACACCGTCTCGTTGAGCGTAGGATCGAGTCCCAGGACAGACGCTGAGATAGTGTCCATCGTGATCTGCACAAATAAAGTAGTGACTAGGGTTGACCGTCCACTTGCATGGTAGTCTTCGTATAGAGGACGAGTAGTGGTTCTCGCTTGACCGATTTGAGAGAGGAGATCTCGTGGAGTTTCATTGCTCGATTTGTCAGGCATCCAGTGGCACCTAAGATGTGTACCAAGATCTTCGCCGCGCACTTCATCGGAGCGGGATGAAGAGACACGTGGGAGACTTTGTTCGACGATGTCTCACGTGTCAACAGATTAAGGCTGAGCACCAAAGCCGCACAGGCTGGCTTCAAATCACAGAGGTATCGAAAGTGAAAGTGGGGAGCACGTCACGATGGATTCAGACTCCACTGGCCATGGACACCGCAAGGACATGATGCTGTATAAGGAGATGGACCAAATTTCACGGTCGGGCACACTTTCTAGCCGTGCGAATAAACTTCACATTAGAGAAATTCTACCGGTTGTACATTCGAGAGATAATTCGGCTACATGGAGTACTAGTATCCATAGTGTCGGATAGAGACCCGAGGTTTACGGCACACTTTTGGAAGAGTTTCCAAAAGGCTATGGGCACACGGCTAACCATGAGTACAGCTTTCCACCTACGTACGGCGTCACCGAGAGGACCATATTAGTGTTAGGAGGACATGTCACAGCATGCGCCCTGATCATAAGGGTAGCTGAAGAGCACGGTTCTAGTGGAATTCGCCACAACAACAGCTTATTTCCATGGTGACATGCATGGCAATCATATGAGGTGTTGTGGGCCGGGAGGCCATGCAGATCACCGATATGTTGGACCGAGGGGAGAGGTTCATCATTGGTCCCGGGTCTCGACAGGAGACACCTCCGAGAAGGTGAGCTTGATACGACAAATGCCTCACGCCAGAGCCCGCAAGAGTATATTGATGTGCGACGTCGAATTCTTAGAGTCTGAGAGAGTCGAGATCACGCCTTCTCGCAGATGTCAGAGAGGAGTTGTCAGTCTATAGCACGACAACTCATCGGTAGTTCATTGGGTCCGAGATACTAGAGAGGTGAAAATCGTGAAGGACGGCGGATTTCTTACCGCCTAGCATGTCGTGTGTCCACAAGGTATTTCACGCTCCATGCTTCAAGGTACACCTGCATCTAGCTCATATAATGGATTGGGAGAGATCGAGGCTGACATGGATGGACCTCGAGGAGGGACCAATGTGCATTATGGATAACCTGGATCGTGCCTTTGTAACGAAGACCATGAGAAGCAGCGAGGTGCAAATGGCAAAGACTGCGGATGCCGGAGGAGTCAACGGGAGCGCATGACACGATGCGGCCACCGATCCTTCTTGTTTAGAGATGAAGGTACGTGGTTTAGTCGCTACTTAAATGACTAGTTTACATACGGTATAGTGCACGCTTGCATATGCATGTGACTCGTAGTGATTGTACAGTAATTTCGACAAAATTCTTAAGAAGCGGGGAGAATGTAAAACCCGAAAATTCTAATTTAAAAAAATGTAAATGGTAATTTTGGTCAAAATCGAAAATTTTCTAGATCTCGGGATGACAAATGGACTTCACCATTGGAATCATTCTCGTGAAATCTAGCTACCACGCTGACTCGTCGACCTGAAGACGCTTCACTCACGTTCGAGGCACCGGTGTCTAAGCCGAAACAACTCGTGAAAGACATGTGATGTGACAAAAAGTCACCTACTACATGTGTACCCATGCGGACACATGTTGCATGATTAGTGAGATGATGGAAATGAATGGCTTAGATTAGTTTCATGTGTCAAAATCTAAAACTTAAGTGACAATGATGGAATTTTGAAATGCTGGCTTAACAGCACAAAAAGGAATAGTTTTCTTCTCCAGTAAGCACAAAACGTGCGCTTGATGTGGGTTTGAGATTTTGTGAAGATAAAGGAGTGACTCTCTAGATTTCCCGCGTCTGACCGGCCGGTTCTCGAAGAAAGAAACAAGCCTGGCTTCACGTGGGGTGAGGGCTACACAGGACACCCCGATTGGGTGGAGTTCCGACAACTCCAAGAGGTATGACTTTTTCTCACTTAGTTTACCTGTCAAGATCCATTTTATAGATGGGGATTTGTTGAGCCTTAAGCGCCAGTGTTATCGGTCCAAAATCTTTGAACCGAGGAAGAAATCCCTAATTAGGTGGCCGTGAGTCAAAGGCCGACCCGAGGGTCATCATGTTATTAGTCAGGTGATTTTGTGTGGCTCGGGTGATTCAAAGAATTGTCGATCGGTTAATTAGCCATATTAATTTTGGTGTTATATTGTAAATTGGAATATGATTTATGTGAGTTAATTGTGTTAATAAGTAATGTAAATATATTAGTATGAATTGTTTGGAATTGGCATAATGCATTCCATATGCACCGGGACACCCTAGAACGACAGGATGGAGTTGATGACATTGAAATGAAAGAAAGTGAAAATGATTGTGAAAGGAATTTCAAGGAAGATTCAAGAATTGTCTTGGAGAGTTGTCCACGCTTATCTTGAGGCGACTGACATTGCTTCTTGAGAATATCCAACAATTCGCCGAGGGTAGTCCACTTATTACTCCTAACTCGTAGTGTTTTCTAGAACAAAAGCTTTGTTTTGAAACTGTAATTTTACCGCATTTGGCTTAGTCATGTATGAGGAAGTCGTGGTGAGGACTCGAGACATGGGATTGAGCATGTAGACATTCAAGTAGGATCATGTATTTACTTTATTTTACCATTTGGTCGCTTATTATCACACTTGAAAGGAACCTATAAAATTATCACTATTTGTTTGTTCACCCGTCGGCGAATCACTATTTCGTATAGGGAGTGTACAGAGGATACGCCTACCAGAGGCCGTTGCTTAGAAGAAAGCCGAATTGTGGCTTTGTATTCATTTTGTAGTTATGTATTGTGTTAAATTTCGATATATAATATTAAGAGTAATGTAATAACTCTTAAACTATTGTAATATAGTTGACATATATTTTGTGAGTATTGATGCATGGGCCCAAGTGGCCATTTTTACTCGCACGTGGACCCGGTATGGTCATTGTAAAATGTTGGGACAGGTTGTATTTTAGGTAGAACTCCCCGTACAAAGGACTCTGCTCGATTTTCGTGAGTGGTGTCGAGTTACCCGACATCCACGATTATTCCGCGGGTTGACGGGTTGTCAACGGACCCCCGGGATTTGGGGCGTCACAAAGGATTCCTTAATTGATTGTATTTCTTCATCATGATCATTCTCATTAAATTGTTTTTCCCTAAAAACACAATGTCTTGTCAAAAGTATTGACTCTATATTCATATCAAATGCAAGGCTTTTGGAAATATTAAAATAATAATAATAATAATAAACTTCATCCCACTTCCAAGAAACAATAAAATGCAAAAAAATAAAAATAAAAATAAAACCCTAATAAGACTATTATCCTAAATTGTTATTTAATATTCATTTAATTAATTTTAGGTTAGATTTAAAATGGAGGTATTAATATTTATTTAATTTAAGTTATCCCCGAAATTTTTATCCTTGCTTGTCCTCATTTTATTCCCTTGCCAACTTTTTGTGTTTTAATCATAGGCCCTTTTTCACATGGAATTTTTTTTTTCTTCACAACCCTAAGCAAGGGCAAGAGGAGCACCTGTCTAAGGCCCAAGTAAAGAAAAAAAAATTCCATGTGAAAAAAGGATCTATGATTGGAACAAAAAAAAAAATTTGCAAGGGAATAAAATGAAGACAAGCAAGGATGAAAATTTCAGTGATAACCTAAATTAAATAAATATTAATACTTTCATTTTAAATATAACCTAAAATTAATTAAATGGATATTAGATAACAATTTAGCACTTGAAATTCTCTAGTTTGTCAAAGTTGTAGGTTGTTATCCAAATGTTTTAATTCCTTACCTAATCCAATTAACGATGCCAGTTACTCTAGCACCCGTCGAAAAAAGTTTTTCAAAGTTAAAATTATTGAAATCCTATTTGAGGTCATCAATGTCACAAGAAAGATTGAATGGTCTAGCAATTTTATTTATTGAGAAAAATATGTTAGAAATATTAATGTTGACACTATTATCAATGACTGTGCATCTAGAGAACATTTATATACTTAATCTTAAATTGACAGTTTTTATTTAGATTGTAAATGATATATTATTGCTAAGTCTAATAAAAACTACCATTTACAAAAAAATTATATATATATATATATATATTATTACATACATTTGAACTTTAATTATAAACATTAGAGACCCTTATTTTATTACTTCGCCCCAAGCGTTGAAAATATTAGGACCGACCTTGCCTAGGTAGGTGTCCTTCCCGCCTTGCTAAGGGCTCCGCCTGACTATGTGGCATCCTTCTTCATTTAGCTCAAGCTTTAACAAGGTTGTGAGTCGAGATTCGAATCTTCTAGGTAATCCTTCAACCAGGCATGTTGGTACACTGATTTTATACAAGAAATAAGGAAATTTCTCCTATAAACAAATATAAGCAGCACAAAGTAGGGCATAAATTTAGGATTCCCCACACAATTTGGTCAGTTCAAAGTGTAAAAACTATTCTCTTTGATTTTGAGTGTGAAATAAAGAAAGGAAGCAACATTAGCCCTTCCAAAGAAAGAGTCGTCATACCACCAAAATACGTTTGATACATACGTCTACTTATCATCCATTAGATGTTTGATTAGAAGAAGCGTTGGACATTTATTCCATAATAATAATAATAATTGTACCTTTTCATTAATAATCATTGTGGAACACATAAACCGATGCCTGAATAGTAGCACAATTCCGAACAAAACTCACTAAAGTTAGATAAAGAACCTTTGGTTCTTATTTTTAAAAACGGTTTTGTAATCTTAAAATTAAGGAGGATAAAAAAAACACGTTTGGGTTTCCATTTTTTTTATTAGGATTTTCTTTGTTCTTAAGAATTGTTTTCTTGTTTCCAAAATATTGATATTTGTGTTTTCAAAAACCATTTTTATGAACGATTTTAAAAAATATGAACAAACAAGACCAATGACTCGTCTATGGTTGAAAGTAAATATTCACAATTGTCAAACTCACTTGCTAATTTGAGTTGATCGAGTATACATAATCTTATCATATCATGAATCCTAGGAGATTGTTGAACAAGGAAAGTAGGTTTAGGAAAACAAGACATAGCTTCAAAAATTATAAAAATGAGAAAATATTTTGTAAAATTAATTAAAAATAAAATATCCTTTTTTGAATAGCTAAACATTTTAATTATAATATACATATTAAATTATTCTCACTATCACTAACCTAACCCTCTATGTCTTACCTTTTGAAACTTCGAAATAGCTTTATCATAATGACCAGTTCGATGAGCTATTAAAATTAAAAATGAAATATCAAAAATAAAATTTATTTTATTTAAATATAATAAAAATTTTAATATAATATTCTGACAATGTGAAAATTGAAGGATAAGTGGGAGTTAAAAGAATAAGAAAAAAAAACTTCCAACAAAAAACTTGAAAGGGAAGCTTGTTAAAAAAAGAAAATTTTGAAGGGCTAGGGGCAGGCCCGGCCTGAGCAAGGGCAGTAGGGGCACCTGCCCAAGGCCCATATGAAAAAAAAAATTCCATATGAAAAAAAGGCCTATGGAACAAAAAAAAAAAGTTGACAAGGGAATAAAATAAGGACAAACAAGGATGAGAATTTCGATGATAGCTTATATTAAATAAATATTAATATTTTCATTTTAAATCTAACCCAAAATTAATTAAATGAATATTAGATAATAATCTAGGCTAATAGTCTTATTAGGGTTGTTATTTTTTATTTTATTTTATTTTTGCATTTTATTGTTTCTTGGAAGTGGGATGAAGTTTATTATTATTATTTTTTTAATATTACCTAAATTCTTGTATTTAATATGAATATAGAGTCAATACTTCCCATAAAACGTTGTATTTTTAGGGAAAAACAATTTAATGAGAATGATCATGATGAAGAAATACAATCAACTAATGAGTCCTTAAGAGTTAATTATTTTTTTTGTTCTTGTGGATATGACAATTGCTTCTTTGAAAGATAGATTTGAGCAATTAAAGATAAATGAAAAAAAAAATCGGATTCTTATTTGATTCAAAAAGGTTGAAGTCGTTGGATGAAAATGAATTAAGAGAATCTTGCACTAAATTTAAGACTATTTTTTCTCATAATAATTTGTTTGATGTTGATGCAGATTGTAATACCCTAAAATATACCTATCAGTTTTATAACATGTTTAGGGTATAAAATAAGTTAAATTTGTATTTTTTTTTTCCGGAAATTATATTGCTAAGAACAAAAAAAAAAACACGGAATTAATACAAGAGTCAAGGTTAAATTGGTAAAATATCAAAATGGGGACTCAAAGGCCATAAATAAAGAAGAGTATATGCCAAAGTAAAATTGTAATAAGTTGAATGTCAAATAGAGAGGGAGTTTAAGGATTAAAATGCAAAAATGGGAAACTTAAGCAAAAATGGGAGCCAAACGTGGCCTTAGACAAAAAAATGGGGTTAAGACCACATTTGGTCTTAGAATGAGGGTGTTTTCTCATTTGGCAAAGAGGAGAGCTAGGGCATATCCGGTGGAGGAGAAGAGGAGATTAGTTGGCTTTTGTGCTCTCCAAGGTTTTTATTCAAGCTAAGTGAAGGAGAAAGCTAAGGTTTGAAGCTTCAAGAGAGTTGAGGTATGGAAACTAGCCCTAACTTCCTCTTTGATTGTGTTTGGATTTGGTAAAACCCTATTTTTGTATATATATGTTTGAGTTAGAGTTCAAACAGTTTTGCTTACTGTAATTGGGCTGAGGAATTTTATATAAAACGAAATATCGATATTTTGGTGGAGACGCCACAAATTTCAAAACTAATGTTTTGTTTCGCCATAACTTGGTCATTACTCATCCAAATTGAGTGATTCAAATTTATAGGTGAACTAGACTTCTAGGGGAACAAATTTCTTTGAAATAAGTGTATTCAAATTTTGAACCCATTGGACCTAGAAATACTTCAAAGTGAAGCTCTGTTTTCAGGCAAATTCTGGTTTTTGTTTGGTACAGTTTTTGTGTTTTGGCACAATTTTGTGTTTTGCAGCGCTTTGTATTTAGGGACATGTTTGGGGTTTCACTCATCCAAATGATGGGATTCAAAATTTCGGCTAAACTAGACTTCTAGGAGAACAAATTTTCTTTGAAATAAGTATTCAACTTAGACTCTCAACACCTGTAAATTGCGAAGGAGCTATATTTATAGTGGACAATTTCGGTTAGTGTGTTGAAAATAGAGTAGTTCGTTGTTTAGAACATATCTTGAGTTTCTGTTCAATTGATGATTCCAATTTTGAATAAAATAGATTGCAGGAACAATGGACTTGAAGGAGGTCGGGTAAAATACGGCTCATTTGTCTTGTGGTGAAAATTTTACATAAGGAGGTATATGTATAAATCAACCCTAACCAAAAACACTTGCATGCACGGCTGATATTTTTCTCTGTTTGTGATGGATTAGAGGTTGGTGACAAGGAAACCTGATTAAGATTGGGATTCCAAGGATAGGAGTCAAGAAGCCGGCAACCTTGGGTTTGTTCTTCATTTCTTTTCATTAGAAGCTGCATTGACTTTATCAAAACCAAAATGATTTGAGCATGGGAAAATTGCATGTGCTTTGTTTTTAACCATAAACAAATTTGTCTTGAGGATTGAGAAATTGATTGCAAATGGATTTCCATGAAACTACATGAGCATCAAAAAGGTGTTTATCAGTATATATGTATATACATTGTAATTTACTATGGATTATTAATGTCTTATATAATGTTATCCGTCATATCCGAAAGGTTGATAGATTGGTATACCAATAAGGGTCAATGTAGTAGTACTGCAAATGAAATGATTTATAGTGGCATACCGATCCGTAGCCCAATGAGACAGTATCGATAGTGTACACAAAATGAATTTGTAAATAACCAGTCAACAACCCAATGGGACTGTAGTGTGTTATTAAAAGTTTTTTTTTTACCGGCCTACAACCCAACGAGACCGTGTTTGATTCTCAAGTATCCTATACACCGAAAGCCGGTTAAATCTGCTTAAGGGCAAACTTATAAGTAAGTCGTGTGAAATGCATAATTTGAGTTTTGAATGAAAATTAACATATATTGTTTATTGCATTGACCATTTAAAAAGTGTCAAAATGTTGTTTTTGAAAATATACATATTTTGTGTTTGATTGAAATGAGGATAGAAATGCATAGAACCACTAAGCATGAAAATGCTTAGCGCGTTGTTTTATCACGCCCAGGTGCCGAGTGAATAGAGGTAAGATCAAAGACCGCAGAGCCCGGAGTCATCGTCGAATTGTGCAGAGTATAAGTGTAAAACCCGAGAAAATTTGAATTTTCTCAAAATTCAAATTGGCACTTTATTAAAACCCAAAAATTTTCTGCGATCTTGGATGACGAACGGACTTCACCGTTTGGAATCGTCTTCTCGCAAAATCTAGCTACTATGTCACCTCGAGACAATCGGAATTTCACGCTTTTTAGGCACCTGGGTGTCTGGGTACCATAAAAGACTTGTGAGAGATATGTGATGTGGACAAAAGTCATATATCACATAAAATCTATGTGACACACAGGCAGACGATTGGGTAGATGAAATGAATTCGCTTAGATTAGCTTTACGTATCAAAAGTCACTTAAAAAGGACATTTATGGAATTATCGAAAGTTAAAATGAGAATAAGATAGCACAAATAGTTTTCTCCAAAAAGACACAAAAACGGGCGTATGCGTGTCGGATTCAAATTCTAGAGAGAGTGTGTGACTTCCTAGATTTCCATGCTTGAACCGCCGGTTCGCTTCGCTAAGAAGTAGCTGTTCCACGCGCGAGGGCTACGCGTGGACACCGATTCGTGGAGTCCACAACCCAAGAGGTAAGTGGCCTTCCTACTTGTGTTATCCTTTGGCAAAGAGTCATGTTAATGGTTAGGGATATTCTGAGGCTTGAATTAGCCGTGTTTTCGGTCTCAAAATACTTGAACCGAGTAAGAAGATTCCTAGTGTGGCCGTGAACAGTGCCGACCCTAGGGTTTCACTGTTCACGGAATTGTTGTGTGATTTTTGTGTGTTTTGGGTGATTCAAAATGAATTACTTGATTAGTTAATTATCCCATGTGAGCTAATTTTGGTGTTATTGGTTGCAAATTGAATAACATGATTTATGTGAATTAATTATGTTAGTATATTCATGTTTTATATATTAACATGAGTTGTTGGAATCGGGTTTGAATCAGGTGAAATAAATGTTAATGCATGGAATTTAATGTGTTAACATGAGGTTGAATTATATAAAATATAATTGTGAAAGAGCCTTTGGAATTAAAATGGATTTTGATTGACTCAAGAGAGCTAACTTGATGTTATTCGGTGTGAATTGAACATGTGGTATGTAAAATCTTTGTTAATATATGCAAAATTGATATATTGACATGTGTGGTTTGGAAATGACATAATGCATTTCATATGCATCGGGGCAACCTAGAAAAATTAGGTGTGAGTGCATGGCATGAAAGAAATGAAAATGATGTTTTTCTCACATTTAGCTTAGGCACGCGTGAGGGAGTCGGTGAAGACTCTAGACACGGGATTGGACATGTAGACATCTGGCAGGACTGCGATTTGTTTGAATGTATGGCTGGAATCATTGTACGTGCATTTAAAGGGAGTAACCCATGTAGGAGATTACAATTACTGGGCATTGATCACCCTGTCGATGGACCATTGTTTCAGGTATAGGGAATGTACAGGAGGACGACGCTCACTAGAGGCCACATCAGAAGAAAGTTCCCACAGAATGTATTCGCTTTAGAACATGTATTAAAATTGTTAATTTTGACATTTGTTTCGTTAAGAGAATGTAAAACTCTTGAAACTATTGGTATATAGTTGATGTAATTCTTGTGAGTATTGATGCAATGGGCCCGCGCCATTTTATCAGATATGGACCCAAAGGTGGTCGTTGTTAATTGTCGAGATATGTTTCAGACCTCGTGAGCTCCCCGTGAGACCGCCCACTTTCGAGTGGTGTCGGGGTTACCCGACATTCACGAAGGGTATTCCGCAGTTGACGGGTTGTCAACGGGCCGGGTTTTGGGGCTGCCACAATAAGTAAATGCTCACCTCATGCATACATTTCATTTAAAAATCATGTAATTGTTTTGCATTGCAAACAAAGATGTATTAATTTTCATGGGAAGAGCATATTTTGACTTACATTTAGACATGAACTACAATGTTTTGTAAATGATTTTAAAATGGAAAGAAATGTCGCTTGTATAAATGTGGGAATTGAGCAAATGATGGGCTCTCTACCATGATTAATGTATATTTTTATATATATAATGCGTATTAGTAATGAGATCATAATTTCATACATATGATTAAAAATGGATATTAAATATCCCATCGAAAAATAAGTATATGAAATGTGTTTGGCTGTATAAATGGATTTAGTGGTCTAAGTCCCTGTCCCGTCCAAATGAAGCCTGGCCATGGGACATGACAATTTTATTTTGCATCATAGCCTATGCTTAGTGATTCTATAAAATTGATTTTTGAAATTGTGTGTGATATAAAATATATTTGCATATAAAGGATGACGTGACTCCGATGCAGATTCTATCAATCTTAATAGGTTACATGGAAAGTTCAGCGCTCATGGGGTCGAGAGAAATTCCGAGAGTTTCCCAACAGCCCCAAGTAGTGGATGGCGGGAAAGAGTCCCATGCTCCATTAACACATGAACAAGGATAAGTCGCAGGAGGTACTATGGATATCCTCCAACAGATAGCTCAAGCACTGCAAAGAGTAGTGCAACCAACTCAAGTCATTCCTCGAGGACAACAACAATTGAGAGAGTAAGATAATCTATAGATTTTCTTGAAAGAAAGATGATGAGCCTCCATGGCGGAAAATCGCTCGAAGAATGTGAGAATGCTTCGACAAATGCATTGCACACCAGAGAAAAATTTAGAGTGTGCGATCTCACTACTTTAGGATGACGCTTACCAGTGGTGAGAGTCCATGACTAGAACCGCACTACACCTGGCAAAGCATGGGAGTTTTTCATAGCAGAATTTAGGAAACAATACGTGGGTTGTATCTACCTTAGCAATATGAGAAGAGAGTTCCATAATTTGAAGTAGAGGTAGATGAGTGTGACAGAGTATCAGAGGGAATTCACCAGGTTGAGCAAGTATGCTTCAGAGATGCTAGTTACAAAGGAAGAAAAGTGTCGTAAGTTTGAGGATGGTCTAAATGACTACATTCGAGCCTATGTCATAGGGTTCGACCATGATGATTTCTCTAAGATTGTGACATGTGCGTTAAATGTTGAAAAGGTAAAGAAAGAAGAGTATGACAGAAAAGAAAGAAGACAGGTAAGAAACCCGTCGCAGTTCGTGACGCGACCCGAATAAGAAGTTTAGATGTCCATGGTTCTAGTCACCACACTATTGCGGACCAACTCGACTACACGGTAGTAAGACTATTCTACTAGGCAATCGCTCGTATTAGCGTGCCCTAAGAGGTTCTTCGAGAGGACCAGCTCCTCCTTATTGCACACATTGTGGGAGGAGACATAAAGGAGATTCTTGGAGACTAACAAGTGCTTGTTTAATTTGTGGATCCAATGAGCACAAAGTAAAAGATTGTCCTAGAGCTCACCCTTTCACAACACCCCGAACTGGGGCTATAGTTTTAGTAGTGTAGAAGAGTAACAAGGACAACAAGAGTGTTGCTTCACCGAGCGCTCCGAGGCGTTTTCACTGCACTCATAGCGACAGGATGCCCGTGTTTCAGCCGCATATGCAATGAAGGTAGCTGAAGATAAAATGCCTCGGGATGTGATAGCCGGGTCATTTCCATTCGAGACTATTGTACATGCATTGATAGATCCCGTAATCAACTCATTCCTATGTTTGTACTTCCACCCAGTTTAGTAGTTTACTCAAGAGTGAAACCGAGTATGTGATATCTTGGGTGACAAATCAAGTAGGCATAGTGTCATTGTGAATAGAGTTTATAGAGATTGTTCCATCGAATATGAGAGGCTGAGTTTTCTGGAGACTTAACTGAAGCTATCATTCGTAGAGTTCACATGTGATATTAGGGATGGATTGTTGTCCTAAGACCAATGGTAGTTGATTGTAGAATGAAACGTAAAGGACCTAAGGACACCAAGTGGCAAGAAAGTGACTTTCATCGATGAGGTCGAACCACCCTCTCTATCGTGATATCCGCCGCCAATGCTAGAATGATGGTTCTAAAGGTGTAGCTTATACTCTATATAAGGATATTGATACAAAAAAGGCGGAGCCTAGTTTATCATAAATCCCTACAGTTTGTGATTATTCGGATGTGTTTCCGGAGGAGTTGCCAAGATTGCCTTCGTAGAGAGAAATTGAGTTTGCAATCGACGTTGTTCCGGGTGCCACTCCAGCATCCATTACACCGTATAGAATGGCTCCAGTGGAGTTAAAAGAGTTGAAGCTCCAATTGCAAGAATTATTAGAGAATGGATTTATTTGTCCGAGTGTATCACCATGGGGAGCTCCGATGCTCTTTGTTAAGAATAAAGATGGTACACTTGTGACGCCCTAATCCCAGGGTATCTCGTTGACAACCCGTCAACCTGTGGAATATCTGTGTCTCATATCATGAGACATGTACATGAGTAAAAACGGCCACTTGGGCCTATACATCAATACTCATCAAGAATACATCAACTATATAACAATGGTTCAAGAGTTATTACATTACTCTTAACCAAAACATATATCAAAATTTAGAGTTTTAATACATGTTATACAAATTGAATACCAAAGACACAATCCGGCTTTCTTCTAAAACGTGGCCTCTAGTGAGCGTCGTCCTCCTGTACACTCCTGCACCAGTCACGATCCCCGAGCAGTGAGCAATGCCCAAAGAGGATAACTTTCATGTTACCTCAATTTGCGTGACATGTCATGGCAAACAATCACCTCAAGTAAATGCATGATCCTACGGAATGTTCACATGCCCAATCCCATGTCTCGAGTCTCACCGACTTCACATGCCTGGCTTCAAGAAAATACGCCAAAACAAAGGTTTTCGTTTGAAACACACTACCGAAGCTTCGTAAATATATCGACTACCCCGAGGCTAATTCGTCGGACTTTTCCGAACAAGCCATGAGTCGCCTCCAGATGAACCTCGCGACAATCCTCCGAGGCAATCTTTCAAAATCTTCCAAAGTCCTTCACAACCGTCATTTTTCTTTCAATTTTCATGTCATGCACTCACACCTACCATCTAGCAGCCCCCGTGCATATGGAATGCATTATGTCATTTCCAAAATATTCATGCTATTATATTTTACATATGTATATATTAACAAAATTAATTCACACACCATGTTATTCAATTCACAATCAATAACACCAAAATTAGCTCAATGGCTAATAACAAATCAAAGCACCATTTTGAATCACCCAACAACACAAAATCACACAACATATCACGGAATAGTGAAACCCCGGTTTGCATCGTTTCACGGCCACAATAAGTAGGAATTTCTTCACTCGGTTCAAAGATTTTAAGACCGATAACATGGCCATCCGCATCAACAACCTTCATCCATAAAAATGACTCTTAGCCAAAGAATGTCCGCAGGAAAATATCCATACCTCTTGAGTTGGGTCGAAACCCACAAAATCTGCGCTCCACAGCCCTTGCCGCAGGAATAACTTCTCATTTAGTTCGTAGAGAACCGACGGTTTGAAAGTCGGGAAATCTAGAGAGAAGTCACACTTTCTCTCGCTAAAATCAGTCTCTCACCCTCACTACACGTTTTCCAGCAGCCCAAATGGAGAAGGAGGTGCCTTTTTGTCTTATTTACTTATTCTTTTCAATTAATTCCATTTGTGTCCTTTAGTTTTGACTTTATGACACATGGCTTAATTTAAGCCATTCATCTCCATCCTTTCACTAATCATGCAATATGTGTCATATTGGTACATGTATTAGGTGATTTTTGTCACATCACATGTCTCTCACAAGCCATCATACGGCACCCGACACCCGGTATCTCGAAAAACGTGAAATTCCGACTGTCTCCGAATTCGACGAAATTCGACGTGGTAGCTAGATTTCGCGAGACGATTCCAACGGTGAAATCCGTTTTGTCATCTAAGATCTAGAAAAATTTCGGATTTTGACCAAAATTACCATTTTACCATTTTTTCCATTTTCGTAAAAATTAGCTGGTTTTACAACACTTCTATTGTGTGTTGATTATAGAAAGAACAAGATGACAAGAAAACAAGTATCCTACCTGCACTGGATGACTTGTTCGACCAATTGAAAGGTACGGGTGTCTTTTCGAAGATCAACCTACGATCTAGGTATCATCAATTAAGGATTAAGGATGCGGATGTGCATAAGACAACTTTTAGAACACGAGCACGACATTACGAAATCCTTGTCATGTCGTTTGGGGTTGACAAATGTACCAACTGGATTTCATGGACTTAATGAATCAGGTTTTCCGACCGTATGTAGATCGCTTGTCGTAGTAGTTTATGACGACATCCTCGTGTATTCAAAGGGGATTGAGAAGACATATACGCACCTCTCAGTTAAACCTTAAGAAATGAATAGTTGTATGCAAAAATAAGTAAGTTTGAATTTTTGTTGAGGGAAGTGTCCTTTCTTAAACACATTGTATCGAAAGAAGGAATTAGGGTGGATCCAAAGAAGATAGAGGTGGTTCTTGAATGGAAACCACCGAGAAATGGCACGGAAGTTCGTAGTTCTAGATCAGCATGTTACTGGGCGTAAAATTTGTTAAGGGTTTTCATGACTACTTCACTTATGATGAGATTGCTCCAAAAGAATGAAATTTGAGTAGAGAAAGTGTCGCTTAGTTTTGAAAGTTAAAGCATTCTTAACCGAGGCACCCTGGGCTCTTACTTCAACCGACCGACAGAAAGAATATGTGATCTTTAAGATGCTTCAAGTAAATGGACTCCTGATGTCCTTATGTAAGAGGGTAAAGTGGTAGCTTATGCTTCAAGGCAGTTGAAGTATCATGAAAAGAATTACCCTGCACATGATTTGGAATTGGTTGCCATTGTGTTTGCATTGAAACTATAGGGACACTATCTTTATGAAGAAAAGTGTTTCATCTACACCGATCACAAAAGTCTTAAGTATTTGCCCTCGCAATGAGAGCTTAACTTGAGACAACGTAGACGGATTGAATTGATCAAGGATTATGATTGTGTGATCGACTACCATCCCGAGAAAGCTAATATTGTGGTAGACGCTCTGAGTAGAAAGTCAGTACAAACATTACGAGCATTGAATGCTCATTTTTTTCATTATAAGGCGATGGTACAATAGAAGCGAAATTGATAGAAAAACCAAATTTGTTAAATCGAGTGCTAGACTCACAAAAGAGTGATGAGAAAATTTCTACAATTGTAAGTCACAATAGAGAGGGGAAAGAAACTAAGTTTTCAGTAAATGAGGATGGATTCTTGTATTATAGAGACCGAGTTTGTGTACCCAATGATGATGAGTTGAAGAAATCCATTCTTGAAAAGGCACACAGTGGATCCTTTGCTATGCATTCTGGTAGCACTAAAATTTATCAAGGTTTAAAGACTTCATATTGGTGGTCCGAAATGAAGAGAGATGTTTCAGAATTTGTGACCAAATGTATGGTGTGTCAGAAAGTGAAAGCGGAACATCAAGTTCCTTCGGGATTGTTGCAACCTATTAGAATACCAGAGTGGAAATGGGACCGAATCATAATGGATTTTGTGGTCGAGTTACCATTGACAGGGAGAAAGCATGATTTAGTTTGGGTCGTGGTAGACCGATTAACGAAGTCAGCTCACTTCCTACCAATAAGAACCGACTATTCACTTGATAAGTTGACAGAGCTTTACATAGAGGAAATAGTTTGGTTACATGGAATTCCCGTGTCTATCATTTCAGATAGAGATCCGAGGTTCACCTCGAGATTTTAGGGACAATTACAAGAGGCTTTAGGTGCTCGTCTAAATTTCAGCACGACTTTCCACCCACAGAAGGATGGACAATCGGAGAGAGTTATTCAAGTTTTAGATGATATGCTTAAAAGTTGTGCGATCGACTATAAGGGTAGTTAGGATAGACATATTCCTCTAGTTGAATTTGTGTATAACAATAGCTTCCAATCAAGTATTGGAATGACACCTTACGAGGCTCTTTACGGAAGGAAGTATAGAAGCCCAATAAGTTGATGAGTTATGAGAAGCAACGACCAAATGGATTTGATCTAAGAGACCAAGGAGAAGGTGAAATGGATCGCATAAAGATTAAATGTAATGCTGATAGACAAAAAGTCTTACGACTTGAAGAGAAAAGGCATTCAATATGAGATCGGCGAGAAAGTGTTCTTGAAAGTTTCTCCTTGGAGGAAAGTCATGAGATTCGAGAGAAATGGTAAGTTGAGCCCTAGGTTCATTCAGTCGTATGAAGTGATCGAGAAAGTGGGTCCAATGGCATATAGGTTAGCCTTACCTCCAGAGTTGGAAAAGATTCATAACGTTTTTCACTTTTTAATGTTAAGGAGGTATAGGTCAGACCCCTCACATGTGGTCTCTTAAGAGATTATTGAGCTTCGCCCCGACTTGACTTACAAAGAGGAACTCGTAGAAATCTTGGCTCGAGAAGTCAAAGAATTGAGGAACAAACAAATTCCATTAGTCAAAGTATTGTGGAGAAACCATAAGACTGAGGAAGCCACGTGGGAAAGTGAAGAAACTATGCACAAGACATCCACAATTGTTCAATGAAGGTAATTTCGAGGACGAAATCCTTTAAAGGGGGGGGAGAGTTGTAACACCCTAAAATATACCTAGCATTTTTATAACATGTTTAGGGTATAAAATAAGTTAAATTTGTATTTTTTTTCCATAAATTATATTGCTAAGAACAAAAAAAACCCCGAAATTAATATAAGAGTCGTTGCTAAATTGGTAAATGTCAAATGAGACCCAAAGGCCATAAATGAAGAAGAAAAAGTGCAAAGTAAAATTTACTGTTGAATGTCAAATAGAGAGGGAGTTTAAGGATTAAACAAAAATGGAGCTAAACGCGGCCTTAGACAAAAGGGGGTTAAGACCACACGGTCTTAGAATGGGAGTTTCTCATCGGCAAAGAGGAGATAGATGTCCCAAGGGAGAAGAAGAGAAGATTAGTTGGCTTTTGTGCTCTCCAAGGTTTTTATTCAAGTTAAGTAGTTGTTAGGGCCTCAGTTTCAAGAGATTTAAGGTATGGAAACTAGCCCTAACTTCCTCTTTGATTGTGTTTGGGTTTGGTAAAACCCTACTTTTGTATATATATGTTTGAGTTAGAGTTCAAGCAGCCTTTTTGCTTTGATTAGGATTGGTTTTGAGGAATTTTTGTATAAATGAAATGTTGGGGTTTTAGTGGAGATGCTGTCAAAATTTTCCAAAACCCATGTTTTTGTTTTAGCCATAATTTGGTCATTACTCATCCAAATTGAGTGATTCAAATTTTTGGACAAACTAGACTTCTAAGGGAACAAATTCATTTGAAATACGTGTATTCAAATTTAGACTCCATTAGACCAAAAAATATGTCAAAGTGAAGCCCTATTTTTGGGCAAATTCTGATTCTGGTTTGGTACAGTTTTGGTATTTAGGCCATAAGTTTAGTTTCACTCATCCAAATTGAGTGATTCAAATTTATAGATAAACTAGACTTCTAGGAGAACAAATTTTCTTAAATAAGTGTATTCACCGTGACCATCAGACTTTAAATTTGTCTATGAGCTCGCATGTAAATTTTGGTTATGTGTTGAAAATAGAGTAATCCTTGTTGTTTAGAACATATCTTGAGTTTTAGTGCTCCGAATTGGATGATTCCAATTTTTGAATAAAATAGATTTATAGACAAACAATGGACTTGAAGGAAGTTGGGTAAAATATAGCTCATTTATTCCTATAAAATTTTACTAGTGAAGGTGTAATGGGTAGAAATCAACCCTAACCAAAAACACTAGCATGCATGGTTGATATTTTTCTCTGTTTGTTATGGATTAGGGGTTGGTGATGAGGAAACCTAATTAAGATTGGGATTCCAAGGATAGGAGTCAAGGAGCGACAACCTTTTTGGTTTGTTCTTCTCATTTTTATTCTTATTGCAACTTTGTATTGGATTTGTCAAAAACCGAAATGATTTACATGGGAAAACTGCATGTGTGCTTTGTTTTTAACCATAAACAAATTTGTCTTAAGTGATTGGGAAATTGATTGCAAATGGATTTCCATGAAAACTACATGAGCATCAAAATGTGTTTATTGGGGTATATATGTATATACAATATTGTAATTTACTATGATTGAGTATTAATGCCCTTAAGAGAATGTTATTCGTCATATTCGAAGTTATGATATATTGGTATACCAATAAGGGTCAATGTAGCAAGACCACGAACAAATGATTTATACGGGCGTGTCAACCGTATCCCGGATAATATCGATAAGGTATACAAATGAATTTGTAACACCACAAGAACCTAACTAGACCGAACTCTGCGGTTATTAAATGTTTTTTTACCGCCTACACCCGTGGAAATTGTGTCGCAGGATTCCGCTATCCCCATGCACCCAGTCATGGTTAAATTCCTTTTAAGGGCGCATCAAGTAAATGTGTGAAAATGACAATTTGAGTTTTGAATGAAAAATTAACATATATATTGTTTATTACATTGACCATTGAAAATGTGTCAAAATGTTGTTTTCGAAAATATACATATTTTGTGTTTGATTGAAATGAGGATAGAAATGCATAGAACCACTAAGCATGAAAATGCTTAGCGCGTTGTTTTATCAAGCCCAAGTACCGAGTGAATAAGGACAAGATCAAAGACCGCAGAGCCCGGAGTCATCGTCTAATCGTGCGGAGTATAAGTAAATGCTCCGTCTCATGCATACATTTCATTTCAAAAAAAAATATGTAATTGTTTTGCATTGCAAACAAAGATGTATAAATCTTCATGGGAAGATCATATTTTAACTTACGTTTAGACATGAATTATAATGTTTTGTAAATGATTTAAAAAGGGAAATAAATGTCGTCTTGTATAAATGTGGGAATTAAGCAAATGATGGGCTCTCTAGCATGATTGATGTATATTTTTATACATATAATGTGTATTAGTAATGAGATCATATTTCCATACATACATAAATATGATTTAAATGGATATTAAATATCCCATCAAAAATAAGTATATGAAATGTGTTTTACAGATAAATGAATTTAGTGGTTCGCGTCCCCGAATCCAATCCAGTCATTGGGTTGGGTCGGGTCAGAGGGCGCAACATAGATGACCTTTTTTCTAAAATGAAAGTGTTACAAATGACTTTGTCAAATGTGATAATGTTAGCACTTGAAATTCTCGAGTTTGTCAAAGTTGTAGATTATTATCCAAATGTTTTAATTCCTTACCAAATCCTATTAACGATGTCGATGACTGTAGCATCCGCCGAAATAAGTTTTTCAAAGTTACAATTATTGAAATCTTATTTGAGGTCGTCAATGTCACAAGAAATATTGAATGGTCTTAGCAATTTTATGTATTGAGAAAAATATGTTTTAAATATTAATGTTGACACTATTATCAATGATTTTGCATCTAGAGACATTTATATGTTTAATCTGTACCCGATGTTTTTATTTAGATTGTAAATGATATAATATTTGTTAAGTCTAATAAAACTATCATTTACAAGCAAAAAAAAAGAAAATTATTACATACACTTGAACTTTAGTTATATACATTAGGTATATACATACACTTGAACTTTAATTATTAATAGTTTTAAATATTAATGTTGACACTATTATCAATGATATATTATTTGTTAAGTCTAATAAAAACTATCATTTACAAGCAAAAAAAAAGAAAATTATTACATACACTTGAACTTTAGTTATATACATTAGTTATATACATACACTTGAACTTTAATTATTAATAGTTTTAAATATTAATGTTGACACTATTATCAATGATTTTGCATCTAGAGACATTTATATGCTTAATCTAAAATTCGATGTTTTTATTTAGATTGTAAATGATATATTATTTGTTAAGTCTAATAAAAACTATCATTTACAAGCAAAAAAAAAGAAAATTATTACATACACTTGAACTTTAATTATATTCATTATTGGCCCTTATTTCCATTACTTCGCCCAAGCCCCTCGAAAAATACTGTAAGACTGTTCCGCATAGTCAAACGAAATCAAGTTGAGTCTTGTGTGAGTCCTACAATCTCCTTAAAATAGATTTGTCGTCTCCTCTAATACTCGGAGAATATCACATTGACGTTTATCTAGTATGATAGAATGACTTTCAAAGTAGAACCATAAAGCACCTTGATGCCACTCCCAATGAACTGCACCCATCAAGTAATCAACCACATATTAATCATAAAGGACTTAACCATAACCAAAGCCAAGATGATGACTCAAAAGCTTCACACCCCAAGCCTCACACACTAAGAACATAGCACTCTCTAAACATCCATGAAACTCTCCTTTTATAAACAAAAGAGTACGCTTTGCCTTCAAGCAAGTCAAACGTTTTGGCTGCTTGAGGCTCTTAGATTTCTTTGCAAAGTAATGGAAATTTATGAATGTCATTCACACTTACATATTTTTCAACATTATTTCTATCCAACTAGAAATGGCTTGCCAAGCTTGCTTCAAGATCACTATATATAGTGTATATATATATATATATATATATATATATATATATATATATATATATATATATAGGTATATATCATACAAAAATTTGTACCCTAGGTATTTAATCCAATTAAAAGCATTAAAACTTTGATAAAGAAAGAAAAAAATGCTTAAGAAATTTTTGTTTGTTTGATTGTTTAAATGAAAAACTTTAAAAAATTATATAATAATTAAAATTTACTTAAAAACTCACATATCCTTGGATTATTGTAATGATCTATTATGAATCCCACATCGCTAAGTTACGGCTTGGTATGTGGGTTTATAACCACTTGGGCTTCCTCCCCTTGACAACTAGTTGTTTAAGGGTGAGTTCTACTCAAGTGGTTGTAACTTTGGTATCATAGCGATTCGTTTCCTGGGGATGGTCATCATCCCGCAATCATGAAAAGAAGATGGGATCTACGAAGTCACCAAGGAATTGTGGGAAAGTTGCTACCCATAAAAAAAAATGGGGTTGGTTCATAATGGGTCATTACAATCCAAATCTCTTTCAGAATCGACGTCCATGACGCTCTGATACCACTACTACAACCACTTTGGTAGAATTTGAAGACATAATATGATGAAAAGAATGACTTGTATTTCATTATGTCATAAAGGGTACATATATACACATACAAAGCATCCTTGGATGCTATTGTAAAAGGAAATACAATTAGTAAATATACAAACTATCCATATACAATGAGAAAGAATCAAATTATATAAAAAGAGATCAAATCAATTAAAGGAAGGTTCATGGAGAGAAATTATTCTCTGCCATTGACTTTCCTTTATCATAAGAGAGAATCAATCAAGAAGAGATTGATGAACAAAAAGTATCTCCTAATATTGACTTTCCTTTATTATGCCCCCTAAAGATGGAGCTCTAAGAGGAGAGTCTAATCTTGTCACGAAGAAGTTGAAAGTGGGAGCGAGGAAGAGGCTTAGTAAGTGCATCAATGAGTTGATCAGTGAAGGATACGTGAGCCACTCGGAGGAGTCCATTGCGAACTTATTCACGAATGAAGTGATAGTCAAGAGCAACATGCTTCATACAAGAGTGGAATACTGGATTAGTGCAAAGGTTCATCGCACTAACATTATCACAATATATTACTAGTTGTTGTGGGAAAGATATACCAAGCTTGGTCAGAAAAGAGCATATCCACCTAACTTGGGCAGCAGTAGTGGCAACTAACCTATATTCAGCTTTCATAGAAGAACGAGCAACAATGGATGTTTCTTAGTGCTCCAAGAAATGGGATTGCAACTAAGATAAACAATGAATGCAATAATAGAGATGAAATCATCTTTGTTGTCTATCCAATCAGCATTAAAGAATACATGAAGCATGAGTGGAGAGGTACAAAGAACAATACTGTGGTCTAAGGTACTATCAGATAGCTACAACCACTTAACACCCCAATGCTTAATGGTTGGTTGGTGCATGAACTAAGATAACTTATTGACCCTATAAGCAATGTTAGGGCGAGTAAGAGACAAGTACCAAAGACGTCCCACCACAGTGCAATATTCCAAAGGATTGAAGATGATTGATCTGACATTAAGCGTGAAGAGGTGGCTAGTGAAGTAGAAACTATATTAGCACCAATCATTTAGGTCTTGGTCAAGAGATCTCGAATGTATTGACGTTGTGACACGAAGAGCCCATGTTGGTGAGGTAACACCTCAACACCGAGGAAATAGTGTAAAGAACCAAGGTCCTTGATGGAGAACTGATGAGAAAGAGTGACGATGAAGTCTTGAATAGTTAACTCGATGTTTCCAGTAATGATGATATCATCAACATAGACTAGAAGATAGATGGTGCAACTGCCATTATTGTAAATGAATAGAGAGGTGTCTACCGAAGAGTTGGAAAAGCCAATTAAAAGTAGGTATTAACGTAACTCATGGTACCAAGCACAAGGGGGTCTACTTAAGGCCATAAATGGCATTATAGAGTTTGCATACAAAGTGAGGGGAGTCTCGATCAACAAAGCTAGGAGGTTGAGACACATAGACATCCCCAAATGATGTACCCTGCAAAAATGCATTATTGACATCAAGTTGATGAAGCGCCCAGCCTTATCTTGTCGCAAGAATGAGAATGAGGCATACAAAGGTGGGCTTCACAACCAGACTAAATGTGTCGTGATAGTCCATGTCAGGACGTTGATGAAAACCTTTTACAGCAAGACGAGCTTTATACCTGTCAATAAAGTTATCAAATAAACATTTAGTGCAAAACACTCACTTACAACCAACGAGATTGAGAGAAGAATCTAATGGAACAAGTTCCCATGTCCATTCTTAACCAAGGCATCATACTCAACTGACATGGCCTGACACTACTCCAGATCTTTGAGATCTTAGGTCACAGTGGTGGGTTCAAGGTCATATGGAGTGAATAGTTAAGCGATGAGGTTAAGCTTGGTGAGGGGTTTGAAAATGTTGTTTATGGAGCGGGTGACAATGACATAAGGGGGGTTTGGGTTTTTAGAGGCGAAATCAAATGTAGGGTTGAAGATATGGTGGGTTGTGGGCATCGGAATGTTAGGTGGCAAGCGTCGCATCACTGATTGTGATAGAGGGAGAAGAGGAGGGTTTAGTAGTCGTTGCTACAGTCGAAGTGGGAGTGACCAAGAGAAAAGACATAGTTGGACACCAATTTTATGACAAGAGAAAACATACTATAAGATAATTTTTAAGGGGGAGTGTGAGACAAGAGATGAAGTAGAAAATGGTAATTTTATGACTTTTATTGCACTGGCAAGAGTTATAGTTGAAGTTGAAATTGGAAGACTTGGACAATTCAAGACTAAAAGTAGAAAAAAATGTGCTTATAGATAGATGATGACAAATGTCCTAATCTATGATGCCAGACGATGGGGGAAGACTTGGTACTAAAGAAAGCAATCATTGGAGACGACTATGTTGGGAAAACCGGTCACTCGTACAGTCCTTCTTTAGCTTTACCTTGCAAGAGAGTTGTCCCTATGATGAGATCCTTTATAAAAAAGCGAAGAATGTGAGAACTCAATGGAAATGTTATTTTGATGACAAAATTTAGAAATATAAATAAGGTTTTTTGCATGGAAGAAACACAAAGAACATGATTTAATGAAAAATAATTAAAGGGTGAAGATAGAGTCTTAGAACCAGTGTGGTTGATAGAGAGACCTCTACCATCGCCAATCATGATATCGTCATGCCCATCATAAGGAGTATGAAGAAAGAGATTGCCCAAATATGATGTAACATGATGAGAGGCCCCACTGTCAAGAAGCCAATTGGATGTCATGGTATGAGTTGTTGCATGAGCCTATGGTTGCCAAGGGTGCATGGTTTCCACTATGGAGAAGCCATAGGAGTTAATGACTATTGGACATTTGGATGTGCCGAAGAGAGCATTGCACACCCAGTCCCCTTGAATCATAATACCACTGACAATGACCAAGAAAGGGTCGTGATGGTGGTCGACCACCTCGAGAGCTATAGAAGATGGGGGTTGGTGCCTGTGTGGGCATAGAGGTTCCCAGTGGAAAAAGAGGCCTTCGATGACAAGGACCATGATAGTCCGACCTCCGGTGTTAAGCAATGGGATTGGCTGTGGCAGGAACCGTAAAGGAAAGTAAATGTTATTGTTGAAATGTGATTTCCTTGTTGATTAGTTTCTCATGTAATTCATCAAAGGAAATTAGAGTATCACGACCATTAACTGCATCAATGATAGATTAATATTCACTCCCAACTCCCAAGGCCATCAAGAATCTTCTCCAAAAGATCTTCATGATCCATGGGCTTGCCGAGAGACATTAGTTCATCGGCATGGGATCTGATGAACTGCATGTATTTTGAGATAGTCTTTGTGCCTTTTGTTGCGTTCTTGATTTGTTCTTTAATTTTCTTGATATGCCCTCGAAATGGTCTGACATAAGGATTGGCAAGGACATCTCACGCATCCTTTAACGCAGTGGATTAAGAGATGGGGTGAGACTCCAATAAGTGTGACCAAATAGCTCGTTTTTAACGGTTTCATGATTGAAATTTTGGATTTGATGATTTAACATCATTGGTCATGATAGTGGAGGGAGGGGAAGGATTTAACTCATCTATGAATTTGTAGAGATCATAGCCAATAAGGAGGGCTTCAACTTGAAGTTTCCATAATAAATAATTGGTAGAGGTGAGTTTGACTATGT
Organism: Tetrastigma voinierianum; assembly: GCA_016808115.1. NCBI lineage: Eukaryota > Viridiplantae > Streptophyta > Magnoliopsida > Vitales > Vitaceae > Tetrastigma > Tetrastigma voinierianum. The sequence goes on from JAEQBH010004633.1 coordinate 242,757, forward strand.
TGTTGGTATTGATGATAACAAGGGCTTTTATGGGCTCTGGAGAGTTTGAGATTACGACTTGTTCGCTTTCGATAACCATGACTAGGGTGAGATAGATGTGGACATAAAGAAAAGAAAAAGCGCACTTGATTTTTAGAACCCGTTTCCGCTACCATGAACATAATAGGATGAAAAGAATGAATTGTATTTCATTATGTCATGAAGTACATACACTAATACGCTGTATTAAAGCATCCTTGGATTCTATTGTAAGGAAATACAATTAGTAAATATACAAATTATCTATATACAAAGAGAAATAATCAAGCAATATAAAAATATATCAAATCAACTAAGGGAATATCCATGGAAAGAAATTATTCTATATCATTGACTTTCCTTTATCATGAGGGATAATCAATCAAGAAGAGATTGATGGAAAATAAGTATCTCATAATATTGACTTTCCTTTATAAGAACCGACCCTTAAAAGAAGTATCAAGGGATGGAGTCCAGTTATTATAAAACCCACATTACAAGCACTATTTTAGTGACGGGAGATTTAGAATGGGCCATTATATAATTATTTATTCTTTATATTAACAAGTTAAAAGAAATAAAATTGGTTTGAAATAGTAAATGAAAATATTATGTTGAATTTAATTTAATTTTTGTATTTCTTTTACTTTTGCTCCCAATTTTCTTTCTTTCAAATTTTTCGTTAATCAAATATAGCCTAAAAATATTTTCCCACTTGTCCAAATAGGTTTCTCAACCTCCTTTCACTGTCTACCAAGTCCCAACTACGACCAAGCTTCCCAAGTCAATTGATAGTACATATATATATAGTTTTATTTATTGATCTCTTTCTTGTCAACATACACAGCAGAAGTAGTAGTGATCTCCAAATGCATCATGCATGGCAACTAGTTGTTGTTTTGTCTAAGCCATTCCACGAAAGAGTCGATCAGCAACGGCCAAGCCAGCTTCTCATCATATTTGTCAAGCTCCGAAAGCGATTCAACCAACGATTTACTATGTCATTATTCATAATTTCAACATCAATATCTCCACACCCACCAATAATAAATAAATAATACCTCGTTGCAGAACCGATAAAACTCCATCCATTGATCCAACGTCAGTACCATGTACTCTTTTTGTATCTGCTGCCACATATTATATTCAATAAAATAATATCCAAAAATAATTACATTCAATTATATCATAACACGTTCACTAAAAAAATTATCACATACACAGATATATATATGTTACGTGAAGAAAATTATTTTGTATATATTAAATAATGCCATGCATCATTACTAACATTATAGTATTTTTTTCTTTGGACTACTTGCAATATTTAACTTTTTTGATATCAAAATTATTTAATTTATAAAATATGTAATATAAAAAGTTAAAATAAATAAATTTAAGATTATGTTGGTGTGGAATACAGTAAGGAAAGATGACAATGATAAGAAAAATATGATGTTTTGGTTGTCCAACAAAATTTCAAAGAAAATCAAATATAGGTAAAACTATTTAAAAAAATTAAGTATTTTTAAATTTTTTAACATTTATGTTAGTGAGTTTAAGTAAATGAAACAAGTTTAAAGTAAAAATAAAAAAATAAAAAAATAGGTTGGATTTTCTTTTCTTTGCACTTTAACTCGTGTGTTTTTGGGAGCTAAACATAGCTTTATACTTTATGGTGGGTTAATAGAAGCTAGCATGGAGCAGCCCTTTTCGAACCTGTCACGTTGTCATCCCTAAACAAGGTCTTAATATGTTTTTAGTTTTGAGTAAAGACGAGATTAGGAAGAGGCTATGACCAAATTAACAAACCTGTAGAAATTGGATGAAGGAATCGACCTGAGGCGGAACTGGGAATAAAACTATCTTCAGCAATACACAGACGCTGCAAATGTCTAGCGTCTTCTGCAGCTCTTCTGCAGCACCAACTAATAATAAGTAAATGAATTTAAGTAACACTTATTAATCCCTTCCTTCAGACTTCGGAGAGGGTGAATACAACAAATTTACCAGTAGAGGATTTGTACTGAAACGCAAATGCATAGAAATCCTTGAAAATCAAGGCCTCCTCACCTAAATTTATGCACACAAGTTTGCTCAATAAGAAAACGAAAATAAAACAGAAATTAAGACAAATATCATAAATGTTTGTGTATGGAAACTTTAAGAGTATATATGTTTTGGTTTAAGGAAAGAAAAATTATAATGATTTAAAAAAATGAAGGAAAATAAAAGTAATGTTAAATTTCTAATATTATTTTTATTTGCTACTTCAAATTAATTTGATCAGTTTTAACTCATCGGTATAAAGATTTAATAATTTAATAATATGTAAATTTCTATATAATTATATTTATATTTGATTTAAAAAAAATATTTAACAACCAAATATAAAAAAACCATTTTCGGTCATGTTGTTTTTAATTTCCTTGGCCTTTCCTGGAAAAATCTATAGTCAAAATTGGAGTAATGCACCTATTAGAAACAGAGAAATATAACCTACAAATCTTAGAGTAATTACAAAACACCCAAAATTCTTTATATGCATCCAAAAACTGAATAAATTCTTTTCCATGTAAGATTATCTGTGACCCTTCACTAAAATCCCTTAAAAATCAATGATGTTACATCGTAAAAAATTTCGAATAAAATACAACACATCAGCGATTTTCAGTAATCCTCCTTGATCGAACCTACGGTAAAAATGAAAAAATAAGGTATGTTTGATTTTATAATGGTTTTTGAAAATACATATATAAAACACCAAAATGGTGTTATCTAAAAACTGACTTATGTTTTTATGTGTTCTGTATGTTTTTTAAAATAAAAAAGCTAGAACAGGATGTGTTTTCTCTATTTTCCTTCATCTTCTTATTTTATTAAAACATAAAGCAGTTTTCAAAAATAATAATCAGGCCTAACACACAAACCTCTCTCTCCAACCCCGGGAGTGCTTTCACCAACTTCTCCAGGGAAGTAGCTTCAGATCTTTCTCCTCTCCGCCCACTCATCTGAGTTATAAGTCCCAGCCTTTCCCTTTCATTTTCCCTGCACCTTTCCACCACCATCATCATCATAATAATCATCATCAATCATGATTAAAAGAAACATACACGACTCCAACAACAACAAGATACAACTTGAACATACACATACCATGCAAGCATCAGCATTCTCTTACGTCATCTGCACGCATTTTCAAATCGAACAAAGCTCCTCTATGCCTGCCGCCCTATCAATTCCAAAATTTTCACAGAAAATGTAAAGGAAAATAAAACATATCTGTTGTCATGTAAAGATCAAGCACCGTACGTACTAAGTGACTTACTCGTCATGTTTGTCTTTTCATTGGCGTAATTGTCGAACATTTCATCTATCTGCCCCAGCAGTTGCATTAAGGCTTTATTTGAAGCTGAACAACGTATCATAATGTTAAACAGTTCGGTAATTCGTATAAATATTTGAATATTTTCTCAGCCGCCAAACGCAAGGATTAAACGACGAGTTTGTTGTGAATACTGGAAAGAGTCCTCGTACATTATTAGTAAACTCTATAGAATCCATTAACTGAATGGCGGCAATCTAGAATATTCTTCGTATCAACAATTCGGAAAGCTGCTTTTTGCCCTCGGGAAGCCAAGAAAAAAAAAAGTTGAAAACACACTTTTGTTGCAGCATATTTCAGAAAGCGTTTCTCTGAGATGCCTTTTTATTTTAAATCGTTTGTTAAGTAAATTGATTCGGGCTTCTTTCTGCTTTCTTTCCTTTTGGTTTTCACCGAGAAACAAAATGTAAAATCAAGACATTAGAAAATTAAAATTAAAAAGCGAAAAGCAAAAACAATTACAGGCTAACCACGGAGATCAGTCTATTATAAATTTTATTCTCAAGCAAGATGATGTTAATAATTGTTGATATAAATTTATAATAATAATCTTAAATTTAAGAGAGAGAGACACGTAATGCTAATTGAAATCTAACCCAGATTGGAGAGAGAAAAGTCAAAGGTAGAAAAAGAGAGGGAAACAAAAATCAATAACGTAATCCAAAGCAGTTTTACAATAATCAGAAATTGAATAGAAGCCCAAGAAAATGATTCTAGGACTGTTTGGTGGACTAGAAAATGGAGGGAAAAGATACAAAAGTTGTGTACATTTCATTGTTATTTTTCAATTCTAAAATGGACCAAAGACATGAGCCTACTCAATGGTTAAGGGTTTGGCATCATTTTCAGAGAAAAAAAAAAATCTATTTGCTTTGCCATCATTTTCACCCAGTTTCCCAGTATCCAAACACACTAAACACAATACATTACGGAAAACCTCAGCAGAAACAACAACAAAAGCAAGCAAAAGCAAAAATTTTCAACCACTGTTCTTGGAATTTTCCCAACAGACAAACAAAACCAGAGTTTAATTTTTCTTCCTTTCTTTCTTTCTTTTTGTCCCATTTTCCCCCGGTTTCTAGGCAGCCAAACAGACAATACCCATAAGTGATCAAATAATGATATACACAATAATAGGGTTACCGGAATGAAAGAGATCAACGTCATTCGCTTTGATCGACATTGGATTCGGTGGTCCAGTCTTTCGGTGGGGACGCATGGCTGCGGCAATGGAGACCGTCGGATTTGATGACCGGAACCAAATCAAGAATTCAAAATGAAATCAAGAGTGCAGGTTGAACTGAGTGGAGAGAGTGAAATTTTCAAGGCAGTAGAGGATGATGAAGAGAGACTGAGTGAATGCTGGGGGGAAGAAGCTTCGGTTACGTAGTTTGGTTCTTTACTTCTTTCTGACACGCCGCCAATTTAGTACGTCTGGATTCCCGTTTCCATTTCTTTTTCCTTTTTTTTTCTAATTTTTTTTCTTTAATGAATATAGATGCATCCTATTTTGTTAAAAAAAAGGGAAACTTGTGTTTCTGCCATAGATTTGGGAATAACTACAAAAAAATATATAAAAAAATATAAAATATATAATTTAATACGATTTTATATAAAATAATTATATTTTAAGTATAATAATACATAAATATCAACTTAATAAATTGCAAATACTATCTTAATATCCTAGATACTATGATTATGAATAGTATTAACGGTGGTACCTGTAATTTATTAAGATAATATATAAATACTGTTATATCTAAAATATAATTATTTTTATGGCTTTTATATTAAATTATCATTTACATTACATGCTTTACAATTATTTTTAAATCTGGTGAATTGAAACAGTTTCCTTAAAAAATAGATTGAGCTAGTAATAATTAATGAGATTTCTTTTATGAGATATTAGTTATTACTACTTTTACACCGAGTAAAGTTAATGAGCTAAGTCATAAAATAGTCTATTCAATGCAGATTTTAAATTATTTTCAAATCAATATTTTATTTGAGAATTTAAATATAAAAATAAAATTTTCAATTTATTCTTTTATAAAGGTATTATTATTTAATATCTTTCAAAATATTATATTATTATTTAAAATCTTTTGATGAGCTAAGTCATTAAATAGTTTATTCAATGAAAATTTTAAATTATTTTCAAAATCAATATTTTATTTGAGAATTTAAATATAAAAATAAAATTTTCAACTTGTTCTTTTATAAAGGTATTATTATTTAATATCGTTCAAAATATTCTATTATTTTATATTATTATTTAAAATCTTTTAAATATGTTGGTTTTATTTTTTAAAGTTTATCAAGTAATTTTTATTCCCAACGAAAAATAACGCATTCTAAACCATGATTAATTATAAAGACTGTATTTGATTCTCGAAAGTTTTGAGAGAAAAAAATATGAAAAAAAATAAAAGAAATCAAATAAACCAGAGTTTCAAAAATAAAATAAAAGAATAAAAATACCGTTCATGGGTGTCCAGCTTGGAATAATATTGTACAAAAAAGTTGACATTTTATTATTTAAAAAATAAGTTTACACATTAAATAATTTTATAATTAATGTTCAACACATTTGTTCATTATCTTATTTTAGTAAAACAATTATTTTCTTATTTTATGTTGTGGCAGCGTATAAAGAATGTTAAAGTTGTTAAGTTCAAACAAGAAGACAATAAAATTTGTTAAAATAAAAAATAAAAAACACCAAAACGTTAAAGAGTAGAAATTGGCAATCCAAGTATAAAATTGTGACAGAAGTGGAGAAATTATGAGTAGATACGAAGAATGTTACTATGATATAAAAATGTAATAAAGTAACCAAAATATTAAGATATAGAATATTAAGCATGTTAAGATGCTAATTTGTTATAGTTAGTTGCATTTAGTAACATAAGCCAGCTAGCTAGAAACTCCAGAATATATACTCCACAATGTTTCTTAGAAAATATACTCTCTGTTGTGGTCTGTCTTTCACTCATCTCCTATAATCTTTCTTTCGAGAATAATATCTAGCTGTATGGTTCCATTAATAGCTTTACTCCTTCAATCTCTTATGTTTCTTCCTCTCATCCAAATCTTCAAATAGAAGTTCTTTAGAGAGTTTCAACATGATACTAAGAGTTAAACAACTACCGTCCAATATGTTTTTGTGGTGGTACTAAGAAACTGATTGCTCATCACCAAATGGAATGAATACGTGATGTGTTTCCTGATAGGTTTGAATTACTCTTTTTTCTCAAATAAGTGGTAAAATCCTATTATTGGACACCCTCCCATTACCACAGATCAACAAGGCTTTCGCTCTAGTTTCTCAAGAAGAGCACTAGAGAAAGATTGGTACTGTGCAAGCTTCTATTGGGTCTACAATTCCAATTCAGTTGTTGCTTTCACTTTGAAAGATAATCCAGCCAAGAAAAATGAGAGGACACAAAGAAAAGACATAACTTATTATTGCTCACATTGGCAAGTTTCTGAACCTTTTAGTGGGGTTTAATCTACTCTATCTTAGCAGACTTTCTTCATTGACCACTTTGTGATTCAGGATGCATGTCATCGACAGGAAGATGATAACAGGGGTGAGAGGCACGATGATTTGTATCTTCTCGACAACCTCTCCAAGTGTTGTTTTCAAGGCTTTAATTAATCAAGTACCAGCTCAGTTGACTTGTAATCGTCACAGGCCACTTATTCATTAAGCGCCTAGCATACCTTCGAAAACTCTCAGCAGACTATGATGTTCCAACATTGAATAAAGCTGGTCATTGTTATGTTTGTCTACTAGCTAAGCAACCTGGGTTGTCTTTCGTTTTGAAAAATCATACGTCATAATATGTGTTTGACTTGTGTTTACACTAAAAATGAATGTTTTGGGCCCAAATGGTGTTTGGATAATTATTCAACCCAAAGAATAGTGGAATGGGCGAATTGATATATCAAGCCCAGACCAAGCCCAAACTGAGCCCAATCCAGTCCAAGAAAGCCCAAGTCCATGATAATCAGTCCATAAAAAGGTCTAAGGACATTTATGGAATTTTTCAATTTATCAAAGTGGTCAGCTCAGAATTGTGAGACTTTGTCTCAAAAGCAAGTGGAATGAGACTTTTTCTCCAACTCAAATCATGAACGTGAGCAGTTATTGTTAGTGGATAAATGACTTGATGAACAAGTTGTTAGTGAGTAAATAACTTGAAGAACAAAGTTGTAGTAGATTGTGGCTGGTTATTGGAAAAGTTGGATGGAGCAGTTATTAGAATGCCTATAAAGGAAAAAAATTAGCAGGATGCAGCGGCGAATCAATCATCAACCAACACTCAATAAGAGCATTTAGCATTTTCATAGTTTCTACAAGTTCACCAACAATATTTCCATATTTCTAAAACATTTTATTTCTAGTATTTGTTTCAAAGCTTTCAAGCTTCGTCAATTCCCATTTCAGTCAAATTCTATAATGAAAATTTACTACTTTCAACTTGTTCATCGATTTTTCTCTCGACTTTCAATACATTACAATTTCAAAGCATTTTCCACTTGAACTCTAAGCGTCAAGGAACTAGGGAATCCATTTTTCGCTTGAGCCGAAGTTAGATTCGACATTGTTTCAGTTCGAAAATACTATAATTTCCTAGCACGCCCTTGCATTCACTAATTCTCGTGCTTTTGAATGTTCTGGACCAAAATCCAGCCGAAACATATTTTTGGCACGCCTAGTGGGACACATCTTTGTGGAACATCGATACATCTTTTTGTTTTGTTTGTTCAATTGTGCATATTCCACGGTGGGACACGCTTTTTGCTGAAGAATGTCACCAAAATTGATGAGTAAGACAAATGTAAAGTCTCCGGACTTAGGATCTAATGTTGTAGAAGTAGCACATGAAGGAAGAGTTCCAGCCTTGGTGGAACAGATTGAAAACTTGATGAATTCTCCAGTGAGACAGCAAGGGAATCCATCCAATAACCCAATTGAACAAGTGAAAGGAAGAAGTGCAGGTAATGTGGATGTGCCTATTCTTTTCTCTCTTAAATTCTAATGAATTTAGGCTCTCGTGCAAGAATTAAAGAGCTGACGAGTGATCATAGTTGCCTTTATGGAAAAGAATGACGACAATCTCAATCCAACCTGAAGAACCTTAGAAGAGCTGACAAGGCGGGGATTGCTTCTAAGCCCCAAGAAATTTTCTAATGAACTCGAGGGGCAGTATTCTGATAACCTACGGAGAGCTAGGGAATTTCACTACTCACCTATGCAGGCAGAGGTTAGATACCTTCCTCCCCACAAAAGAGATGGAGGTACTCTGGAGAACGTAGTAGGGGAAAAGATTTATCGGCCCAACCATAGCCACTCGAAGAGTTGCTTTTGCTCAGACTAATCCAATTACACAACCTAGAGTATATGAAGGAGGCTTTTCTTTCAATGGAGGCTTAGGGGGGCATCATGTAGCCACCTGCAGGAGTAAATGGCAACTATGGACAACAAGTTCCTCAGCGTCCTCAACAAGTTCCTCAACAGGTTCAACAAGTTTCTCAACAACCTTTTGTGCAACCTGCTGCAGTACCAGATTTAAGGGCAATTAAAGAGACGGTAAAGGAGTTATATGGGCTAGGCCTCATGTGAATTGGCTGCTCGGATTTCTACAAACCTTATCCAAAGATTATAGATAGGAAAACCCACACTGGGGGTATAGGATCATGATTGCTCATATTTATAAGAAGATGATTCGATCCCACCTTGAGCATGTTACTAGATTCAGCGTGCAATGTGGTGGTGTAACATATGAAATTTCTATCATTTCAAGCTTAGACTGTTTAACTCTTTGACAAGTGACGTTCGCGGTATACAATATTACCAAGGAACTCAATACAAAGTTGGCGAGGGAAATGGAAAGCGGTTCCACCTTTCAGTTCTTTAAAAATTTGAAGCTTAAAGTGTCATGAGCTATCACGAAGTGACTCAATGAGAGGCGTGATTGTTTTATCTCCCGTTTCAAGAAGATGAGAAACAAATGCAAGATCCATCTTCCAGAGACAAAGTACGTGAAAATGGCCCAAAGAGGTTTGGAGATTGAGTTGAGGAAGAAAGAAAGTTATCGGAGGAAGAAGTCCATGGGAAACTAATTGTCGAAGGTGAACCCCGGGCGTGTGATGAAGCAGATTTACTCTGCTACAGGGACATTCACTTGTCCTCTTTTGGTAGAAAAAACACCTAATGTGTCGAAGAAGGCATAAATTGTTGATACACAGGTCCAATATACTTTTGAGGTAGCGAAGATAGAGGAAATATTTGATTTCCTAGTGAAAGAAAAATTCATTACCTTCACCCAAAGACCACGGATCCCAAGCAAAGGACGGGCAAGGAAAGAGAACCGCATAAATACCACAATTCATGGAACCATACTCTTAATTAAATGTTAGGGTTTGAAATGTCATCAAGAAGACAATATCAACAAAGAAATACTCAAGTTCCCTGACAAAAAAAAAGACTATGGCAATCGATGAGGATCTTTTCCCACCATTGGCCTTAGTCAGCACTATTAGCCGTTAAGAGCATTGATAGAATCGAAGAGAAAACTCTCTTGAGAAGGTATGGAGTCGTAAATATTGTATAGTTTGTGTTGATAGGTTGAAAAATGAATGGGTTGTAATTTGTACAGATCTTCCATTAGGTAGAAATTCAGTGAAAGGGATACAGTAGGGAACAAAGCAGCATAACCGATTCTCCAAGAAAATGAAACTTTCACCAAAAGGCAAGACGAATTCCCTAGAAGAATTCATTCCTCTTAGAGAAAAGGTTGTAGAAAGGCCCACTCCTCCATGGGGTAAGTTCATTTCCCAAAGGGAGAATGATGTAAGCAGGTTTAGAGAATGTTCCTCAAGAAAAAGAGCTTTTTCCTCAAGGGGTAAGTTCACTCCTCTAAATGGTAAGATTGAAAAATGTGACGCCTCAAAATCCGAGTCCGTTGATCACCCATCAACTTGCATGAAATGTACGTGTGGATATGGATGTAACTCATTACCACACCGTTGTGTCCCGTTTACGAGGATCCATGAATTTAACAAAAATATGTGAGTCTCAACCCCGTGGGAGCTCTGAAATTCCAATGCCAACCTGCACAATATACAATAACATGACTCATTCGAGGCCCAATATAACACAATGACATCACTCGATCCATTTATGTGTAAAAATTAACCACACCGGGCCCATTTATCCACATTCATATAAAAACATGTAAGATCGTATTAAACATAGTCCATATGAGTTCAATTACAACTCTTTTACATAAAGATACAAACTAAAATTTATTTACTCCAAAAATATTACAAAAATAATCATAAAGCCACAAGCCGTCTTTCTTCACTCTCGCGGTCCCAGGATGAGCCTCCCGTTGATGCATGTCAGCACCTAAAATGTTATCTAGGTATGGGAGTGAGCCATGCCTATTGATATTCCTACATAGGCTGCTTCCCGCCCTAAGTACACATGCAATGTTCTGCTGACACTTTTCACATTCACATCAACAATTCGACAAGAATATGCAATCTAGGTTGGGTGCGCCATCATATGTAAATAGAGATGAGACTCACTCATGCACCATACCCAGTCTTTACCGACTCACCTCTGTGCAAATGCCAATGTGTGATAAAATCCGTCATTGATGGATTATCCAATGATCCTTTTGGCTCAAATCATTTGCCTTATAAACCAAGATTTTTTGGATATTTAACCTCAAATGATCATTTCATATACAAACCATGGTGTCTTTAGAACTGGCAATTTTAGGTTCTCACTTCTGAACTCGCCTCCTTCCTACACTTTTTGGACTTTCACCGTTATATTGTATGAACCAGCACCGGGTCTTTCACCCAAGGAAGTGTCTAGCCCTTCTTACTATTACCCGACACAAGTTTTTTTTCATTTCATGCAACAGTGCGACTCTGTTTATCGAGCCCACTCATCAATCATCAAATGCGGTGTTTGATTTCAACCATACACTCACACCCATGAAATGCAATGTCCCTGTGCATATGCAATGTAATGTGCCATTACATGTCAATGTCATGTCACATATGTGATGAATGTCATATGGACAATTTAATTCATACATTTTACCATATATCATGGACATTTATATTGTCACGTATAATCTCCAAAGCAAACATTGATGATTCCAATGTCAATATATAAGTACATCAGCATTCATCAAGCGACAATTAACTAAATCATGTTATTACAAAAATCCAAGTAATCACAACTTTAACTCTCAGGCCAAATGTGACATATAAATGCTCACAAAAGCTTAACCCACACAATGGCCTAATAGGCCCTTAAAGCAGCATAAAACTTTATCCAAAACAAGCCTTAAACTGACCATAAAACCGACCAAACAAGCCTTTAGCAGTCCGGATTATTCTTTTTTTAATCCAAACAGTCCCTAAACAATTTTTGGGACATACTATATGCAACTACAAATCAATTCACCAAATCGACCATAAACGGGCCGCAAAACGACCATTAAAACAGTTTAAAACAGGCCAAACAACCCCTTAGCAGTCCGAATTATTCTTTTTAATCCAAACAGTCCCTAAACAATTTTTAGGACATACTATACACAACCACAAATCAATTTACCAAACTGGCCACAACGAGACCCAAAACAGCCATTAAAGCCGTTTAAAACATGCCAAACAGCCCCTTAGGGCATAAACACAACCAAACTCCCTTAAAATAGCCCTAAGGTTGGAAATAAACCAAAGTAGGAAGAACCCTTACCTCTTGAAGAGTAGTAATAAGGTTAGGAAGTCCCAAGAGCCCCTCCTAAGCCTAAAAAACTTGATTTCCCCAAATATCCTCCTTTGGATCTTTGGTGAAATCTCTCTTTTTTGGTATGTGCGTGTAGCCCTCATCGAGGCGATGAACTTTAGTTCTTATCTCGATGAATTCCGACCAACGGAACTCCATAGATCGTCGAAAGAAGTCTTGGACTTCTCTTCCTCTCTCTTTCTCTTTCACATAAAAACAATAGCAAAAATGAGATATTTTCTCTCTCCCCCCTCTCATTTTTAACTCTATTTGATGTTTAAATGGGTGGCTCATGTCACGTCACATGTCCGCGACTTGTCCGGGTTCGTTTCTGCCTTGAAACAATTTATTTTGTCCCGGTTTAAGTTCAAATTATTTTAAAATGAAATTTACTTAAATTATTTCTCACTTTCAAAGATTTTCTTTAAAATCTCATTTTGGAGTCCATCGAACACAGTAGCCCCAAAAATCATGAAAAAATCAACTATCTCGAATTCAGCATGAACAAATGCAGCGGGTAACTAGATTTTGTGAGACGAATCCAACGATGAGATCCATTTCATCATCCGAGATCTATAAAATTTCAGGTCTATAGCATGTACTGTAGAGACAATTTACTTTTTTGCCCTTTTTCGGAAAAATTTAAATTTGCCCCAAATTTTACAAAAAGGCAAGGGAAAGCCATGTTTATCCTCTCAGACCTATGTTTCCAAAAGGTGGACCCATTTCTCCAAGGGACATAATAAAGTTAATCAAGGACAACTTCACTTCTCAAAGAGGTAGATTCTTTTCCTCAAAAGAGAAGATTGCAGACAACTTCACTTCTCCAAGGAATTTGACAAGGGAAAGACATGTTTCTCCAACCATACATGTTTTTCTAAGAGGTAGACCTAGTTCTCCAAGGGAGGAGGTTGCAGAGAAGGAAAAGCCTGTGAGGTGTATCATTCCTCCTAAGGTTTCTCGTAGATCGAGGTGGCATGTGGTATAGCATGAAAAATTCCCCAAGACGTCCCCGAGACCGGAAGAGGGAGGATGTGGGGGCAAAGGCGGTACGATGAAGGAAGCTCATTGATGTACCTGTGGAAATCTAAAAGGAAGATGCCTTGGTGTTAGAGAAAGTGGAGGAAGGAATGGTTCCTAGTTTGGAAAAAACAAAGTTTTAGAGGAAAGCTACTAAGGCTATGGAGTCAATGAGAAGTGTAGATGAAGTGATGGACTCAGAGGCCTTAATGATAGGTGAAATCTCTATTTCTTTAAATTGTTCTACCGTTTATCTAACATTGCCAACTATTTTCAAGTCAAAAAGACAAAGGAAGACCTAATAGATGTAGAATGGAAGCACCAGACTACAGAGGAAGATGTCGACCACGGTGGAGTTACCAAAGAATCCTTTGAAGAATGCAAACCTTAGAAGGTGATACTTGAGAAACCCTCTATGGAAATGACGAGGCATATAAAGCTTTGTATGTAAGAGCCCATCTCAATGGCAGACCGGTATCCAAGGTATTGATAGATAATGGATCAGCAATAAATGTAATGTCATTGAGAATGCTGAGAGCTTTGGGAAAGAGCATTAATGATTTGATAGAAACAGAGGTGGCTGTGTTTGCCTTTACTGGAGAAGTATCCAGGCCTTGGGGATACTACCTATAGATATCACCATTGGCGTGGCGCACTATCACTAGCCTTTTTTGTGATAGACTCTACTATAAATTACAACATTTTGTTAGAGAGGGACTGGATTCATGCTAATTGGTGTGTGATGCCCTCTCTTCATAAGTTCTTACTATTTTGGAAAGGTAATGAAGTGAAAATGGTGTGGGCAAATAAGCAACCCTTCATGGTGGCTCCAGGATCTATGGAAACTATGTGATATGATCAAATTCGATCTTATATCAAGTTCACTAGCAAAAGGAAAGATGGGATCCCAAGAAAAGCATACATGGACTGAAGGGTTCTATGAAATCCCAGAAAGAGGCGGCTAAACTCTAAGGGTGACTAAAATGGGTGCCTTATGGAGTGATGAGTGGCCACGATCATCGAGGAGATCGATGACTGATTACTCCCAGAAGAAAGAGCGGTAGCTACAATTGCCATGATAAGAAAAGAAATTGCGTGATTGTGGAAAGAATTGAAAGAGCACCTCGAAATATCTATAGGAGTTGATATAATTTTTGAAAGGACGCATATGAAGAAAATAAAGAAATACAGATGGAGGAATTGGAGCAAGCCCCTCCTAAGTTTGAAGACACACAACCTCAAGTACACTACCCCATGGAGGAAGTGAACCTCGACATTGTCGAAAAGCCGAGGATTACCTATATTAGTTCCTTGGCTACCTTCTAACTTCAAAGAAATGATTATTGCAACACTACAGGAATTCAAAGACTGCTTTGTTTGGAACTACGACGAGATGTCAGGATTGGATAGAAGCTTGGTGGAACACCACTTGCCTATCAAGCCGGAATTTCACCCCTTTCAGCAACCACCCAAAAGAATGTTCAAGGAGGTAGAGCTGAAGGTGAGAAGCTTTATTTAAATTCATCATACACAAGGTATGTCTTTATTGATGAAAAAGGAGGAAGTTAGAGTTTGTGTAGACTTTAGGGATTTAAAAGTTGCCACTCCTAAAGACATGTATGTAATGCCTATTGCTGACATGTTAGTTGATTCTATTTCAAATAATGAATTATGGTCCTTCATGGACGGTTTCTCTAGGTATAACTAAATCCTAATAGTTGTTGATGATATATCTAAGATGTAACCGGATGTCACAGTTCCCTTAGGAAAGACGTTTGAATGGCAGTCACACCTTTAGTTTGAAGAATGCTGAGTGCGACAAGGGCTATATGAAATGCCATCTTTCATGATATGTTAGGCCACCACATGGAGATTTATATGGATTGATATTGTAGTGCATCTGAGGCCCGCAGAACATGAATCATTTAAGGAAAAGTTTTGAAAGAATGAGACTTCATCAACTGAAACTCAATCCACTCAAATGTGCTTTTGGAGTTCAAGCCGAAAATTTTCTAGGGTTTATGGTTCACCAAAGAGGAGTGGAAGTCGATCAAAATAGATCCAAGGCCATCATTTCAACCAAGGCTCCTCAAAATAAGAAAGAACTTCATAAGTTCTTGGGCAGTGGTATTTAAGGAGATTCATCTCTAATATGTAAGAAGACAGGTATTCTGCATTTAATCAAGGCGAAAGAAGAGGAAGAGTTTAAATGGGAGAAACAACACCAGACAACTTTTGATGAAATCAAAGGTTATCTTTCTAAACCCCTTGTTTTAATGCCACTGTTGAAGGGTTGGCTAATCAAATATCATCATTGCAGAGTCTATAGACGCCTTTAGCACAAAATAATGTTGAAGGCATGAGCAGGTTGTTTACTGTTGAGTATGATCTTTAAATTCAATAGAGACAAGGTATACACCCATTGAGAAGTTGTATTTAGTCTCATACTTTGCATGTACGAAATTGAGACATTACTTGATCAAGTCTCAAGTGTATGTGGTCTCTCAAACCGACTTGATAAAATACATGCTAAGCCGACCCTTAATCATTGGACGAATCGTCAAATGGTCCCTTGCTTTGTCAGAGTTCACCTTGGTTTATTTTCCACATAAATCAGTCAAAGGGCATGCTTTAGCTAACTTTCTGGCTGATCATCCTTTATTAGAAATGTAGCCCGAGTTCCGGTCCGACCGATTGGTGGTCGAGCCAGTTCGAATGCGAAATCATATCTGGGACTCAGCGGTACATAACCAACATTCATTTACAATTAAAAATGAACTACCACGGTGGTATCCATTAAATTATTACATTATAGTCCATTTCTTATACAAATACACATATATATACATATCTAATATAAACCTTGTCGAGATCATGAGCAGTCGCGGTAAACACTATCACAAATGGCCGATACTACTGGTGTGGAATGTCTCACCTGTCTCTTTATCTCATAACCCGATGCCTGCGGTTGAACACGGGTGCTGGCTTTGCGGCTTGTGAGTGAACGCCATATGAACGATAACGACCAATGACCAATAATCGCGTTGTCCTTTGTCTTTTTACGCATTTTTGCCCACTTGCACATGCAAATAACGTGTCTATTCTTATTTGACTTCTAACTCATCTCATATTATACATGTAGATTTTTATTCTTTTTCAGATTCCTTTATCTTTTTCTTGTTGTATTACTTCCCACGTATCATGTATTTTACGGAGTTGTAACTCCTTATCTACTACATGTATGACTAGATCAAAACACACTATCCCAAAGTAAACTTACTCGTATACAATGGCAATTGAACAAATCAAATCATATCAATTTCATGTCTGAGGAGTTGAGTACGGACTAATATCAATACGTATTGGAGCTCTTTATCACTATCCGCGACGACCCATAATCAACTCCTTTTGAAATTACATTTTGTGATACGGGATGCCCGTTAAATCATTTAGTTTTACGTTTTATTAATTTTCATTTTTCAAGAATTAATAGCGACCGAATCCTACTTGACCGTTAGCGGATCAAAACGACCGGTTTACTCCGGCGTTTTGTTCGAAACATTTATCTACATTTATTAAATTTTGTTTTTAAAAGTGTAGCGACCCGAATCCCCGACTTGACCCGATTGGCGGATCCAAGCTGGAGCCCGGTTTACTCGGAACATTTTCAATTATCTTTCCAAAACATGTTGTTATGTTGACCACATTCGGTTCTTTTTAATTATTAAAGCACTTCTTTTGGAGGCGATCCATAACGCCCGCATAATTTGAATATAACATTTACATGATGATGCCTTTTTACTATATCGTGTAATGTGAAAAGATACTTATACAAATACACTTTTTTAATACCATCGTTTTCCCTTTTAGGTTTGGCCTGATTCCCACATATAGCTATAGAATTCGACATCCTGGCGGTGCAGGTTGGTGAATCTACGCCTGTTTTTGTCATTCAGTAATGTGTGATTTCACATTCAATAATGCGAATCCACGTATGACTAGCAAATTAGACATTCCACGACCAGTTAGTTGGTGAATCTACATCGCATCTGTCATTCATTAGCAATGTGATTTCGCGTTCAATTATTACCGTCTCACATATGGCTATGAAATCGACATTCGCAGCCAGTTCGATTTGGTGAGATCTGTCACATGCGTCATTCATTAGCAATGTGATTTCGCATTCAATTGTGCGAGTCTCACATGGCTATGAAGTGGAGCATTCCTGACTTGGTCCGGTTGGTGAATCACATCATGCATCATTCAGTAGCAATGTGATTTCGCATTAGACAAATACGGTTACCTTCATGACGAATTCAGTTGGTGAATCCCGTCATGTCGGTCATTCAATGATTCATTTCAAATCAATTTACTTTTATGCAGTAATTTCGCTTATCGACCAAATACATGCACACATGCATACGTGTGACGAACATTCGAATAACAATCATTTCAAATCAATATACTATATACATATATATGTTCTAATTAACATTCATAACCGATCATAATCACATTTCAATTCTAATATCACCTTCCATTATTATCTTTTCAAAGATATGCGCAAATCCTATATTATATTTCTGTATGTACTCATTTACATATTCATTCCACGTATACTCATTCATAAATGCTCATTCACGTGTTCATTCACGTATACTCATTCATATACACTCAGTCATAAATTCATTGGCGTATACTCATTCATACTTGTATTCATGAATTACTCATTCACACATATTCAACAATCCATTATCTCATTCATATACCCGTTTTACGTATACTCCGTTTCATTTGTTATCATTTTAGTTATATGTGATAATAATCATATATCCTTGCCACATTATGTGTTCATGACATATTGCCTCTCATGTTCACAATCATCATTTCAATTCGTTTTCATTTTCATTTCCATAATCATTTTCATGTTTCATGAACACATCTTTACATTTTCATTTTCTACTTTTCCTTTGTTTCATGCCTATTACATATGGCACTTCATATTCTTGTAGTATGATGTCTAGGAGATCACACCGCATTCTCATATATTCTCATTCTTTTATGAATCTGGTTACTTAGGAATTGGAATCAATCAATCGGATCATCAAATTAAAGATTATGGCATTTTTCATGCAAACTAATTACGGTTTACCGGATTACACTACAGAACAGTTTGTACTAATTTTCCGGGTTCGTTATATTTGACACAATGTATTTGTACTCATTTAAAGCTAAGCACAGAGTTCTATTCCAATTGGAATCCACCCAATTGAACTTGCAGAGGAAACTCAGGGTGCGATCGAAGCAACCCCGGACTACTCTATGTTCAAGCTGGAACAGAATTTGTCTTGCACATATTTACTTTGGTGAATATTTAGACCCCTTAGAGTCATAATTTGACAATACTTTCTCTTTAAGTTTGGTTCTCCTTGAAGTCTATTTTACTTAGCCACTTGAATCACTCAAATCGGATAAATACAAGCGAGTTATGGCAAAAATCACAAACTGGTCAAGAACAGGAAAACCAGAACAAGTCCTACCAGTAGGACTTAAAGTTCTACCAGGTAGGACTTGGCAAAAATGACAGAATCGAAGTTCTACGGTGGGACTTAACTCCTACCGTAAGGACTCTCCGAAAATTGCCCAGAATGTGTTTTCTCATTTTCCTTCCTTTAATCCATGGATCACTCCCACCCACTTCCTACACACCTCAAAACCATTCCAATTCACCTTGGAATCTCTTTTCTATTCAATTCATCTTTTCATTTCTTATCTTCTTTCAAAGACCTATTATAATTTCTTCAAAACCATTCTAATATGGGTCTTAACCCCACTTCACCTTACCAAATACTACAAATTTATTAAGGTTTGTTCTACTTAACCCCTTTTCTTTGCAATTAAGCGTAAATCCAGCCTCAAGGAGGATTCCATGTTTTTCTTGTGCCATTGAGTTTTGTTAACCCTAATTCCAATAATCTTTGGTTGGGATGAAATCTAACAAACCCCTAGGCTGGTACAACAAATGACCATTAGCAAACAAAACCAAGAAGGATCCATACTCAAGGTTAGTGGTTCATACCTTTTTGGGCTTGAAGCACCTTTACTCTTCCTCTTCTTCTTCTTCCTTCCTTCTCTCCTTCTCTTCTCTCCCCTCTCTCTCTCTCTACGGTTTCTCCTCTTCAAAAATGAGACCAATTTTGGTCTTTTAATCCCATATTTATTAAGGCCATGTTTGGCCAAGACAAAAAACCCATTTTTGTTTAAGTTTCATATTTGCATAAGCCCTTCCATTCATTCAAATTTCTATTCCAACTTTCTCTAATTGCCTTGCATCCCAAAACTTTTTCTATTTACATTTCATTTTTAAACATTTCATATATATAACCCCTAATCTTTCACTTTTATGACCACTAGGCCCTCAAGTGGTAAGGACCACTTTACCCTTGTCTCTAATTTTCGTTTCGGGTCTCAAATTTTATTTTCGAAAATTCATATTTAGCTTATAATATACCCTAAACAAGTCGAATGCTTCTTTAGGGTATATTTAGAATAATTCTGAAATCCAACCAAAAAAGCATGTGGACTGGGATATGAAGTAGAAAGTGACCATAGTTCTTAAGTTTGATATTTCTAGCACGGAGAAATCCTCGAGTTGGGATAATGTCATTTCACAAAAGGGGATAATGACTACGCTATCTTTCAACAGCCTTCAAGTGCCTTAACAATCAAGATGAATATGAAACCGGTGATTGGCTTGGAGATCTTGATCGTGGAGCATAAGAGATACGATATTAGAGGACTCTCAATTAGTACTTCGGAAACTAACAGGGGAATATAAATGCAACAGCTTATTGTTGGCTCCTTATTATACTGCTTCCACTCAATTGTTAGATTCTTTTCATTCTGTGGATTTTGAACATGTGCCTAGGGAATCTAATTGGGAGGCGGATGAGCGGACCATTAGCCTCAAGTGCGAAAATGAGCGAAAAATTAACTCATAAGCTCATTATGATAGGAAAGAAGAATCACCCCTTAATTTATGAAAGGGGAATCAAATTAGAAGTCGTTAATACAAATGCAAATGTTGTAGGAGACTAGAGAATTAAGATCATAGAGTATTTAGAAGATCCTAACAGGCAGGTTCCACATAGGGTGAAAGCTCAATCGGAGAACTTCGTCCTAATGGAAGTGGAATTGTACAGAAAAAGGGTTGATGGGTTACTACTCAGATTCCTATCCTTCCTAGACAATATGGAAGTGATGAAGCAAGTTCATGAAAGGGTCTATGGAGCCCATCAAGTAGGGATAAAAATTCGATATTAGTGGGAACAGTTGTTCACGAATGACCATCTAAGTAATTACATCAATTACTCTAAGGGTTGCAATAGTGTCAAAATATGGCGACTTTATCTGAGGATACCTGTTGTGGAACTCCACTCAATTGTGAAACATGGCCTTCCCAGGAGGATGGATGCATGGACTTAGTGGGAAAATTTACTCAACTTCATCAAGAGACCATGACTTCATCTTGGTTGCTTTATAGACTACTTCACGAATGGGTAGAGGTGATGGCAGAAAGCATAGCAGAAAGATGTGATCCAATTCATCAAGGGATAGATCATTCATAGGTTTGGAATTCCTCAATCCATTACAATCGACCAAGGCACCATGTTCACTAGGGATGAGATGACTTTTTTTGCCAAGGACTATGGCATTCAACTCATCAAATCTACTCTCTTTTATGCTCAAGCATATGGGCAGACAGAAGCTTCTAATAAGGTGTTGATAAACATCCTAGAGAAGATGCTAGAGGACAATCCTAGAGATTGGCACATAATTTTATCTGAGACCATATGGGCTTATACAGAACTTCTAAAAGAGATTCTATGGGGTTAAGTCTACTCTCTAACATATGGACGAGATCACGATTAACTGTGGAGGTGGTAGTTCCTTCTCTAAGAGCATCCAGACATAATGGCCTTAATCCTCAAGAATACAATGAGGCCATGATGAAGGAACTTGAGGCATTGGATGGGAAAATATTACAAGCATTTGACCACATCATAATCCAAAAAAATAAGGTGGTTAAGGCCTACAACAAGCAAGTCAGAAGAAAGAATTTTGAAGAAGGGGAGCTCGTTTGGAAGGTGGGGTTGTCCATCAGTGCTAAAGATAGAGAATTTGGGAAATGGTCTCCTAACTAGGAGGGACCATTCAAGGTTCACCAAAAGTACTACCCACAGGAAGTAACTTCTTGGCTATCAAGCCTTGAAGGAGAGTCACACAAAAGGTTCATAAATGGGAAGGACCTTAAGAAATATTTTCCCACAATGTGGGAAATGCTAGATACTGCCAAAAAAAACTAAGATGGGGAATGAAGGAATAACAAGCAAAAATAGGTCTCATTGACCATTTTGTTTTGGGGAAACAATTCTTATTAGTTACTTTGGGTGATAAAGTATGCTATTTTGGCCACTTACTGCTCAAACTTTTTGTATTCCTCAATGTCATATTTGTTATACCCTCAATTGTTTTATGTATAAATAAAGTAGGTCCCATGACCACTTTAAACCTAGTGAAGTACATACAGATCTTTGATTAAAGTAGGCTTTATGACCTCTATTGATCCTAAATAAAGGTTTTTCCCTAAGAATGGGCTTGTTGTGTTATCAATTCTCCAAAGGTGGGTTCCTTGACCACTTTAAAACTAGAGAAATACGGGGATGACTTAGTGATAAAGTAGAAACTGCCAGCCATTGCATTCATCGACACATTACAGTTTCTCCAACGAGGTGTTCTTGTTCCCTCTCTGGATAGGTCCCAAGATTATTAAAGTCATTGGAGAAATATATATGAATTGCAATTCCAAGATAGGATTTGAGGTGGTAAAGTTGGCATTTGGCCACTTCACCTCAAAAACACAAAATTCTTCAAGATTCCCTAATGATTCCCCAAGGAAGATTTCTTGGTCACATCAAGATTGGGTAAATAGGAGAGAAAATATCCGAGTGAAAAAAGGTAGGCCTCTAGGCCATTGGATACACATTTTTCCCTAAACAGAGCACCTAAACAATTTCAGGAGAGGGTATCATAGTCCTTCTTGAGGAAATAAACCCTTATGATGAATTGGAGTAAAGGAAGGTGGGCATTAGCCTCGGGTTATTCCTCTAAAGAATTGGACTTGTTGCATCATTACAACGGTGACAGAGATTATTCCTAAGTTATGAAATCAAGCTAAGTTGAAGAAAGCTTCGGGTTCATCAGCAAGCGCTGCCATGGCGAAGGCTGTTGCTTTCGTGCATAATGAAGGGAGTTAGATGAAAAACCATTCTACCAGGGGTTCACACATAGCGAAGAAGCCCTTTGCCGCGGCAAAGGGAAAATGTTTAAAATACCAATCTCGGGTTCGTCACAGCGAAGACTGTTATTCACCATAGCGAAGAAAGAACATGTGTCTCTATCCTATAGTTTTAAATCAAACCAAACTTCTTAGCTACAATTCTCAAGCCTGCAAGTTTTTCCCTAACACACAAGAGTCAATATATATATTCAAATAAATAACAGGCTTTTAGCCACTATTTCATCAATTTCTCCATAGCAGTACTTGATAGACATGGTATATCATCATACACACGCAAGCACACTTCCAAAGGTAGGCCTGGAGCCACCTTGGTCACTAATGCAATGTCATGACTGTAATTGCAAGTGTGTTAGTGTTGAAAATGAATCCATGGCCAGTACACACAAGTTCATCACATCCAAGGTAGGCCTAAGAGCCACCTTGATCCTACTAATCCCAATGTTGTTATCCTTATGAGTGTGCTAATGCAATGTCAGAGTGAACTTCCATCAACAATCTAAGCACAAAAATCAAGTATCTTAGAACAAGTCCTCAAATGATAGTTAGCTTTTTGACCGCTAAGCAAAAGAATAAACTAACGTAACCTTTATATTCTCGAGCCCAATATCTTCAAGGCCATCAAATAAAAGGTTGAGAAAGAAGAGAAAATTGGGTTGGTTCGAGTAGCAACAACGTCTTCACCAACAGCGCAAGAATTTTCGACCAAAAATAGGTTTGAGGAAGAAGAGAAAGAAGAAGAAGGTGGAGATGAGAAAATTGAAAGGTTTATTAGATCAAAGTTTCTTCTATAGACACCAAATCCCAAAGGAGAGTCTTTTGATGTTAAAGGAATCAAAGGAGGAAGATCAAAGGACACAGGTTTGAAAGAAAAAATGGCATGAGGTTTTTCTCGGGGTATTACTTTGGGCTTTTTCAACTCATATAATCGGGCTCGGGTTTTGGCTAGTTCTTCTTGTTGGTAACCTATATCCAAAGGGGTAAGTTGCACTTTGGACCTCATGGTAGAATGAAGAGAGAATAGAGAATAGAGAAGAGAGTCTTTGACATATAAAAGCTTTTTTCATACAAACATGGCCCTTAGAGAATACATATTGTATGTGGAGACGATAGTTTACTAAGAAATGAATTTTGGACCCCAGAAGATGGTGTTTGGGTAATTATTCGGCCCAAAGGTAGTGAAATGGACCGAATGGATATATCAAGCCTAGACCAAGCCCAAACTAAGCCCAACCCAATCCGAGAAAGCCCAAGTCCACGATAATCAACCCATGAAAGGGTCTAAGGACATTTATGGAAATTTTCAATTTTTCAAAGTAGTCAGCTCAGAATGGTGAGACTTTGTCTTAAAAGCAAGTGGAATTAGACTTTTTCTCCAACTCAAGTCATAAATGTGAGCAGTTATTGTTAATGGATAAATGACTTGGAGAACAAGTTGTTAGTGGGTAAATGACTTGGAGAACAAGGCTGTAGTGGGTACATGAGCAGTTATTAGAGAAAGTGGGATGGAACAATTATTCAGAATGCCTATAAAAGGGAAACTCAACTTCAGATGCAGCCCAACCAAATCAATCATCAACCAACACTTAAGAGAGCATTTCAACATTTTTTTCATAGTTTCTACAAGTTTCTTTGCTCATTTACTGTAGCACGTCTTCATCTTTGTGCATGGTTATTTTTTGTTAGTTACTCCATTTTGTATTTAAATCCTTTGGGTTAGCAATAAAAAGGGGAGTTTTGTTAAAAAGTATAGTTCTTTGGTAAAAGAAACCCAGCAGGGTTTTATCAAGTACACATCATAGTGAACATAGAACTCCCTATTGTTCATTGATAATTCTTGATATATTCTAAGTAGAATGTAGATCATGTTCCCACTAATGTACTTTCATTACATATATCTTTGACACAATTCCTAAGAAAATATCTTTGTATATTAGAAATTTTGTGAAGGCAAATTGATACATACTCAACTTTAAATCTAAAACTATCAAAAGACTAACCGAGGGAACAAATGTGTGCAATGGCAGCCTAGAAAAAACCTTCAAACCCTTCTCTATGGAGTAATCTAAAGTTCTAGTTTGATTGATCATAGTTTTGTTGGATAGGTGGAAGTGTTGATAATAGTTTAATTGGAGTAATAAGTTCATAAAGAAAATATGCACAACAATTACAAGAAAGATAACTTTGAGAGAATAAAAAATTTTAATGTCTTCTGCCATTCTTTAACTATGAAGTTACATAAAGTAAAAAATAAAAAATAAAAGTCATCCTTCGACCTTAGTTTGATTCTTAGAAAAAAGCGGTGGAATAGAAAAGAAAGAATTTTCACGTCTGCATCTAGCCGTGAACGGTAACTTTTGGTTCAATCAAGTCGATTTTAAAACATTGATCTTTAAATATTTTCTTTTTGTGGGTAAAAAAATAGTAGTAAAAAGAAGAGACGAGAAAAGTAGAAAAAACGAAACCGGACCTTGTTAAGTACAATTTCTACTTCAATGCCTAAGATGCCTACCACTGCATCCATGGCTACAATCAACATACAAACAAAAATACCACCAATCCTGGCCAGTTTTGTGGGGGAGAAAGAAATGAAAGGAAAGGAGAAGTGGAGAAGTGGGGTTTGATGGGGGAAGTTGGTACTATGAACAGAGATAAAATATATGTATATAAGGAGGATTGATTGATTGATATTGGAATCATAAAGTGAGAAGGTGGAGATAATTAATAATGTAAGGGTAAAAGCTTTCTTTACTCTTACTGGATCACATAGTTGATGTTTTGTTCATTTAATTGCAAATAGGTCTTAAATGGTCTTCTTTCTCGAATTCTAAATGCAGGAAAGCTATTGTGGGCTCTATGGGTTGGAATATTCAACTCTTCATCGACCTTCCCTCAAGAAAGATAAATGCTTGTATACGTGGTTCTTACGCATCCACCTGCTGTTCTCAAGACTCTGAAGACCTAAAATCTAGCTGGTGATCCAGAGATACCACAGTGGATGCAAGGGATAACATATCTACTTGGGATGATCATCGAGATAACAAACCATGTTTGATTTGATGAATTACATCAGAGCCTATCAGTTTGTAATTATGCTAAGCTTACTTGAGAAAATACCATCAGGATCTATTACTACCATTTTGTACTGATTGATTTGGCCACTTTGGAAGGAATTGTGGCATTTTTTTGTCATTTTTGTTTCAAAATCACTTTGCCCCTTAGTCTTTGATGGGCATGTAGACTTCTAGTTTTGTAGGAGCCTTATGGATTTGTTGTTGATGGTATATGTTAGTAAAATAAAAATTCACATGAGGGCAGCTTAATTTTAGTAGATGTATGACCTGCCCTCTAATAAATTTTGCATTTAGATTTCTTGCACCTTGTGTAAATTTACCAAATGTGATGACTAAGCCTTCTTTACCTTTATAATTTTTTTGGGTTAAAGTAGTACATCATTAATATTGCTGACATAACTTTGTAGCTTTGAAATAGCTACAAAGCTAGGTCGAATCCCTAAAGAAACCTCGAGCTACAGTTAAGTGTCAAAACATGGAATGGTTTGTCTCGGTGGAGTTCTCATCCGATCTCGGCCTCCCGCCTGCTCACAGTGTTAGCTCAGAATCCTTAGCCTTATGCTTCCTTGGCGTTTTCTCGCATTTTCTCACCTCTCTGTTTCAAATGCTTGGTTTTTACTTCAACTTTGCCTACATTTTTATATTCTTTTTTTTTTTTCAGAAATTGTTGGTGGAATTGTGTCCAATGTGATCTCTCCTCTTATGAAGCGGTTGTGGTCACTGAAGACTACTACCAACACAGGTACATATCCTTTACTGATGTAAAACCCTAGAAAATTTTAATTTATGAAAAATGGTAAAATGGTAATTTCGGTCAAAATCCGGAATTTTTCTAGATCTCGGGTGACAAAACGGATTTCTCCATTGGCATCGTCTGGCAAAATCTAGCTACCATATCGAATTTCGTCGAATTCCGAGACATACGAAATTTCACGTTTTTTGAGACATTAGGAGTGGTGCGGGACACTTAGCACATTGTGAGTGACTAAAAAGGTGCCACGTGTCATGTGCAGAATGAGCCAAACATGAGCTCTAATGGGACCCATGAGAGACATGTGGCAACGCATGTTGAAGTGGGTGAAAATCCGTAGTAGATGGGATGCCAAGAGATGAGGTAATCCTAAGGTGGCGATGGGATTGTGTGTGGCGATGAGAGGGCAGAGTCCTCTGGCCTATCTTGACCCGAGTGGTTGGGAGAAGAGAAGGAGAGAGGAGAACCATCAGATGTGAGAGATTTTAGAGTGAGAAGCTCTCACTTCTCTCTAGATTTTTCGACGATTGGTGTGAATCCGGTGAGGCGAGGCAAAGTTGATCCCAGCTGCAAAGGCTACGGCGTGGGTGGAATCATTGTGGAGTTCGCGACAGCCCGGGAGGTAGGGGTCTTTATCCTACTTGTGTTAATCTTTGGCTAAGAGCCATTTTAATGGTTGGGGATGTTCGGGGGCCTGAGTGGCCATTCATTCTGTGCCAAAAACTTAGACTAAGTGGCAAAATCCCTATAGTGGTTTTGGACAGTCCTAAAACTGACCGTGTACTGTATGTGTTGCTTGTGTGTTGATATGTTATTGCTATGATTGAATAACATGTTGTGTTGTTAGCGTGATACATGGCGGAGTTCAAGATGGTATCGGTTTGTTCATTAGCCGTAAATTTAATTTTTGGTGTACTATGAATGAATAACATGTTGCTTGGTGTGAATTTCGTTAATGTATGCATGCTTGATATATTAACATGAATTATTGTGAAATGGCATATTACATTTCATATGTACTGCGGTAACTTAGAACGGTAGGTATGTAACACCCCGAAATATACCCTAGCAGTTTCGGACATGTTTAGGGTATAATAAAAGTAAAAGTGTAATTATCCGGAATAAAATAAAGATAAAATAAAATATGAACTTGGAATTAATACAATAGTTAAGGGTCAAATTAATAAATTGCAATTCATTACCCAGAGTCATGTATAATAAGTTCATATCAAGCGAGGAATATGCATAAAGTTAAATCAAGAGTAATAGATAATAGTGAAGGACCAAGAGTAATAAAGAAATATATTGGAATAAAATAAGGAAGAAAATTATGGAAAGACAAGTGGCTTGAAGGAGGAAAAGGGAGAAGTTTCCTCATGAAAGTGAAATAAGGGGATAAGATCAAATAAGGATAAGACCAAATATGTTTGGTCTTGGGAGAAAGAAGAGCAAAAAACGGATAAGAGAGAAGAAGAAAGGAAGAAGAAGAAGAAGAAAAGAAAAGAAAAGAAGAAAGAAGGAAAAGAAAAGAGAAGATCACAGGTATGGAACTATGATTTTGTATAGAAAAGTATGGAACTAGGAATATTTGTATGGAAATATGGGTATATGGAATTTAAGTATGGTTAGTATGGAACTACTAAATTTGAGTATGGTTTTGTATGGATACATGTCTTGGGTTGTATGGAACTATGAATAATGGTAAGGAACTAGGAATATTTATATGAAAACTATGGGGGTATGGATACATGTCTTGGGTTGTATGGAACTATGAGTATTGGTATGGAATTTGAGTATAGTTTTGTATGGAAACTATGGGAGTATGATCTAGTTTTGGTCTAGAAAGTTTGAATGCACATCGTTTAGAACCTACATCTTGTGTATGGTTTGGGTTTGGGAACTCCCTAAGCTCATTTCGTGTAAGGAGTTGAGTTGAGAAGAGCTCTAAGGCTCTAGATATGTGTTTGGGAAAGTGCAGTTGCAAGTTGAACCGAGAAAATTTGTACGATCATATGCAGTAGCCGGACCTTAGAACGAGTTTGGGTCAGAAATAAGGGTGGCCCAGTAAATCCTTCTGGTAAATTGTAGCCACATCAATTAACTTGATGTTAGGCTTTAATTTCTCGATTTGGACTCGTAGACCAAGTTATGGTCCTTTTACCGATGTCAGCTCATCTGAATCTGTTAGGGTCAGTTAGGCCGGTTCGGGTCCAACAATACCTGACCTTAGAGTTGATTTTTGGGTAAGAAATAAAGGAAATTTGGAAGTGAGTCCTTCTAGTAAATTGTATCCACATCAATGAACTTGATGTTAAGCTTTTGAATTTCTCAATTCGGGATCCTGTAAGACCAGGTTATGAATGTTTACTCTGAAGCGAATCTAATGGCGAGATGTCAATATAGAGGTCGTACAACAGAGACCAGCGCCTCGTACAGCGGAGGTCAACGAACCTGTCTGCGAGAGTGGCCCGGAGGCCTCATGCGGCGGAGGAGTCGGCCGGATCTCATGCGACGGAGGTCGGCGGATCGTCTTGTGAAGTCGACATACCTCGTCAATGTAGAGGTCAGCATACCTCATCTGTGTGGGGTCAGTAGACCTCAATGCAGAAGGTCAGCGGACCTCATCAGCACGTTACAGAAGGTGAGCAGACCTGCGTCCACGTGAAGTCCCGCAGGACCTGGAGTCACGTAGAGCTTCAGCTCGTCCAGGTTAATTCGACCCGTCAGGATTGTGCAGTATGGCCTCACGACTTTGGAAGTCGTAACTTCTTCGTCGAACTCCGTTTGGTGTTCTTGGACTCTATGGAAAGCCATTAGTCAGAATACACATTGATAATCTTACAGGAGGATATTAGGTGACAGACCGAGGTGTTAGACCGAGCTCACCGAGGTCAGGTCAGCTTCGTCTAGTTCAAGTTGACTACGTATGACCTATCAAACTTGGCGGAAGGTCCATAACTCCTTAGATCAATTCCGTTTCGGGTGTTCTTGGACTCTATGGAAAGCCCAATGAGTCAAGAATACATTCATATGCCTGAGGAGGATATTGGGTGTCATACCAAGGTGTTATAACAGCTCAACCAGGTCAGCTCAGCTCGGCCAGTTCAGGTCAGCTCGGCTGGGCTAACTACGTATGACCTCCAACTTCGGAAGATCATAACTCCTTCGTCCGAACTCCGTTTCGAGTGTTCTTGGACTCTATGGAAATCCCATTGATTCAAGAATAAATTCATATGCCTGATGAGGATATTAGGTGTCAGACCGAGGTGTTAGACCGAGCTCACCGAGGTCAGGTCAGCTCGTCCAGTTCAGGATTTGACTACGTATGACCTCCAACCCGAGTGCATGCTCCTTCGTCGAACTCGATTTGGGTGTTAACTGACTCTATCAAACCCATTGAGTCAAGAATACATTCATATGCCTGAGGAGGATATTAGGTGTCAGAATGAGGTGTTATACCAAGCTCACCGAGGTCAGGTCAGCTCGTCGATTCAGATTTGACTTCACGATATGACCTCCGATTTGAAGGTCGTAACTCCTTAAATCGAACTCTACATTTTGGGTGTTCTTGGACTCTATGGAAGCCTATTGAGTCAGAATCCATTCGTATTGTCTGAGAGACTAGTAGATGTCAGACAGGTGTTAGACCTAGTTTACTGAAATTGAATTGTTTTTACACAAAACTTTTAGGTGGCCTTTAATCGCTTGGTTAGATAATTGGGATACATGGTAAGAAAGGATATAGATATGAACAAGAAATAGTAACATAAGTAGAATTTGATATGGGTAAAGTCATGATTGGAATACACATGATAAGAAAAGAGATAGATATGAACAAGAAATAACAACATAAGTAGATTTGATATGAAAAGGAATATAGAAGAAAAGAATAAAATGATAAGCTCAGAGAACACGTATAATTGTATGAGTGCTTAAGACCGGATATTGAATGACAAGACATATATGATCAGTGTTTCAGCACTCCTGCTAGTGCTACGGCGCTTCTATCACGTGGGCAAGCACGTACATATGATCAGTGCTTTGGCACGTATACATGACCAGTGCTTCAGCACTCCTGCTAGTGTTTCGACACTTCTATTACGTGGAGAGCAACGTCTGTTCCATTACCGTACTATGCAGCCCGGTGTATATTGTACCAGTGCCGTTCGTTCTTTATCTCTGATCCAAACAGCCCAGAATGTTTATACGTGTGTATCTGAATAAGAAAGAAAAAGATAAAAGGTAAATAGTTAGGACATGAAGGGTACCTAAGGGTATTAAAGAAGAAGTCTATGTTCTGCACTCCTATGGGAGATAGAACAGTCTGATAAAGCACAAGTAAAACGTACAAGTATAGAAATGTATTGGTATATGTCATAAGATATGATAGTATAATAAAGTACATGAAGATATAAGTTAACAAGATATAAGATGTTCTCAGGAATGAGTATATGTACACGAATAATAAGCATATATGGATATAAGAATGAGTAAATGCATGCATGATAAAAATATAAGAATATATGCATTAAGGAGAAATATGAGAACCGTAATATGAAGCTACAAATATGAGAACGAATACAGATTTAAAGTAATGATAGTATATATTGCATAAGCAATCATGATAACAATAGTTATTCATGCTTATGAGACCATATCTGAGAAAATGAATAAATGGATTATGCACTTAGAACCTAGTAGAGGATAGATGGGCATGCCTATTAGGAGAACAAGTCTACAGCATACAAGTTACATTTACGTGCCGAGACCGTTTGGAGTCGATGACATAGATCCCATTTGGATCGCACGGTGGTCGAAGGGTCACCATAGCGCCGAGACCCTTATAAGATGGTCCTTTGTCGTGCGATGATGATACCTTCGAATTATCATATCACCAGGCATAGTCCTTTGTCAAATGCAGTTGATGATACTACTTCAGTATATACAATTTTAACCAATTTAACAATTATTTCCGTTATCCACTTCTAAGGTTTATGCAGACATGAAACATAAAACAAATAATTTGAATATGACATGTGAAAAGATATGATATTATATGAGAAGCACCTTCTTATGTGATGATAAGTTCGTAACATGAATTATACGATCAGGCATGATAGCAGCAAAGAAATAATAAATCGATACATGAATACGTATATGAAGCGTACATGAATCGGTATGTAGAAACGATTACATGATCCACGGTATATGATAACGATTACATGATAATAGTACATGAAAATAGAACATAACAAATGGTATAATTATATATCCTTAGAGAGTCATATATGATATGAATATACTTGATGAACATACCTGAATGAATATAGATGGAACTGTAGACACATGATAAAAATGCATAAAGTGCTAAGAGCGATGAGATAAGTAAAGATGACAAGCACAGAGATATAGTAAAAGTATGAATGGAGATATGTCGAGCCGAGCATGTGACCTGGCAATGGGAATGTAAAGATGATAAGTAATAAAAAGTTATATGAATATGTATAGATATATGAAATGTACATGTATAAAAGCATAGCAGTCACCATTGGTGGTTATCATGCTTGTATATTCCCACTAATAGCGTAAAGCCTTGCAGTGTTCAATCGGTGTAGTACAGAAGCTGAAGACAAGGTTAGAAGGACAGGACATCCACGTCGGCCAGACGGGCCAAGCTGAATATGAGAGTGTGGCCTTCCTTGTGATCTACGTGTTTGTATTAGAAAAATGTACATGTATAAATAAATGGGACTCGAGTATGTGTATGGGTACGATGGACACCACTCTGGTGGTAGTTCTTTTGTAAATGAAAATGATTTTTGTTATTACAGAAAATTATTTATAACCATAAGTACAGTCGGCTACGAGAAAGAAGCAATTCATTGAGTCAGTATATGAATCTGTGCTTAGGACTGGTTGGATCCATGTCGAATTCGGATCGGGAGCGAAATTGTGACAAGGTATGAGTGCATGACATGAAAACATGGTTGTGAATGAATTTCATGGGAAGATTTTCTGAAGAATTGCCTTGAAGAGTTGTCAACAGTTCATCTCGGATGACCCATGACTGTTTACGAGAGTTATCCGGCAATTTCACCACGGAGGTTGTCAATGAATTTTATCGGAAATTGGTATTATGTTTTCAAGAACAAAAACCTTTTGTTTTGAAAACAGTGTTTTTTCACACTTTGGCTTAGGCATGCATGAGGGAGTCAGTGAGGGCTCGAGAAATGGGAAAGGGTGAGTCACATTCTCATCCATAACATGTAGACATTCAATGAATCATAGATTCCGCCAGATATGTGTGTGTTTGCCATTACATGAACATAGGTGGGGAGTAACCCAATGCGAAAAAATTCAACTGTGGGCATTGCTCACCCGTGCGTGGGATCCCCCTTTCAAGTGAGGGTATTCGGGAAGGCAGCTCAGAGGCGGCACGAGAAAAAGCCGACATGTGGCTTTGATTATATAATTTTTTGTAAAACATGTAGTAAAACGCATTGGATTAGGACATGTTTGTATAGGAGCGTAATTAACTCTGAAACTGGCCAGCGTAATATAGTTGGTTATATTTTTGATGAGTATGGATGTATGTGGGACGTGGCCGACTCTTCGTGTTTGAGTGCTGGGTAGAGCGGCTCCGTTTGTGACATTGAGATTCACTCCCAGTATTACCATGTGTCACGGGTTGACGGTTGTCAACGGACCCCGGTCGAAGGTGTCTGTGATCTCAACGTTTTGCTCGTCTCTCTTTTTTCTTCGATTTTCATACCTTTGAGTTAAGAACATTTGCTCTGTGATTTTGTGGATTAAGGCTTGATGGGATTTTACGATTTTTCAATAATTTCTAGCCATTCCAAGCTGAATTTGAAGGAGTGGATATACGGTGGAAACGATTGTTTGATAGTATGCTTCGGGATAGAACCATACTCTTAGGAATGTATGTAAAATATGCAACAACCTATAATAACTCAAGGGGGTAGAAGATCCCATATGAATGGTACGACTTCGACTTTTAATATCGATTATCTTGTTAGCTAAAAATGATAAAACTTCTACCCATATCTTGGAAAAAAAAAGGTTTTGATTGGAGCCATAATATCATTTTATTATTCAAAACAAATTTTCTTATACAATAAAATGATAAAACTGCTGTTCAAGTTGTTAAATTGTTTGTCTTTTTCCTCTTCAGATTCTGCAGTGTCTCACAATTCAAGGGCTGAACTCCTTTGGTGGTGGGGTAGTTAAGTCGGTGCTGATGGAGGAAATAGTAGCAAAGTTTCAAAGGCAATGGTTAAAGACATGTTATGATTAACTTGCATCCTTCTTATAGATTGATTTCCTCCTCTTCTTTAAATAATATGTAGTCTTCTTTTAAATATTTGTAGCATGGTGGTAATGCATTTTTTTCTCGGGTTCAAGAGCGTTTAATATCTGGTTGAGGAGCTGCATCGAAAACAATCTCGACGGACGATGCGAAATCAACTTATGTTGATTTTAAGATTATTACTTTATATCTTGCAAATTAAGATAATATAAATTTAAAATTCTCGTATAATATCACGATTTAAAATCTTAACTTTTATTTTTGTAAGTTAACATATAAAAATTTATATATTAGGAAACATGATTTTATTATATATATTATTTATCGTAATTTGAAATTATAAAAACTATAATTATATTCCATAAATGGATTATCACACAACCGACTCTAATGTAATTTGGACCAGAAGATTAATACGTGATAAATACGGACCAATCATTTACAACTCTATCCCACCATTCATTTCAAAGACACAATATTACGAGAGTCTTTCTCTCCCACTTCACTTTTGCCCGCCACCACTCCCTTTCTTTCTTTTTCGTTTTTCATTCTCGATGCCATGCCTTCACTTAGATCCAACCCTAATATGTTACTAATGATGGCTTCCCTTGCCATTCACGGATCCTAACATTTAGGTTGCAAAAAGATGCATTTGTTTAATTTGTGAAGATAGAGGAGGATTGGGAGATGGGCATGGAGTGAGTGAAATGTATTAGGAAATGGAGTAGGAGTGGGTGGAAATTGATTTTCGAGCAAGCTGCGGTAGTGATTAGTTCTTGCACTTGATGGGTGTTCGGAATCAACAAGGTCCCATAACTAAGTTCTACTCTTGAGGCGTATAAACTCTTTGCGGAGTATAGTGGCTCCCCAAGGTCGGGTACCTGCACGGGGATGGAGTTTTCTTCGTGAGAAAATTCTGATTACATTAAAATCGTGTTTTCTCGTTAGTTTTTATGGTGTATAGAAAACAATGTGTGAATGGTTTACAAACTAAAATAGCTGATGTAAAAGTTAAAGAGAAATCGCCAAAGTCTCGAGACCCTTTGGGCTTGTAGGGTTCTAGGTTAACCAACATGTACTTGGAGTCTTTATCACCATGTTTAGGAGCATGACATATAGTCATTTCGAGACGGATCTTCATTTAGCTTTAGAACCTAGACCCTTAGAGTTTTTCTTTTGAAGATGGCATTTGATTAGGCATAAATGCCCCTAACAGCAGTCAAAACACATCTCAAAAACACTGCCACTACGATAACTAATGAGGAATATTGGCGGGCACGGTGGATCTAAGTAGAAAGTATCCATTGAACCTAAAAAGCTTGCCAAATACCACACATTAGGAGAGCATGCTTGAGATTTACAACCTGGGTGAGAAGCAAGGGCTAAATACCCTTAAATACCATACATGAAGAACATGAAGACATGCGGCTAAGCCTAAAACAACACCCCGTGTGGCCTTCCCTTCAGGGATCGAGGGATTTGGCCAAGCATCCCTTGGTTGTCATCATCAAGGGGTGTTGGCTGCCAAATACAAGAAAGTGAAGGGAGGAAGAGAGAAAATCACCACCCGGAGGAAGAAAGAGCTTAGTTGCCCAATTTCCTTGATTGATTGATGGTATGCCAAAAAGTTTTTTTGATTACAAGCAGTACTAAGCTTCTATAGGTGCTCAATATAAGGAAATTACAAAAATGTGTTAAAG
Organism: Tetrastigma voinierianum; assembly: GCA_016808115.1. Classification (NCBI taxonomy): domain Eukaryota; kingdom Viridiplantae; phylum Streptophyta; class Magnoliopsida; order Vitales; family Vitaceae; genus Tetrastigma; species Tetrastigma voinierianum. Next base: position 278,214 of record JAEQBH010004633.1, read on the forward strand.
AACCAAAATTACATAAGGGCAAACTTGTATAAAACCACCAACAAGTGGATCAAAAGCGCATTCGGTGGCCGGTGTTCGCGGGTTGCGAAAATTGGCAACCTACGGAAATTTCGCGGAGTTGCTTGAATTTCTACAACCTCAGCTCAGTTTGCTCCTCCCTTAACCAATAAATTTGTCGAATTTCCTCTGGTTACGATCATGCATCTTGAATACAGCTCAGTTCATAGGTGTTTGAGTCAAATTGAAGAAATGAAGGCATTCAACTTGTAAAAACTACTAAAATAATACAAAAATGTGATCGGTAGCAAAATGGGATCTGATATGGCACAATTGGATTATTGAAGTCAATTGGTACACAAAAGCACATAAAACCTGCTATAAACAGGAAACCAATATTTGTGCACTATTTGGGTACTAATCACTCCCCAACCGAGACATTCCTAGTCCCTTAGCAATGATAAGAAGGAAGACCATCTGGGGATATGTTTTTGCAAAATGGGTTGTCTGTTCAAAAGTATGCGAAATAATGCATGACCTTTAGTATGATCAATTGGGACTCTGTATAAAGACCATCTTGGGAGAACAAATGCCATCTGAGGAACAGTTTAAGGGCAGCAATTATTCCAAAAATCAACCTTAAATTCCACAATCTAAGTGTTTTTAGGTGACCGGTTTGCACCGATTAGGCTGAAGTTACTTCCCCGACGACCTCTTTGCCAATGCCTTAGGCATTGTTGACCAACCTGAATAGATTCAGTTTCACACTTATTTCATACTTCTATTATTTTGTAGGGTACAATGCTGAAAGCTCGACTTCACCAAAGTCCGTGTAACGGGGATCCACTGACGACTCCCAACCAACAAAGGTTTAGGGCATCAAGTTAAAAGGATCTTTCGACCCGCAGGCTCTACGGGTTTCACCAGGACTTGAATGATTTAGATCATCACCTGACTCGCTAAGCTCACCCATCACCCATGTAGCGAGCACTAAGTCGGCGACTCCCAACCAGTTGGTTTAGGGCACCAAACTAAGGAGGCTTCGTGAAGTAGACCCCTCGGTAGGTCTTTCGGGTTTTGGTAATGACACGACTTTATGATGAGTGCCTAAAACACTCATATTATACTCGCGTCAGTCTTCCATTCTCCTGTTTATTTTAGAGTAATTTTATAGTTTTTGTGACTAGAATACTGATTTGATGTCTGTTGTGAATGCAAAAGCATTGGGGTGAAAAAAACTGACGAGGCGGGAACCCAGTTACTGGAGCAAAGGGAACAAGAGCGATGAAGTACACATCCGTCATGGCGTCCCCGTCGCGCGGCGATCCCTACGCTCATGACGTCTCCTGCGTCGCGCGGCGTCTCAGCATCGTGGCGCCGCCACGTCGCGGCGTCTCGCAATAATCTTGACGTCAGCTCGAGATCTGCCACATCATTTAAAAATGCTGAATGATTCGAGGAGAACAAAGGGGGGGATGAGCGTCTGAGCGAAGAACCTGAATTCCCGGGCGGAGTATTTCGGACTTCGAGGAAGTGCGAGTTTGTTGCTTTTCATTGTTTGGATATTTTCGGATAGGAGAATGATGTCTTTACTACTAAACATTTTCTTCTTTTCATTCATGATGTTACAGATCTATTTCTAGGTTATATTGAACCTTGTCTTATGTTCATGGATTAAAGTTTGAAGCTTTATATTATTCGATTATTTCTCAATATGTTGTAACTATTCTATGCCTATATGATTTAATCGTAACATGTTGATGTCTGGCCAACATTGGCATAATTACGGAGATCAGAATTCGAGATGAAGTATTCGGATACGGGTAAGTAGACTGATCGATTCGGTAAATAGAATATTCGAACACGAAGGTGGCAATTGGGGTTAGGACATTAATGCATTTAGGAATACTGAGTCGGGATAGAGATATACCCGATTCTATTCGCGAGATAGGCGGATATACCTCGAGAGAGGATACCTCGTAGAAAAGATCACCTCGCCATTGACATATTGTAAATATATTGAATAATAACATATTTAGAAGATTAATCCATTGAGCGTGACGGGGAGATATAACCTGAGCACAAAACCAACCTTTGAAAGATTGAATCAATAGTTTAGGTAATCTTTATAGTTGAATTCCCTCACGAGTCATCTTTGGATATTATCTAAAAGCGAACCTTTGTAGTCAATACATGTCCACGTGGATCGATATCTCTGGCCTGCAGAGTACACTATACCTACTTAGGCGGCGTGCACTTAGCGCATATAGGCGTGTATTTTATACACCGCGTTTTCCACTGCCAAGTTTTTTAGTGTGGATCTTGAGATGAGTTTAGAATTGATGCTATAGAGGAATTAAGCGACAGAGATGTTATAAAATTTTTCTTTACTTTTGTTTTGTTCTATCTTTACAAGTGCGTAATTTGTTTGTTAGTTAGTGTGTTATTCACGGTATAGGTTTACATTGAAAGTACATACGACATCGGGAATCAAATAACCAACTTTATTTGATCAGAGCCGAAAGACTTACGCGCAGTTACTTGGCAGGAAACAGAAAACGAAACGATTAGAAATCCAATAGTCATGGAAAACGCGAAGAACAAGATCTTGGCATTGAGCGATTTGCAGAACCACGAGAGAGGCGAAATGGGAATCATGGAAGGAATCAAGCAACTAGACGTTTATACGACCCGGATGATCCTTTCATGTTGTTATTAGGCAGTTAAATGTTACCAAAGTGTTGTTGATGACTATCGGTGACCACCTATTCAAACAAACAATTTCGAATTAGAAGTCGATCCGCAGTCACCTAAATGCTTGAAGAACATCTTGTTCCACGGACTACCCATGAGGGCAGAACATGCATTTGACTAACCTTGAAGTTTGCGATCTTGCTCCAGTATAGCAGATTCTTGAAGAAACTCTAGGTTCTGGTTGTTCCCACTTTCTACTTGAGATAGAGGCAAACACATTGGCTAACCACCAGTCGACCACCAGATTCCATTACTGTGGAATGATTTGAGTGCAAAAAATTTCTACGACCAAGTTCTTCCCATATAGTCGAATTACCTGGCCCGATTGAAATCAATCGTTTGAATGACTTGAAGGAGAACGTGACATGGAATGATTTCAATTGTGCGGAAGATACCCACACATAGGCCCAACGGATGGATGCAAGTCCACCTTCTATAGTGCGAGAAATGCAGCCCGAACGATGATTGATGTGATTTGGAGCATTGATGGGAAAACCCGCGATTGGTGTATGAGATCTTAGAATCTTTGCGCGACCCGATACGATCGGTGTAGAGAGAAGGCTACGAGAAGCGATTGCGTTAAGCGCGATATTGAGGTCCTCCCAACAATGGTGAATCATGTTGCACGGTGACGGCAGTTGACTGAAACGGCAAGGTACGGTAGTACGTACGAGACTGACCCATGGGAGTTGTGTGGTCTGTGGAAGGCGACCTGATAACGCAGTGCGGTCGAAGCCAAAAGCGGTAGAAGCGGAGCCCGATGCGGTGTGAAGGTTCAATCGGTCGATCCGCGGCAGCAAGGGCGGTATGGAAACAATTATCGGAAATGAGTCAGGCGGGTGGCGTAATAATCGAATCGACTACAATCGGAATGAATCAAAGGGTATGGATGGAGGAATAATCAGAACAATATACTGAACCACGAGTTAGTGAACCACTTCTACGAGAAAAAAAGTGGACTTAGAACAAGCCCTTGCACACGGATGCTCACCTCCACCTTTTACAACGCTATGAATGAGACAAAAATGAATATGCGTATGAGCCACCCGATTGAACAATCAGCCTGATTGAGAAATTTGGGATCTGAATGGAGTGAATGCGATCTGTTGTGAAGGCAACGGGGTTCACTACCAAGCAATTCGATAAACCACAGAGGAGAAGGGAAGAATCACTAAGGTCATCACTACAAGTGGAAAGAGTTAGAAACCCGAATGAAACTAGTGGTAAGAGAATTGAAAATTCACGAACAGACGAATCATCCCGAAAGACGGATGAAAAATGAAGCGACCAGGTTATGAGGCGGCCCGAGGATAATAAAAGCGGGAAAGAAGCGGGAACGAACAAAACAAATGAACACATCACACGATCGTATCCTCGAGAGGTTGAAGAAGGTAAGTTAGAGAAGCAATTTGCAAAGTTTCTTGACATCTTGAAACTATATTAATATACCTTTGGAGGCAACGGAGGGAACATGCAGTTATATGAAATTCATGAAAAAAGATCTTGGCGAGTAAGAAGAAGTTGGAGAATATGGGACCATCGCGCCCAACTGAGAATGCGGTGCCATCTCACACGAAAGAAGCTTCCCCGAAACTCTGAAGTCCGGGTAGCTTTGCCTCTGCAGTTCTCTATAGGAGCAGAATTTCTTGGAAAAGCCTGTTGTGTGACTTAGGAGCGACATCAGCCAGTACCGCTTTCGATGTTCCCAAAGGCTAAGTGGGAGAACCGAAATCGACTACAATCAGCTTGCAACTTGCAGACAGGTCATACCAACATCCTCGTGGTATAATCGAAAATGTCCTTGTGAAAGTTGGTAAATTCGTCCTACCAGCAGACTTTGTCATTCTGGACATGGAAGAAGACGACTCAGTTCCCATTATACTTGGCAGACCCTTCTTGTGCAGAAAGCTCAAATCAATGTGCGAAGGTGAGCTCAGGATTGAAGTCGAGAGACGAGATCACTTTCCATGTATTCCAGCACATGAAGCATCAGAATGTGGCCAAATGCGAGATATCCTTTGGAACTCCACTCGGAGATATTGCAAGGAGATGCGAAAAACCGAGGATAAGCCTATGGCGCACGGAGAGACAGCGAGAGAGGGCGTGGTGTGAACAGAAGAATATTTCATCCACCTTGAACATGGGGAGTGAGCATTATAGGGGGATGTGTAAGCATTTCCAGTTCACCTTCACGCATAGCGCACATTGGAATTCGAGCGCCGTGAACTGCTGACGACATAAGCGCTTCTTGGGGAGGCAACCCGGTGTTTCTTAAACTTTCCTTTTTCTTAGTTCCAATTTCTATTGTTTTATTTTCAGCAATATAGGTTTCTAGCTTTCTCAGTGTCGGTGTTTCTACTTGTTCGTTTAATTTGAACATGAATACGACCGGTGGAAGGGATGCGTTCATTTGTGCATTACAAGTCCATAAGTCACAGAAATGCAGTGGGGGGTTTCATGATCGGGGAGAATAATGCGCTGCAAATTTATGACTGATCCATAACCTCTCATCCCGCGTCGCGGCGTGGGATTTCACTAATCATGACGTCATTTGTAACTACGTCGCGTCGGCGTGGGTTTCTGTCGCGACGTCATTTTATGTCTGTCGCGTCGCGGCGGTAGAGTTCCCAACGTCGCGGCGTGGATTAAATCCACTCTGCAATCACGTCATAGCGTTGCCTCAACGTGCGCGGCGTCTCTGTAAATGAAGCTCTCACCTGTCGCGTCGCGAAGTGACCCCGCGCGCGTCGCTGACGTGGCCACATTTAAGCCAGGCGGTTCATTGCGGCGCTTCCCTCACCTGACCAACTACTTGAAACCACAGCCTCTCGTGCGCCCTCGCGGACTGCGGGCCTTTTCCCTTGGTTGGGGACCTACCTTGTTCCTCGACCACTGTCTTCGTGTCACCCCACCTTACCTAGTTCAGTCATTGGCATTCCCATCACATTGTGCTTTCGGTTCTAAGCATCAGGACATTTCTAGAGTATCTTTGGACTCTGATTAGTTTAAGGAGTCCACATTAGGTGCTTCGTTTAGGGAGTACATTAGGTCTAGTGTAGGGTAAATTGGTTTGGAGTTTGAGTCTTGAGTCATAGTTAGTTTTCTTTAGCACTAGGTGTTTGTGTTTTGTAAAGTCCGAGAGGTGCCCTTTGGTACCTGCCACGTGTCTCCTAGAACAATATGTGGGCGAGGCGTGCCATGGCCAGTCGGACCGATGAGGACCCGGCTCCCACGTGCGATGCCTCGCGGTTTGTAGCAAATGCGAGTGCCGCCACGATCGGTTTGGCACCATTTAAAACTTAGCTCGTTCGATAAGGAGAAGGGTTTCACCACCCGATGATTTCTTCATGAACTATGGTAGCTGGGGATGGGCGTGCCTTGCGACCACCTCATCGGCGGCGATGAGTGTAGTGCGGCGAGTTCTACGTAATCTCATCCGTGTTTTACGAAGAGTCGAGTGTGGGCGTGGTCGACCGGTCTTGGATCGATCAATAGTTAATACGATCTAGAGCATGTCCCTTGAACCGTTCGATCGGCTCGCGAACTACAACTACCCGAGATTATCTGGCGTATTGACGATGGTCGGGGTGAGTGGAGGAGATCAGTAGTCGCAGTGCGTGCGGTAAATTTGAGGCGAAACGTTTGGCACTTCATTTCTAATTGGCACCGCCGTCGTCGGCGTCATTCCGGCGGCGAGCGTGTGTGAAGTAGTAGCCCTGCCAGTCGTGCTCAACTATGCCATCTTCACGGGGTATACCCTTTGATGGTAGGCTGGGTTATCGAGGATTGCCATCCTCCATAGCAGAGATCTGAATGAGCACAGGACACCCACTTCCTGATCTTTGGCTTGTGTGCAAACAAGCCAGTGCCTGGGCGACAACGACACTTAGCAGCTTCACCAATCAAAGCCATATCGTAGCGGGACACTTTTTGGTGTCCCGCGGCTGGGGACCTACGATTCGAGGTCTCGTGAGCCACCCGGGCGGGACGAGCTTTATGAGTATCGGGCTCGTTATGGTTCCACCCAGGCGATCCCAGGAGACATTGACAGTCGTCGGCCACACTCCACCCACCACGGCCGGCCTCGAATGGCGGCTCCCTCGATCCTTCCCGGACCTTAGGGACCGGTGCTCTCCCTCAGCAGCGCTTTGGCATTTGGGATGAGACCCGGGGCACCGCGTGCTCGTCTCAGGTTGGAGGCCCTCGTGCGGATATGCGTGCGATGCGCCCCGATGAGCCACCATTTGCTGCGGCTGACGGCGGTCATGCGAGCTCGGATCTTGACTCCTTGCTTTTCATCAGCCTCCACCACCACCACAGCGGAGTGATCACGGAGTCCCCTTCACCTCTACTATTTATTTCTTGCCCGTGGGGACACTGGCTATTTTATTTGGGGGGGGTGTGGTGATCGTGCTTTATTTTGTTAGTTATGTTTTGTTTGTGTTTTTATAGTGCTTTTATTTTGTTTAGCATAGTTGTGTTTCTATTTAGTTCATGTTTAGTCCAGCTTATCTGAGTCATGTGTAGTTCGTTTGCGTTTGTGTTAAGTCAATCTTATATGTAATAATTGCGTGTTTGTGTGCCATGTTAAAAATTGAGGATCACTTTTGGATTGAATTCACGATTAACATGAATGTTCAAATGCATACAATGTTTTTATGCTCGGTAATTAGGTTGAATAGATGGAAAGGGTTAGTGAACCAATCCTGAGTAGTCAAGACACCAGTTCTCAGGGCTATCCCCGCACTCACACTATGTGCTGAGCATGCACCTTCAGGCGCGAAGACGACTCGTGATTCGACTAACCTTGGGGAGACTCGAACCATTTTAGTGATGGGACACTCAATAAAAGAAGGTGCCATCGAGCTGACCAAGAAAATACAAAACAAAGAAAAAGTGAAAAAGAAAGACGAATGACAAAAATAGGTATGCGCATAAGAATAAGCGAGATCATCCAATCGAATCAGACACGGTCCCGAAGGGGCACATCAGTATAATGCCACGAACGATTGGCGGGGTCGTTGACTTTCCTTGCCCTTCATGGGACGGAAGATGGATCATTCACAAACACAGGGCCCTAGGTTTTGGTTGAGTGTTAGAGGTGGTTGAAGAGATTTAATGCACAGTTGCCTTAACAGTGGTGGGAGTCCTGATGGATCCCATGCAGAACACCGGCTAAAACTTCTTGGCACTAGGTTTCTTACATTTTTAATTTTAAGTCAACGTAGGAAGTTTCTAGGTAGTGAATGAGGTGGGTGCGTTCCTATCCTTTTCTAGTTAACTTCTTCCCGAATGAGTGAGGTTGAGCTTAGTTTGGGGGTGTCGGAACCTAGGCATATCTTTGGAGGTCATTCATTATAAGCACTAGGGGTTTTGGGGAAGGCTATTGAGTACCATGGGATTTGATGCACTAGTCATTCTGCCTATTTCAACCGGGTTTTCAGTCGAACACACTTGTATGCATTTGTGAACCGAGGCAACACGGTGGGAGTGTGAGTCGATCGATTTGATCCCCTTATTTTTCGGCATGTGCAACTCACGTCTTAGTGTTGGATTGCATTAAGTTGTGTGTGTGTCTGTTCAGTCAGTTCTTGCTTGAGGACAAGCAGAAACTAAGTTACCTGAGGTGTGATGAGTGCACAAAACACTCATGTGCCTCGCGTCGATCTTCCATTCTCCTGTTTTATTTTAGGTAATTTTATAGTTTTGTGTGACTAGAATGCGGTTGATATGCGTTTGTGAATCTCGGGAGCATTGGGGTGGAAGCGGCGGCGGAAGCTGATTTTTGGAGCAAAGGGACATGGGCGATGAAGTACACATCCGTGTGACGTCCGTCAGCGGCGTCCCCAAATCGCTGACGTCCCCCGCGTCGCGGCGTCTCCTGTCGTGACGCCGCCGTCGCGGCGTCTCGCGTCAGCGACGTCCCGGCTCGAGATCGCACCTATGTCGTTTAAAGTCTGAATGATTCGGAGAACCACAAAAGGGATCGAAGCGTCCTGAGCGAGAAACCTGAATTCGAAGCGAGTGAAGCTCGGACGAGAGTGCGGGTTGTTGCCCTTTATTCTTTGGATGTTCGGATGGAGAATGATGTTTTTACTACTAAACATTTCTTCTTTTCATTCGTGATGTTCTAGATGAATCTATTTCTAGGGTTATATTGAACCTTGTCATATGTTCATGGATTAAAGTTTGAAACTTTATATTATTCGGTTATTTCTCCGATATGTTGTAACTATTCTATGCCTATGATTTAATCGTATGTTGATGTCGGTAACGGTATAAATTACAACGGAATCCAGAGATTCGAGAGATGAGGTATTCGAGGATGCAGGTCGTAGACTTCGGTGCGGATTCGGTAAATAGAGATATTAGAGCACAGTGTGATTGAAGTTAGGACATTAATGCATTTCGAATGCGAGTCGGGATGAGATATGCCGATTCTATTCGCGAAATAAGCGGATATACCTCGAGAGGATACCTTGTAAGAAAGATCACCTGCATCTCATTGACATATTGTAAATATACTAAATAATAACATATTTAGAAGATTAATCCATTGAGCTGTGTAGGGGGGAGATATAACCTAGATAGGCTCAATACTTTAATTGAATCAATAGTTTAGGTAATCTTTACATGGTTGAATTCCCTCCTAGAGTCATCTTTCGGATATTATCTAAAGCGAGACCTTTGTAGTCGATACATGTCACGTAGTTCGATATACCACAGGTACAACATACTACTTGAAATGAAGCGTGCACTTGCGCATATAGGCGTGTATTTTATACACCGCGTTTTCCGCCTGCCACTTTACTTGACTCTTTTCTTTTTCTTTTTCTTTTGGAAGACACATTGGCCTTCTTTCTTAAGGAACTCAAATCTATTAAGGGCCGTCAACGAAGCTAAGGCCGATTTTGTAAAGTAAAGAATCACGACTTTTTAGCCACATTGATGAAAACTAATATCTGAGTTGTGTGTGTGGCTAGAGAATGGTGGAAGACGGGGGTAATTACCAGGGTCATCAACTGAACAATAACCCATCAGGCATGGAACCATTCTAGCATTTGGTATTATCTGATTGTGATTTTCAATTCTGAAGAAGCGAAAATCTGATAATATAGAAACGAAAATAGGCTGCAATGATGTAGAAAAATAGATTTGTATTATATAAATAAAGGTGAATTTACAAAATTTTCGACTTTTGCAAAGAGAAGTAAACAGCAAGCCTCTTTATAAACAAAAATGGGCTTTGCTGGGCATGTGGTACAAGTAGGAATAAAACCAAAAGTATGAATATCACTTCCAACACTAAGCGTCACATAGCGAAAAGTTAGTGGAGAGTGGCATTTTCCTGATCGGTGGTGGTGGAGGAGGATCATCCTCGACTTCAGGCGGTGAGTCTTTGCCTAGTGAAGTGGTTGATGCTTTAGCTGACTACCAACGAGAAAAAGAAAAACAATTCACCCAACGGATCACAAAAATAGAAACCCAAACAAGACTAAGCAATTAAATTAGTGGATTTTGAGATACTGCAGGAGCCACTCCTAAATGTATAGCCTGAGGGTCTCAAGGAGGGTCAAGGAGGAGAAGCTCCTCCATGCTTGCTGATGAGGTGTCTTTGCAGTTGGTCTGACTACGCTCTAGTTGTTCGCATTATGCTCTCTGGTAGTGCTGGTGGCATGACAGATGCAGGATGGGTGACTGATGCAGTTGATCCTTCATCAACTGCTCCTTTGTTCTCAATTAATTCTTCTTGCAGTTCATGAACACTGAGTTTTCCTTCACCTGTGCCACTTAGGCAGACTTCTTCTGACTTTTGCTCCCTTACCTTGGTAGCTTATCCCTTGTTACTCAAGTGAAAATGTTGAGCTCAAAGTCATGTTGCCAAAGGTGAGCTGCATAACCCGTTCCGGTTGATTATAGCATTAAATTTGTGGCAAAAAAAATGGCCTCCCAGTATGATGGGCAGCGCCAGTGAGTGCTCTGCCATTGGCTCTGTCTGTCGAGACCACAAAATCAGGATGACAAAATTATCTCTCACCTTTACCAAGACATCCTCAACTATCCCCTTTGGTATTTTCAACATTCATTCTGCTGGGATAGGGTGATGTTGGTAGACCGGCTCCCCAATTAGCTGGCAGCGCATTGGGTATGGCGTAGGTTGACCTTGCTCCCGGATCCCATCGATTGCCTTATGCATGCGGGTCCCTCGATGTGGTGAGATGGTGGGGATCACGGATCTTTGTATTTCAAAAAGGTTTTGCACTAGATGATAGAGCTGACTTGTTCAGTCATGAAGGCCTTCTTATTAATGCCCAACCCCTTTTTAACTGTGCACAAGTCCTTTAGAAATTTAGCATAGGTTGGAACCTGTTTGATCATATCAAGCAGTGGGATGTTCACCTTGACCTACCTCGGCACTTCCAGGATGCCTTCTTGCTTAGAAGCCTTCTTTTCTCTCAGTGCTTGGAAGTAGGGGAGAGCATGCTTTTCTTTCATCAAATCCTCTTTAATGATTGTGTTCGGACTCCTCTTCCTCCTATTCTCTCTGATTTTCCTTGATTTGGGCATTAGTTTGCTCAATTTCATACCCTCCTCAAGGTGATAATGGCCTGGACTTCATCCATTTTTGGTGCAGGCTCGCTGAGAAAGCTTAGTTCATGCACCCCCCTAGGATTGGGCAGTGTTTGGGAAGGGAATCTCCCTTTTTCTTGCACTTGTTGCTGATTGTTCAGGCTATTGATGGATGACTGCATGGTATCAATTTTTTGATTTAGGCTTTTATGAAGCCCTTCAATTCTTTTGTCCATGGAGCTTTCTACCTTTTCTATTCTTTGATTAATCTGGGCATTGATAGTTTTCTGTTCCTCCACAAAATTTCCCACCACCTTGCTCAAATTCATGATAAACATATTGAGGTGATGAGGTTGGTGAGTAGCTGCTATAAGAGGTGGATCCATCTTGTTTGCTATTGATGGCGCACACAGGAACATATCTGAGAGGGTTTAGGCTTCAAGAGCGAGGTTGGGGTGGTTCTTCAGTTGGGATTTAAATTGTTTCCTCTTTGGGCATCGATTTGAATTTTGCCTATTTTGGCCAGTAACGTTTTCATTTTCAACCATTAAATCCCTTACTGAGGGGAAAATTGGACAATTCACTCCTTGATGATTGGTAGATTGACAATTGAAACATGGTTGGCTAGGCATAGATGCCTCAGTCACTGCCCGTACCTCCTGGTGGTTTCTCTGTTCAAGTTCTTCCATCCTTCCTTGGTGGGCGGCTTAGCCTTTAATTCCATATCCTCAGTCGGCGCATAGAAATACTTTTACTCGGGTTTCTTTGTTGTTTTCATTCTCTCCTACCTCCCTTGGGTTTGGCTCATCCATCCCTTGAGGTTTCATCCCGTAATTCAAAAAGTCCACTTGGCTTCATCGGGATTTTCAGGAAGTCCCTCACACATGGTCTCAGGGATTATTTCATGGAAGGGGACATTCCATCGTAGAAATGGTTCACGACATCCATATCAAAGGCCATGGTGAGGCGTACGCGATGGTTTCAAGATACCTTTCCAACGATAAAACCTTTCCTTTGACCATGAGTGCAAGAAGGTATGATCTTCCTCTTGGTTGTTGGTCTTATGAGCCTTGAAGAACTGTGAGAATTAGCCTCTGGCTCGACCCGATTCTGGTGAGTCCTTGGCCTTAGTGAATTAAGCCAAATTTTGGCACATCTTTAAGGAGTCAAGGGAAAGCCTTCAGCTTAAACGAGTCGAATGCACCTTCCTTGAAGAGTCGTGCGAGCTTCCTCAAAAATCCAGAATATGTGTGTATGGATTTTCATTTTCCACATACCATGAAAATTACGGGAGGCCGGGGGCACGAGTAAGGTCCTCCTTTGCCACATCCTCTGCTTGGGGGGTATAATGCATGAAGGTGCGCTCACCTTGGTGGGTGAATGTGATCCTCATTGATCTGTATGCATTGGGTTCCGGCCCAAGACCCTTTGGTGGCTATTCTTTGTTTAGAGTGGGATCTCCCCATCGATTGGGTGTGCGAGGCCAACTTCACTGACCCTCCTCAATTGAAGCACCCTAGCCTTTCCAATGCACTGCCCGGTGTTTTACATCCCCTTTGCGTAAGTTGCTATGATCACACTAAAAGCCAAGAGACCGAAACTAAAACAAAACCTTAACAAAAAGGTTATTGGTTGGCTAAAATCAAACAGTAGTAGCAGTGCAGAGAGTTTCAAACTCCTACTTGTTAAGAAATCTTCAAATTTCCCCTACAGTGGCGCAGAGTGGGGAAAAAATGATAAAATAAAGAAATGAGATTGCACCAAAACTTATGATGTGAATCACAAGTTCATTGCCTTTCTTTCTCACTAGGGCACCATCCGTAGCGGCACCATTTGATTCGTTCTTGCCAAGTAAGGTGTTGAATCAACAAAATTTATAACCCTCTAAGTTCCTACTGCGACGTAGCAAAGCTACTACGGTATAGTGGCTCTAGGAATTCGAACCACGGGGATGGGTTTTCTTAGTGAGAGAAGGGGATTGATGCATTGAAAATGGTGTTTTCTCGTTGGATTTTTAGGGTGTATAGAAAACAGTGTGTGTGAATGGTTGCAAACTAAAATAGCTGATGTAAAAAGTTAAAAGAGAAATCCTTGAAGTCTCGAGCCACTGGGCTTAGGGTTCTAGGTTAACCAACATGTACTCGGGTCTTTATCCTCGCGTTTAGGAGCATGACATATAGTCATTTCCCGAACCGGATCTTCATTTAGCTTTAAAACCTAGACCCTTAGAGTTTTCCTTTTGAAAGATGACATTTGATTAGGCATAAATGTCCCTAGTAGTGAAAACACATCTCAAAAACACTACCCTACGATAACTAATAGGAGACAACTAACTGAGCCTCAGTGGCTCCAAGTGGTAAGACGAAAAGCTTGCGAATACACATTAGGGAGAGCATGTGAGATATTTAACCTAAGGTGAGAAGCCGGGGCACAAATACCCTTAAATACATACATAGAAGAATATGAAAACATCTTATTCGCCCTAAAAGCAACACCCAGTGGCCTTCCCCTTCAAGGATCAGGGGGCCTTAGCCAAGCATCCCTTGATTTGTCATCATCGGGGTGTTTGTTTGGCTACAATAAGAAAGTGAAGGGAAGAAGAAAATCACCGCGCGGAGGGAAGGCTTCGTGCCCAATTTCCTTGATTGATTGATGGTATGCCAAAAGTTTTTTGATTACAAGCGATCTCTTGGAGCTTATATAGGTGCTCGGTATAAGGGGGATACAAAAATGTGTTAAAGAACCAAAATTACATAAGGGCAAACTTGTATAAAACCACCAACAAGTGGATCAAAAGCAATCAGGTGAGCAGTGTTCGCAGGTTGCGAAAATTGGCAACTGCAAAATTTCGCGGGTTCTGCGAAACTATAACTGCGAAATTACAAGTGCCAAATTTTGCAACCTCCAAAATTTCAACAGTTTGCTCCTCCCTTCTTCAATAAATTTGCTCCAAATTTCCTCTGATTTGATCATGCATCTTCGAATACGGCTCAGGTTCATCGTGTTTGAGTCAAATTGAAGAAATAGAAGGCATTCGACACGCAAAACTACTAAAAAAAAATAGCTACAAAATGTGATCGGTAGCAGTCGGGATCCCGATGTAACAATTGAGTTATTGGGTCGATTAGTACACAAACGCATAAAACCTACTATAAACAGGCTCAATATTGCACTATTTGGGTACTAATCAAGTGTCAGAAACCCAAAAGCATGGATGCGAGTGATTTTGAAAAAGGATAGGAGGGATTGATGAATGGGCATTTGGATGAATGTATGTCATTTGCTTGTGTAACTCTACGCGCATTCTAGAGGATGCGAATGATGAGGGTGATCAACTTCTACAAAGGAGGAGGAGATAAATAAGCATCCTCTGTAGACCCATTGAATCTCACAACCCACAAGCTTCTTCTCTCATATAATAAGCCCCCGACTCTCTATCTCATGGACTCTCAAGGTCTGGTTCTTGTTTTTTGCAATACATTTCTACACAGCTTCCAATTTCTGCGTTTTCTTATCGGCATTCTTGAAGCTATTTTTTGGTGTTGGTTTCAGTTTCTTCTTGTTTTTCCTATTGTTTTTGTAGCTCGGTAGTGCCATAGGTCATACAGCTAAGGGTCTCATCGATTAGGGCTACCGTTATCTTGATGTCGAGGTGGATCGATCATCGATAGCTTCTCGTGTTCTAAATTTCTAGGTATTAGGTTTGTTTTGATTCTGAATTGGATTGGTTATAGGACCGGTTGAGGAGGTTCGAAAGGACATGTCGATGTTGCAAACATTCTGAATATCCCTTATCTCTTCATCACCTTTGAGGGTATGTACATAATCTCCAATTCTGTTTTTTGGTTTGCTTGATCAAGAACATCAGTAAAGATGATATGGGTGTGGGTTTCAAGAAGGGTGAAAAATCCTGAGTTCTTGGAGCAAGTGATGTATGTTTGCAGCAAGGAAGATCTTCTCATAGTGGTAATCAATCACGAGAAATCTTATCTATGATGAATTTATGAAACTATCTGTGAATTCTCAATGAAGGGCTGTCAAAGTGGGGGTGAGATACCTTGCAACCACATTTGATCTTGTCAGTGTTGTAAGTTCATCTTCTATCTTTTTCTTGAATAATTTTCTTTCTTTAGTTATACAGAAAAGAGAAAAGGGTTTGGTGGGTGGATAAAAAAAATGGCGGGGTTTCAAAGTTAAGGGACATGGAAGGAGATTATGCGGCGGATGGCAAAGTCATTTGCAGATCATTGACTCCACTCAAGGAATTTTGAGCATATGGCACAAGAAATGCGTTTCTGATCACGTGGTACATAGTGATCTTGCTTATGAGAATAAGAAAAAATTGAGCAGTCGTTATGCTATTTAAATCGTATACGTATAAAAACATCATGTGTATTTGTTTTGTGTTTCATATCTTTTTGTCCTTTACTCATGTTGACTTATTAATCCATTGGTACTAGCACATTTCATGGGAGAAATTTTTTTTTTTTTTTTTTGAATTATTCAAGCATTTTTCAATATGGTTGTGACATAGTATCAAAGTTGATAGATTGTGTTTGAGGATGCATACATTGCACCTGAATCTAGCACACTTGAGCGATTTAAAGTTGAGCTCCAATGTATTGATTGAGAGTCCATTGGCCCAAGGAAAGCGACTTTATTACAAATGCTATTGCAAGATTGACATCTCCTTGTGAGCAAGTACTGGCAATTGTTACTACAAGTTCTATTACACGATTATTGAAATATTCTTGTTTTATAGTCCTATAAAGAAAATTCTCATGGCATATAATTATCTAGTTTGCTTGTATAGCCCCATACTCGTTAAGAAAATTCTTTGAATTTTAATAAATGGGCAGATGCACATATTTCTATTTTCTCTTTGCTATTATGGTGTTCAAACTCCATTGTTCTCAATAGCATGTTATTTGGAATAATCTTGACAACTTTATTTTTTATTAAGAACCAGCCAAAGAAATGTGATCTTGAATCCATTGATATGTGAAGATAAGCACCATCTCTCTGTCTTAACAGTTCACTTAAATGCAAAGCTCATCAATTATCATACTAAGTAACTCCTTGTGAAATGGGGACCTTAAATTCGTCTTAGATTTTATTAAAATGATTATTGGTGAGGTTGGAAGAATTTTAATTTTTTGGCAATTAAGGTATTAGGTATTGGAATTACTTTTTTTCCCTTTTTTTCTTTTTGTCTTCTGATTTATGATAATAGTACGTGATTTCTTAGAATATATTTAAAATATTGTATGGGTACTCTTTTAAACTTAATGTAGTGGTTAAATTTCAAGAAAATTCATGAAGGTAGAAAGAGCAAAACAAGAGGGTCATTCTCAAAAGGCATGGGAAGGTTTGGGGGGCATGGAGATCTTCAAGAGTCTAGGACATGCCAGGTAGAGGAATCATGAGGGTCACAAGGAAAAGGTAATGGTGATGATCCTACTTGATTTTTCAATCCCATTATGTAGTGTTTCTGCTGCATTAAATAGGAAATTCCCATATGCAACATTACAAGGCTATCATGTTCACTTGCTTTTGTTTATTCTTTATTGTGTTGCTACTTTTTGTACTTTCTGGTGTGGAATTGGGTTTTAATTAGTGGATAATGTGGTTGCAGCTGGACTTTTAGCTTCCTTCTCGTTTTAATTTGTCTTACTCAGTAGAGGACAAAGCTAAGAGTGAGAGAGACCTATCATGATACACCAAGCCATCTAGATACGTTGAGGCGAAGATGTTTGCTATGCTTTAAAGACTCCATGGAAATGGCCCATACAGCTAGCTAAGTCCACTTCATGGAATTGTTTGTCCACTATCAAAAATCCCAGTGCCTTATGCACTTAAAGGTAGTTTATTATGCACATTTAGCAATTACTAGTTTAATGTCAATGATATTTTATAATTTGGCTTGGAGTTAAATATTTATCATTATCCCTTTGTTTTTTACTCATCAAAAAAAAATTATTATTCTCGTTTTTTTTCTGGTAAAAGTAGTGTTTTCAATAGGTTCTTTTAGTTAAGTACCATTATTATATTTTGGGTATCTTATTACTGATATATCTTTTTCTCATAAGATTTTAAATATTAACTAATATTTTTCTTTATTTGAAATAGGTTGATGATATGCAACAACATCAATTTGAAGAGTACAAGATGACATGCAAGATTTTATTTTTTATTTTTATTTTTTATCATGTAGCAAATTATATGTATATATATCCATGTAACCTAAATATTTTACAGTTTCAAATATGATGTGTATTTTTTTTCAACCTTAGAAAATAAATTAGATTCTTAAATTTGTTATAGATATAAAATTTAATATTTAGATTTAGTTTTGGATTCTTTCAGTTCTTTAGATAAGGATTAATTTATGTAGTATGTTAAATTGTATATTAATGGCTTTGACAAAAGCATTAGGTAAATGACACAAGCAAAACAACCCTAACTTATATTGGATACAATCTTGAAAAGCAATCTTGACAGATGGTCAGTACCCAATATTGATATTTGTAGTAATTATAAAATTTTATAAATTGGTAAAAATCAAATTAGCCTTGACATATAAAAATGTCAAGGTAGTTTTATACTTTTCTTGACACTGGCATAGATGACATATAAGGATAGTATCATATCTTGACATATATACCTTACCTTGACGGTGAAAAACTGTCAACAAAAGCCTTTTTTCTTATAGTGAGTTCAGGCAAGCGGGCTCAGAGTCTACGGGAGCTTGCGTTGCTAAAGGGTTGTTACCCGCATACAAAAATTTCATCAAACGTTTCGGGTTTGTTTTCTCATACTTCACAACCTTTAAATTATTTTTCCTTTCAGAAGGGATGTGAGTTAGAATGTTCTGTTTTGGTAGGCCCTTGGTTGAGAGTGGGAAGAATCCCCATAAATATGTAAAGGTTCAATGGCAGGCCCTTGTTCACTTTGTCTTCGTTGTCTACTCCAACCTTGTCGATACCCTCATCCTCTTCCCCCTTTCTGTTATTACTTGGATCATCTGACCTTTAGGGCATCAGCGGCACGATGTAAACCTACAAAACAAAGTCGGTGGCGATGCGTACGATGCGCCTCTCGGATGTTAGAGTCGTGAAAGGGGTGGAAGATGGGGGGAGTTAGCGCAGTTGGAGTTGCATACCTTTCCCTCGAGGGTGAGTATGTTTTATGTTCGAATTTCTCCTTGATTTTAGGAAAGATAATCTCGTGATTTTGGTGATAAGATTTCTCTTTCCTTATCAAGGACTAGTTCTTCCTTATCGAGGATTAATGTTTTTGAGACGTATGAGATTTGGACAGCTGGGAATCAGGTGGATAAATATCTGTGAATGATTTCCATAATTATCCATAATACCCTTCCATGCAATACAAAGATGGCTTACCGGGGACTCGGATCCCAGACGTTCTAGGATTCTACCGTCAGTTGGTTCTCATGTGGTTTTACCATAGTGGTCAGCTCGGGGTCGCCTACAGCAGCCGCGATGGGCTTGCACGACGCTGGGCCTATTTGAAGTAGTGGGTCTAGCCTGTGCTGTCACTGGCAGACTCATAATGTCCCTTTTTCTTCGATTGGAGGATTATGCTCTTCTAGTCATGGAAAAATACTGTGTTTCGGGACCCTAAGGAAGGAGAATTGTAGATTATTAATGCGCATATTTTCCAATGCGTCTGTTACATGTGATGTCCCAATGGTACATTCAATGCGCCTTCTAAAGTTCCACCTCTATATATATGGGGATGAACCTCCGAAGTCTATGTGGGACATTGTGGGACTTTGGGCACACACCCAACAATCCTCTCCTCAAACAAAGTTACACCTAGTCTTCCCTCAAACCAAGATTTCCTTGTATTTCACTACGTTTGGGGACACTTCTTACATGAAGCACCAGCTGCCAAGGGCGCACTACTCACCACACCATTTTTTCAAATTTCCACCACACTAAGCTAACCCAACTTTGATTCACTTATCGGAAAAACCTCATGAACCATTTCCATCCACATTGGTATGATAGTGTCCATTTTGGGCCTAAGCCCTCATGGTTTTGTTTTTAGGCTTTTCTGCTATACCATTTTGCTAAGGAGTTTAATTATAGTATTTTCCAGTCGAATGTCATGAAGTTTGCAATAACTTTCAAATGGACCACTGTATTCACCACCATTGTCAACTCTAACAACCTTTAATTTTCTTCATGTTTCTCTTTCTATTTTAGCATGAAGTTCTTTGAAGCCATCTAACACCTAGTCTTTAGTTTTCAAAGCAAAACTCTAAACTTTTCTAGAGTGGTCATCAATGAAAGTCACAAAATAAAGTGCACCACAAATAGTTCTAGTTTGCCTAGTACAAACATCAATCTGAATTAAATCAATAAAATTTGGCTTCTAGATGGTGGATTTGTGTGAAATGTAACTCTATGTTCTTTTCCAACTAAACAAAGATCACAAGTTTTAAGAGGCATATCTTGTAGATTTGGCAAGAATTAATTTCTAGCAAGAGTTTGAAGTCCTTTCTCACAAGCCTCCTATGCCAAAGTTCAATGCTTCCATCTCACTGAACCACATTGATATCTTCTTTATGTAGCTTAACTTCCATGATATAGATGGTGTTTTGTTTACTTCCTCTTCCATTACTAAAGAGCCTTTGATGAGCTTCCATTTACTTTAACCAAAAGAATGTGTGAATCCCTCATCATCAATTATGTATGTGGATATCAAGTTGAGACGAATATCTAGAACATGTCTAACACCCATGAGTACCAGTTTATTTCCATACTAGTTTCTAAGAAAATATCTCAAATACTCACAATCTTGGATACACCACTGTTTCTCATTCTAACATTACCAAAATCACTAGTTCTGTAGGAGGTAAAAAGGTCACAATGAAAAGTAACATGGAATGAGGCACCGGAATCAATTACCCAACTATTATCTTGGATTGCAAGACTGACATACCCATCACTACAAGAAGCGAGGCCTACGGCTATGGTCACCAACCCTGGCTAAAGGTTGTAAATAATGCAACTATAGCATATAACTGCAAACAAAGTGGACTGCGGCAAGGCGTGGTCATAGGTACCGTGGACCAATGTTTTAGGCACATGAAAGTCTAATTAGGTGTCTATAGGCTATAGTCATGGTTAGAGCGACCCTGACTATAGGCTCTTTGTCGTCGCAATCAAAAGTAACTACGACAATAGGGCTCTTCATAGTCACGCTTCTAGTTTATAGACGGGGTTTTGTTTTGGCCACGACCATAAGGATCTCGTAATCGTAATTTGTTTCAGTCATGTTCATGATAGTGTTGTAGCCACGGTTTGGTTCTAACAGAGGCCATAGGGATGTTCTAGGCGCAATAGTATTGCACGCATCTAGTTTCAATTAAATGAATGCTTTGTGTGGGACAATGAAATGAATGCTTTGTGTTGGACAAAAAGGTAGCATAATATTTTTAAAATCTTGAGAATTCACCCAAAAAATCTGCTCTTATCTGTTGTTACCTGGATCATTTGACCTTTGGGACATCACGACGGATAAACCTGTAAACAAAAGGGGGTTCGACGGCTGGCAAATAAGCTGTTCTCCGATGATTGTCAGCTAAAGTGTATGGTAAGGTTAGGCGGAAGTTAACGCAGTTAGGATACTGTGGGAGTCTTTGTTTATATTGGTTTTTTCTCCCTGGGATTTTAGGAAAGATAATTAGGTGATAGCATATCTCTTCCTCTTATTAAGTGACTATTTATCGAGGATTGAGACGATGAGATTTGATCACCGGAGATCCGCGATTAGGCTCGCGGGTCGATTTCTCCTCGAGCAGTTGTTCACAATGCCCTTTCATATGCGTAGGATACCGAGGACTCTGATCCCAAACGGTTCTGTGATTCTACCACTGTTAGTTCCTCGCGTCGCTTTAACATGGTAGTCACTATAAAGAAGGTCGAAGCAAAGGCCTATTGCAGTGTTAGGCCTATTGGAGTAGGAGTTCGGGCCCAGCGCCACTGCATCACATTATCAAGAGTTCAAGTCACACTACTGAGTACCTTGGCCTTTAGGCCCAGACCCACTACTCAATAGACCTAGCGCCCGCACAGGCCCACTGCTTGGCCACCTCGTGAAGGGGCCTAAGACGGCCCACTTTATTAAAACTACACGGGAACCAACTAGACGGTAGAATCATAGAACTCGTCTAGGATCTCGAGTCCCCTAGCCGGCCATCCTACCTCACATGCAAAGGGTATTATGGATAACTATATCAGGGAGGAAATCATTCGCAGGATATTTATCCACAGATCTCCCAATGTCAAAATCTCATACGTCTCAAAAACATTAATCCTCGATAAGGAAGAACTAGTCCTTGATAAGGAAAGAGAGATCTTATCACGAGATTATCTTTCCTAAAATCAAGGAGAAATTCGAATATAAAACAAAGACTCCCCCTCGAGGGAAAGGTATGCAACTCCAACTACGCTAACTCTCTTCCTTCTCTTCTTCACCCCTTTTGCTGACTTAATCATCGGAGAGGCGGCCAACACATCGTCGTTGAACCCCCTTTTTGTTTTGCAGGTTTACATTGCGCCGCTTATGCCCTAAAGGTCAGACGATCCAGGTAATAACAATTGGCGCCGTCTGTGGGAATCGAATAAAAAGTCTCATCGACGACGTGCGAGGGCTTAGCTCCAACGACTATCCAGTAGCCCTCCGCCACCA
This sequence comes from Tetrastigma voinierianum, assembly GCA_016808115.1. NCBI lineage: Eukaryota > Viridiplantae > Streptophyta > Magnoliopsida > Vitales > Vitaceae > Tetrastigma > Tetrastigma voinierianum. Next base: position 300,258 of record JAEQBH010004633.1, read on the forward strand.
AGTAGCTCCGACGGTTCCCCTCCCCACATCTGATTCGTCCGAGGCAGGTGTAATGACCAGCAACCCAGTGATCCAGTCGCCTGAAGATTAATTTCTTCATTAACGCCAAGACATGGAGAAGAAACAGGAGGAGTAAGCAAGACAAATGAGGGAATTGCAGGATCATGTTGAACATCTACAGTGAGAAAACAACCGTTTAGGGGCCCAAGTAGAAAAAAGGCACGATCTTGGTGAAAAAGACGTGCAAGATAGCGCTACAAAGCAACCCGACCGCCCCGCATTAAAAGAAAGGAGCCCATCGCCCCTCGACAAATGTGGGATACTCCCAGCAAACGACGAGCTATCCTCGTAGCCTTAGAAAGTAGCGGTGGATGTGTCGTACAAAGATGCTTCGTGACGCCTCAAAGATTCAAGAATGCCGATAGTGGCACATTCGTTTGGAGAAGAGAACAGCCGAGGACATAACCAAATAAACGTAAGTGTCCGAACACGCCTCAGATACATTGTGCATACTGTCACCTTATGCCCCCAATGTACCCCACCTTCGGGGACAAAGGCCTGTTTCACATACGCCCGCAGCAGCGATTCAAAGTCTCGACGACATGCTCTCTTCTCCCCTAGGGCAACACATCCTCAATTACGAGTCATCTCGAGGGTTTGTCATGCCAACCTTTGCTATGTTCAATGGTTCTAGCGACCCTTATGATCACATGCTCCATTACAACCAAGCAATGATTGAACGCCGACAATGACCATCCGTTATGCAAAGTCTTCCCGGCCTGCGCTAGCCTAGTTCCATAAGCTCCCACGTAATTCAATAAATTCGTTCAATGAGCTCTAGACTGTATTCATCTCTCAATATCTTTGTTCAATACGACATAAAAGGAATATTAACTCCTTGCAAATTATTGTAAAGCGGGAGAAGGAAACCATACGGGACTTCACCAGAGGTTCGTGCAAGCTCATCCAACGTGTAGGTTTAAGATGTGATTCGGGCCCTTCAAAACTTCAAGAGAAGCTTCACACCATCTACCCCTTTCTTCCACTCACTGTCTCTAGACCCGCCGGCTACAATGGAAAAATTATACAGGCGGGAAAATAGATATTCAAAGTTGGAAGATAACATCCGTGTAGTGACTCAAACTGTCATGATCACAAGCAAGCCACCGGAAGCGCAGTCGGCGGGGAAGAAGCCGCCCCGAGCCTGGAAGGTCGTGGCAAAATTGTGGAAGCGATCTTGAGATCGCAATAAAAAGAGGGAACCTCCCACCATCTCTAAACCACCTATGAGAGGCCGGCTACCCTCATTTTAAGGACTTCAAGAGCTTCAATGGCTCGCTAATCCAGACGGACCCCTCTAAGAGAAACCCATTTGTACGATGCGATTATCACAAAGATCACGAGCATGAGACCAACAGGTGTCGAAGCCTAAAATTCCCAATGAAAGACTCCACTAAAGGGGCACCTCAAGATATATCGTGAAGTCAATTAATGGGAGGAATCGGCCTATAGTGATAGAATCACAATGCTTCGCCGCACCATCCGAATCTGCACCAACCATAAACTATATACTGTGGACCATTGATGACCAAGACAATCGAAGCGCCAACGTAAGAAGCTTCGAGAGTGTTTAATTCTAAGACCTAGGTAAACACTGTCCACACAAGGGTAGCGGGGAAATGACCAAGCCGATAGATGGCCCTATATCCTTTCCCCCAGTAAACCCAAACAGGGTCATTATGCCTCATTATGATGCGCTTGTACTCACCCTTCATATTAGTGGTTTTGATGTGCACAGGGTGCTGGTAGATCCTAGCAGGCGAGCAACTTCATTAGAGTCTCGCTTTCAACCGTATGAAGCTCACGACGTCGACCAAATGGACGAGTGCTCGGGTTTCAACGACGCAACAACCACAACACTGGGAGACATCACACTTCCTGTACAAGCAGGACCAGTCACCCAACAAATTTTGTTCTCAATCGTCCAAGACTTGGGGCCTTGGCTATTTCATGCAGTCGAACCCTCGGCCGCACTCGATGAAGGTCAGTCCTTCCAACATATCACCAAATAGTCGCTTATTCGACCAATGCGTATGTGCTGACCTTTAAGGCCACTAGCCGCACAATGTTAACAATTATCCATATGGGAACAGAAAGGGGGAAATAGCTCAGATAGTCTTCCCCTCAAGGCTCACAATCCTGCATAGCTGTTACTCAAATTTCAAACACTACTACTAAGGACTAAGTAAAGTCCCCAGCAACGGCGCCAAAAACTTGTTAAGACCAAATGCTATATACCATTTTCTGCCACTATTACCAAAGACTAACTAGAATCCCAAGTAACGACACCAAAAACATGATAAGACCATAAGTCAGATGCTCATAAAAGAATTGTTTTCATTACCGAACTCATTTAAAGATTTAGTAGTCGAAACCGCAAGTGCACAAGTCGTATAAGTAATAAAGTGGATCTATAAGTTCGGATATCGTTCCCACAGAGATTGAAAAGAATTTAAATTTCAACTACCCTAACTACTCAAGTTCTATACTATTTGAACTTCCATTTCAAAGTAGATTTAGTAACCTATAAAGAATTTTCATAATTTGAATCCTACATTTAATATAAAAGAAAATGTTAAATCCTAAATGTAAACTAGACTGAACCAAATTATTGCTGGAAGTAAACACTAGGATTTCACTACTGTGAAATTGTCAATTCCTGCATCCTAATCTCATTCTATTTTCCCCTAAGTTGTAATCTGAATTTGTCAAGAAGCAAGGTTGTGTAGTTTGGATTCCTCCTCTAACATTACTTTTTACTGAGTAGAGATTCATGTTCATTCCTAAAACATGATTCTAATCAATTACTTGTAATTAAAATTTCTCCGTAAGATCCGGGCTTTTCTTTCCAATACTTCATCCCATTTCTTATTATCAAGCAGATTGCTTCCTCAAGACAGTACTGCTGTATTCTAAAAAAATGAATGATGTCTCATCCTTAAGATCTCGAAAGAGTTTTCTTTCCTTGATTAGGATCTCATGCTTAACATGGGATTAAGATCGTTCTCCGCATCAAGGAGAGATCTCTAATTGATTAAATTGGATATATCATTCAAACCCATTCTCAAACCACGAAGCAAATTGTGTGCCATCTAAGTAACCTTCGTAGCTCATTAGTTCTTCAATATTAGTCTAACATACCCCCAAGTAACTAGTCTGAGCTCTCAAGAATCTCCATCTCTGTGTCACTCAGAGGGCCTCCTGGAAATCAGAGCCAAACAATAGTCCTTTCATGGGTATAAGCTACTAAAATTGGGAATAATTAATTCCAAGAACAACACCATTCAAATAAATTCAAGATTCAACTCATGAAATTTTCTTCTCATTTTGCAGAAAAGACCATAACTAACATTAGATCTTTCCCCAAAGGGAAGTCATGGTTCTCAAAACCTGATTACAAAGATACACCGAATTACCGATCAAGAAAATTCCATTGTAACCTCGCATCAACTCAAGAAATGAGTTCCAAATATTTGTCCGAGTTCTTAATCTTAAACAAGAATCGTGAATGATTTTTAACATTAAATTCTAATCTCAACCTGAACAAATTATCAAGTTTAAATCCAAGAACGAATCAAAATCCCATGCTAAGGTAATCTACGAAGAAAAGAAAAATAAGAAAAATCAAAGAAAAATCAAGAAAAATAAAGAAAAATATAATACAAAAGAGTCCTCGCCTCCCGTGTACTCGTCTGCCAGTTGCCGACCGATTGCTGCCATAGTCGCTTTATTTATGTAGCCCTAAAAGTTTCAAATATAACTCAATGTTTTTTTATGAATCCTTAAATTTTAGGCCCAATTGCCTTCACCATTAATTCGAAATTTTTTCGTGACGAAGTTTTGAATTTTGTCAGCAGTGTCTCACTGGCAGCTAGCATCAGATATCGCAAACTTGTTTCCTCGTTTTCTCGATTTCGCCGCGACAATGTTTTCTTAGTCGCAATGTTGATGCCGAAATCAGCTTCAAATTGGTGTCGCTACCTAGCTTTTCTTGTCGAGACAGCAGTTCTGTTTTGGTTCTTGTTGCAACACTGACTTGTATTATTATCATCTTAGTCGCGACCTAAAAAGTCTGTCGCCATAGAGTTCTACCGCCACTTAGCCTGTTTCCTTGTTGATACTTCATTTTTGATGTTGCGATCTGGACTTTTGTGTTGGGGATGTTTTGTATGTCGCAACCCCAATATGTATTGTCGCAACGACACTTTTCTACATGCAGCATATTTTCCTATCACGACATAACTTTTCCTCGCTTCAGCTCGCCTTCGCGGTCGCGACCCATATTTCCCCCGTCAGCGATGACTTTTTCTTTGTTCAACTGACTTGTGCTATCGCAACCCAGTTTGTTATGTTGCAACATGACTTCTTTGCATTTGTGTTGAAACCTCTGTCGCGACTTAGAAGTTGTGTCAAGACCTCGTTTCTCTCTATTCAGCTTATTCCTGTGTCACGACCTGAAGATCTTTATCGCGACATCAAAATATCTTTTCATCTTGAAATATTTTGCAACATAAACTCTCCTTGTTGCTACCAGGTTAGTTCATCCATTAATCACCCTTTATCGCGCCCTAAACTTCTTCTTCAGAATCTTTTCTGTCTCAACAAACCTTTCCATGTCGTAGAAGTCACGTCGAAATGCATAAGGTCTCACGGATGCATATTCTCGCCTTCATTTCAAAGATTATGTCGCAACACAAACTATCTTCGTTCCCAAATAACTTTACATATGCTTTTCCTCTATTTCGTCACGACCAGTTTTGTCGTGACCTAGCTCAATTGTCAACAATCATATTATGGTGTTGCGACACAGAAAATGTTGTTGCGACACGGTTTCTTTGGTAATTGTTAAGCTCGTCAGCGACACACAAATTTCGCTCACTACATAGACCTGCCAATTGTTGTTTTTCTCTTTTTTCTTACTAGATTTTTCTCCATTTTGAATTAAAGCCTGCAAAACACAAGTTTGGTAAATATTCCATAATTTGGATTTAAAATAGCTCTGAAAATACTAAAAACAAGCCAGAAAAATGGACTAAAAATAGATGAGTTTAAGACTCATCAATAGTGTCCCAAGCTCACACCCGTGTTAGCTAAAGAAAAGGATCCGTTAGCTGGCGGATCCTGGAGACAATAGTGCTAGATGGCCGGAAAAGTCTGGGCATGTCAATACCTGTTATCCGTGAGAAGGAAAAGAGCAACTACAACGCCATCGTTGGAGCAGCGCACGTAGATTCGGGCCGAGTAACTTTAGACATGGCCTAACGACCCAACTTCAGCCTCTCACACAACCGTAAAATTACTCGCCTCAACGAAACCTATTAGACAAAAGATAAGGTGTTTCCACCTGGATCGTCATCAAATTATTCAGACAGAGATAGACAATCTTCTGAGAGCAGGCTTTATCATAGAGGTAAAATATCCTGAATGGCTTGTCAATGTGGTGGTCGTCCCGAAGAAGGGCGGTAAATGGAGAGTATGTGTAGACTACATGAACCTTAATGAAGCATGCCCAAAGGACAACCTCCCCCTACCACGAATAGATCAGATTGTCAATGCCTCAGTCGGGCATGAGATGTTGTCATTTCTGGACGCCTTCTCTAGTTACCTCCAGATCCCTATGCATCCGCCTGATGTGGAGAAAACGACCTTCATTATACAACAACACGGGCCATATCGCACAATGTGAAGCCTTTTGCTCAAGAACACCCGAAAGCAACCTTATCGAGATTGGTGACAAAGATATTTCGACCACTAATGGGCAAGACTATGGAAGTCTATATCTACAATATGCTCATAAAATCTAAAGAACTCCCGATCATGCGAAGCACCTACAAGAAACTTTTGAAGTTACCACGCACCGAACTAAGATGAAACTCAAACTCGGCAGCGTCAGTCAGTCAAGTAAGTTCCTAGGCTTTATGGTGACAATGCAGGGATTGAGTCAACTTATTCAACTCAAGGCCATTATGGAATCTCAAACTCCTATCTCCAAAAGGAGTGCAAGAATTCGGGACCGGGCCGGCCGCGCCCTTAAAGGACATTCCATCTCTTGTTTTACGTAATCAATTGAAGCTTTTCACACTCTTAAAAGCGGGCCAAACAGACCACCGGAATATAGAATGTGATCGGGCCTTCACAAATAGCCAAACAAGATCTCGAACCACCACCCCGGCAAGCTCCCGTGTAGGTGAGACGCTTTATCTTTACATAGTTGTTTCTAATGTTTCAGTAAGCGTAACTTTATTCAAAGAAGATGAATATCGGAAGTAGAGGCCTATATTCTTTGGAAGCAAGTCCCCATTCGAAGTAGAAGCCCGATATACCTGCCTCGAGCAGGCGACACTAGCTTTCAGGGTAGCTGCTAAAAAACTCTGTCCCTACTTCCAGGCCCACCCTATCATTGTACTCACCAACCTCCCTCTGAGAATCACTATACATAAGCTCGACTTGTCAAGACGAATGGCTCGGTGGGAAATTTAATTGAGTGAGTTTGGTATTCAATATAAACCTTGCTTTCATGCTAAAGGGGCACATTAGCCGACTTTTTAGCTAAAATTCTCACAAGAAATATAACCGGTACGCTCCGCTGGTGGACTCGAATGTGGATGACGCCACCTACGACTGAGCCGGCCCGACCGCTACTTAAAGCCCCACCGAGAAATTATGTAGCCAGCCACATTCTGATTTCCCCGCCTCTAACAACGAGGCCGAATACGAAGCAATCATAGCCGAGATTAACCTTGCAATCTCCGTATCCTTAGAAAAAATAATCATCAAAAGAGACTCTCAACTGGTGGTGGGGCAAGTAAATGGAGAATATGAAACAAGAGACAAGCGCATGACCAAGTATGTAAGTTTGGTCACCCTACGACTAGGAAACTTCGTGGCTTGGAAACTAGAGCATGTCTCGAGAGATTCAAACGAAAAGGCAGACGCATTGGCAATCATGGCCGCTCCTAACAATAAAAGAACAAAGGTTCTGCCGTCAGCTACTTCACAAATTTAGTCAGCCGACACACCAACCCAAGGAAGCATGTCCCTCGGGGATGACCCAATACCGCTATTTAAGCCCTGAGAGCTAACGAATACAGGCCGAGGCCACTGAAGACCTAGGTCCAAGCTGCTCGGTTCTCACTTGTGAATAGACAGCTATATAAGTGGTCCCTAGACTAGCCATACCTTAAGTGCCTCACCTCACCAAGAGGGGGGCAAGATGTTGTACAAAGCTCATGACGGGTATGCGAAATCATCCAGCGGGTGATGTCAGCCCACGCAGCCCACACCTAGGGCTACTATTGGCCAACCATGTGCGCAGATGCAGTTGCCTATGTCAGGAAGTGTGACCGCTGCCAACGACAGGCCCCCGTGTCAAAGGTGCCGGCACAAGACCTAACAACCATAATGAGCCCCTGACCCTTCGCTCAGTGGGGAATGGACATCGTAAGGTTCACCCACACGCCTGTACTCAAGAAGCATATCAGTTGCCACTGACTATTTCAGTAAATGGATATAAGCCGAACGTTTCGCATCCATCAAAGATAAAGAGGTTGTTCAATTCGTATAGAAGAACATTCTGTGTAGGTTCGGAATACCCCAATCGGGACAGAACCCACACCGCCATACCCGACAGTCAGCATACAGGAATTTTTGCAGCGAGTTGAATATCAAAAACCTGTACTCAACCCCACGGTACCCATAATGCAACGGCCAGGCAGAAGCATCTAATAACAATCTCCTATCATCTCTGAAAAAACGCCTACATTCAAATTAAAGGAAAGTGGGTGTGATTTAACTACCGCGGTTTTACGGCCCACAGAACAACCAACCTGAAACCAACCTGGTATCACCGCTCGCTCTTACGTGAAGGATGTGAGGCCATTATCCCCACGTAAACTGGGATGCCCAATCGCATCAGTAGAAATTCCTGAGAAAGCAAATGTGAAGCCATAGTCAAAGACCTAGATACAACCGACGACCGAGACGTGCGCATAGCATCATACCAAATATATAGATCGACAAACTTGCAATAATCGACTTAGGTGCCACGTACATTTCTACCCCAAAGAGAATTATTCTAAGAATGGTCTTAAAAACAAGGCCAACCCAACAAACGGAACAAATTAATCGGGAAGGGTTTGCATATGGTAGTTCGAGGGGGATGTACCAGTCTTATGCGGTTAAGCAGCCACGGACCGCAGGCTCCGTGATGGAACACTATGCACTTAAATGTCGCGCCCGATCTCCGCCAAGGTGGGACGAAGGTGCGACCGGCATCGGGACCTTTACCTGGGCTTTTTAGATATCAGGGACCCAAGTCTTATAATTGAATTACAATAACATATACAAAATAAAACTACCACTGTGGTGGTGTTTATAGTATCAATACATACAGTCTTGAGTCCCATTTACATGTACATGTACAAAAACTGTATTACTTTACATTTACAATCAGAGCCAAAACCGCGCTGATGTACTCCTACCACAGCCGGCTTAGCAAGGCGAAGATCGAGACGTCCTCTCATCTACATGGATTAAACCCATGCTAAGCTTTACGCTTAGTGGAAACATATGACTTATATATATACACGTGCATTCATACTCTTTAGTAAAACACATAATAGAATAGTATATCGTGATTCATCATGAATTCATATAACAAACTTGTACATATACTTGTACTAATCTCAGATTTATACTTATTCAGATCTCACTTGGGAGTTACAAAGCTTATGCTTATATTGATGTACCTGTAGGTACTATAGAGCTTATGCTTATATTGATGTACCCGAAGGTACTATAGAGCTTATGCTTATATTGATGTACTCGTAGGTACTATAGAGCTTATGCTTGTACGTATGCACCTGAGAAATCACAGATCATAACCTACGCATTTCTTTACTCTTATTCGTCATTAAGGTTCTTATCATATAACTATTTGACTACCTAGAGCAATAATAAGAAATGAGTAGGAACAACACAATAAGTACCCGGCTGCACAAGATAAGATCGAGGTGTCGTAACACGTGCCAAGTATGCCTATCACTGAATCGAGACGTGCCCGCCACGCAATGTAAGTGTCAGATTAGCAGGAGGCCAAGCACCACTAACTGCCCCACGTAAATGTATGTCTGAAGACTCAGTACGAAGTCAAGCACTATTAATCAAATATGTTCGCCCATGTAAATGTATGTCGTGGTCATTCAATATCTAGTCTTAGGTATTCCTACAATTGATATGGTTCTGAACTTAGGGATATTTATCAAGAGATTTAGTTTCACATCCCTCTCATTTGTGCCAAGGTACAAGATAATTTTTCCTTTACATTATGAAAACATAATGGACCCTTTTTGGTACACTAGGTCCTCATTTGGTCCAATAGACTAGTCCTGAGCTACTGACACAAACAAAACCAAAACACAACAATTTTCCATGCTGTGAACAGTGGCTTCACTACTACGCTGCGGCGAAGCCCTACGTCGTAGCGAACCCGAGGTTGGGCCATTCTTCCTTCTCGGCCACGCTGCGGCGTGGGAACCCTTTTCCGTTGTGTGGACCTTCACCGCTATGATGTGAAGGAACCTCGAACCGCCTGCACTTCGACAGCCATTTTCTTTCCAAAATCCAATCAAATCAAAAGATATCATATATTCTCTTTAAAACATCTTCAAGTCTCTGTTTCAATCTACCAAATCAAAGATAGAGATTAATCAGGCCTTCAAACTCCTAACTCAAACCTGTATGTTAGGTTAACTTCCAATAACCAAAACTAAGATCCATACATCTTAAACTAAGAATTCATACCCAAGGAGGATTCTTACTCACTTTATATACAGGTTATTACCAACCCAACTTTCAAATAATCTAGGGTTAGGATGGATTCCTAACTCAACCCTAGAAATGGAACTATTATTATCCATACAAACACTTCCATACTTAAAGTTTTCATACTCAAAGTCATGAATCCATACAAAAACATGGTTTCCATACAAAATCCTAGTTCCATACCTTTCCACCTCTTGTTCTTCTTCTTTTTCTTTTCTTCTTCTCTTCTTCTTCACATTTTTGCTCCCAAAAATGACCAAATGAGATACCAAAATTGGTCTTATTTGGTCTATTTCCCATAAAGCCTTGTTTGGCCACCAAAAATACATTAATTTGACTTAAGTTTCATTTTATTGCACTTTGGTCCTTCAACTCTTTTCTATTTGCTCCACAAGTTATATTATTTCTATAATAGCCTCACATCTTTTTATCTTTTGACTTTTGTGTCCCATTTTGACAAATTCCAATTTTAATTTTGTACCTGTGGCAAACCCAGTTTTGGAATTTTCTCACGTAGCAAAGTAATAATTACTAAAAATTCAAATTATACTTACAAAATACCCTAAACACGTAGAAAACGACTAGGGTATATTTTGGGGTGTTACATTAAAAAGTATTATCAGTGATGTTTTCTTTGAGGATACTATCATCAATAAAGATTATCTTTAGACATTTCCTCTAAAAACCTATAATCGTTTCTCTCTAAAAGTCCATATATGGTTGTTGTCCTGTTGGCATCCAAAAAAGCCCAAATATGGTTGTTGTCTTACTGGCATCTTAAAAAGCCCAGATATGGTTGATGTCCTGCTGGCATCTTAAAAAAAAAAAAAAAACCCTAGATATGGTTATTGCCCTACTAGCACCTTCAAAAGTCCGCATATGGTTGATATCCCGCCGCATCTAAAAACCCATATAGCTGTCGCCCCGCCGCGCCTTAAAAAGTTCGGGACATGGTTAATGTTCCCATCAAAATCTAAATAAAAAAATAAAAAAGAAATCCAGACATGGTTGTTGTCCTGTTGGGATTTTTATCAAACATGACTCGTGTCCTGGTAAGTATCTTGTTATTCCATTAAAATGCGCCAAGGATTACAAGAATTAATACATAAAAGTCTCCCAAAATGACAAACACTAAAATAAGGGAAGAAGTCAGCCTTATTCATCTACGATAGTGACTTCCACCGGATCCTTCGCCGCTTCGCCCAATGTACCTCTACAGTCTTGGCTTCAATGGCTATTGGGGCCGGGGGGGCATCCCAAATTCACAAAAAACTCTAGAGGAAGTGGGTCGGTAGAGTCATGCATACCATCCAGAATCCCTGGCTAGTCACCACAGATGATGTGTTTGAATGCGCAGCATCCGTAGCCATAAGCGAAAATCTGCTCCAAGGCTTTATGGTAGTCTTTTCTCCAGCGCTTCCTGGTCCTGCCCACTGGAATGAAGAGTAGACACCTCATCTCTAGATGCTTCGAGCTCCAGTAAGAACGATGTTCGCTCAACCTCCAGGCGAGCAACCTTAGCCTCTAACTCCGTCCGTCTCTCCTCAGCCGCTAAGGCATTCCTGAGCTCCTAGTCGCCATCCTCTCTCGCTTCCTTTGCCTTGGCCTCCCACCGCTACCACGATCTACTGGGACGAGCCACCTTAGCTCTCCCGCTTATTTCTTGCCTCGCATTTTTCCGCCTGCTCAATCTTCCTCTCAGACCGACTTCTGGGCCTCGCTACAATGTTTCGAATTGGATTCGCTCTTAGCCAAAGAAGCATCCATGAACATGCTTGAACTACCGATTTGGCGTAAAGTCGCAGCTTCTCGACGTCATCTAGCCGGGATTGAAATTCCCTATGCTAGCGAGCCATATTCCGAATGGCCGTCATAGCCTGTAAAAGAAAGTTATAAGAAAATTACTACGCAGAACTAGTAATCAAGTACTAAAAAGCAACACGTACCAGCTCGACTAATCGGTGAAAGTCATGGTTGTGGATAAGCATCCCTTCCTCGACCACCAACTGGAAAGCCTCCTTGTTCATATAGACAGGGAACGGGATGGAATACTTCTTTGTGTGAGCCGCCACTCAGTACCCCAAGCAATTAGGATGTAGGTCATGTGACATGCACCCACTGCAGGCCCTACCGGTTAAAGGGCTCCAAGCCAAGTAACATCTCCCACCTCCAACCTAAATCCATGCCCGCCTCGGTGGGAGGATCCTCCTCACACGGAGGAACAGGCAAGACGGCTCGCAACACCTAGTTAGGTGGCCTTCTCCTGCTAAATACGGTATCCTGTGCTCAGCGTAGGGTACCTGAGTTAAAGAATTACCTTCCCGAAGGGGACCCTCTCCAATTTCGCCGACATTGAAGGTCCCCCAATCGATCCTCCAAAGGTGTATCGTCTCACCGGGCGCACCTTCCAAGACTAATTGATCACTGGAGGCTTGATCTGGGAACTAATCGATTTTCGCTCACCCAGCCTCTTCATCTAGTGAAGACCTCTTTAAACGATTCCCATCAGATATGGAGGTGAACTCACCTTCCGAGCACACTGCTCATTTACGTACCCATGCGGTAAACCCGACAGCAAGCCTAGACATTTCCTCCTCCTCGGGGGGCTCACTAGCAATTATGCCCGCCCAGTCCACGATGTGACACCCCAAATCCCAAGGGTCATTTTTTATACTTTTTTTTTTTTTTTTCATTTCATTTCTACACAACCTATACTAACATTATAATTTCAAATATTTTACTGTGGACTTCGAGAAAAACCCAAAACTTGCCAAAATGTATTTAATTTTACAAAACTAAATTAAATACAACATTTGGTTCCATATATTACAAAAAATCTAGGTTTCCAACCCAAAAATCATAGAATGCAAACAAGGCATTTTCTAGCCTTTTTCTTCACAACCGAGGTTAAAGATGAGCCTCATCACCCGGCGTACCTCCAATACCTGAAAAATGGTTTTCCCACGACGGGGTGAGCAAAGCCCAACTGAGAAAATCTCCTACAATGGCTACACCCCACCTAAGTGCACATGCAATGCCATGTTCACAAAATTCATACCCATTCAAGTAAAAATTATGCAATTTTCTACATAAATGTCACATACCAAGCCCCATGCCTCGAGTCCTCACCGACTCCCTCACAAATGCATTTTTGCCATGTATGAATTTTTTTTTTAAAACAAAAGTTTTTTGTTTTAATTCTCGCGAAGGTTCGTTGGACAGACTCCGATAAAATGTTGGACCACCCTCCGATATATTTCATTTGGACAGACTCTGATAGTACTGTGGACAACCCTCCGATATTTTCATTTGGACAGACTCCGATAATAGTGTGGACAACCCTCCGATATATTTCGTTTGGATAGACTCCGATATTACTGTGGACAACCCTCTGATATATTTCATTTTTTTTTTCATCGGGATTACACCCGGAATATTTTGTCAGACAAACTCCGATAAAATGCTCGTTGACAACTATCCGATAAAAATCGGTTGCTCAAAGTCGTGGTCGTGCACTCAACCGGGAGTATACACGTATGTCCCTGGCGTAAGTAAGATGCAATGCTATCAAGATATTATTTACTTATATTTCATGCATGCATATACCAATATTACTTCCATAAAAACTGCATGGATTTTTCAAACAAGAATTAACCATACAAACCGAAAAAAATTCATCACTGTACTCAAACAAAGATGCACTATTAACACCGTATTCACACAAAATTTGCATGTTATCAACCTAGAAGGTAAACATATAACTCAATTTTTCTTTCCAGCTTTCTAACCAGAAAAAAAAACAGCATGCATTACTACCACTTCTCACACATAAACTACATGTAATCCACCAAGAAAAATGAACATGCAAATCTGGAATTTTTTTTTCTAGATTTCTAGCTTAGAAAAACAGCATCTAATTTTACCATTTTTCACACCAAAAATTTCATGTTATCAACCAAGAAAAAGCATGCAAACTGGATTTTTTTCCGTTTTCTAACCAGAAAACGGTGGCACACAAAAATCCAACACCATGAACACATTTTCAAAGAAGTCCAAACTCCGCTCCAAAACCGAAGCTCGGAACCAAAAGAAACTGCTGGAACTACCCCCATGTTAGGGCTAAGCTCCATGGCCATTGAATGGCCCCTAGACATATCACCATCTTTTCTCAAAAACAACATGTTATTCATATAGAATACAACACATGCATAATTGAAATTTTTTTTCCAACTTTCACAAACAAGAACAATAGTACACAAAAATCCAAAGATTCAAATATATTTTCTAGCGGTTTAACTCGCACTAAAAACTGCCTTTCGCATCAAAATGCCTAGAAAATGTACACAGTTTGCATTCAAACTGTTTTAAGTCATTCATTTACATGCATGCAACAAGTTCACATACTGCATGTTATATAATAAAAACTTCGACATGCAACCTGAATTTTCTATCCGGGGCCATTATTTTAAAACACAAGATGCAATTTCTCTACATTTTCACATCAAATCGCATGATATAAAATTACCGCATGCATACTACATACCATCTTTTTCAAACAAAGATACTATTCATGCAGAATACAACACATGCAAACTCGGAATTTTCCGCCACAAACAAGAACAATATACAAAATATCCAAAGATTCAACATATTTCCAATACGCTTAACTCCGTCCAAAACTGGGCTTCTGCACTAAAATACTCCAGAAAATGTACACAGCTTGCATTCAAATTGTTTCTGAGCCAAATTTCATGCTGGATTCAAACTCCATGGTCATTGAAAGGCCCCTAGTGTAAGCTACCTCTTAGAGTGTAAGCTACCTCTTCCTTTTCTTCTTTCTTTTCTTCCTTTCTTTCTTTCCTTCCTCTCTTCTCCCCTCTACGAACTGATTTCATCCTCCTCATCACCCACCAAACTATTTAAGCCAGTGTAGGACACCACCCTGTCTATTCGACACATGGCCATTACTAGGCCATGTGTTCTCCATGCCTCTATTCCACCCACTACCATGCTCATGCATGAGAGTGGCATGACACTTGGCTTCCACCATCTTGCCAAGTGTCCCCCTCTCTAGTGCCACATGGAACAAGCTCATCATGCCAAATGTTACTCCATTATTCGCCCATTCGAGTCGAAATACGTGAAATTTCGACTGTCTCAAAATTCAATGAAATTCGACTATGCTCCTAGATTTCACGAGATGAACTCAACGGTGTAATCTGCGTCGTCATCCGAGATCTAGAGAAATTTCTAGGTTTTCCGTTTGTACTAATGTATCACTATATCTATCGCTTTGCAATTTTTTCTCGTGTTTTTTACACACGAAGCCTTCCAAACCGACGTTTCACTGATTTTATTCGCCGAGCCCCTCTTCCTATCTCCTTCCTTCTTTGCAGGCTGGGGGGCAAGCCGCGGACTTTAGGGGTCTGGGAGCGGACCTTGACATACCTCACTAAGGCTCTCAGAGGCTCTCCACTTGATCTTCTCCCCTGAGTAAAGAATCGCCTAAGAAGATCTACCCGGGCTGGACTTACAGAGGTCGGCAAGAAAAGAGTGCTCTCCCTGAATGAGCTCTGCGAACATCGAGCGGGGAATAACATGGATGATAAGAAAGGCGCAGCAGCCTAGCTCTTTAAGTTCCTCGTCGTCAACGTGTCATGATCGCGCTCCGCCTCCTGCTATCTCTACCAGGTGCTCGATGTTCTTCACCAAAATCTTCGATCCACCCGACTAGTCGATCTCGCCTACACTTACCTGGATAGCATCAGGAAAATCGATATATGTCAAAACACGAATCATCTAGCAGAACATGATTTGCAACCGAACTAAGACCAACCTGAGAACGTAAGAGATTGATTCACATCAAAAGGAAGCCCCAGAGAGCCAGGCGTCTCGTACCATGGGTCCCTAATGAGGACAACCCCCTTTGCCTCCATCTTAGGAGAATCAGGGAGCCCGGTTACAAACTGTAACCGAGGACTATGGGCCGACATAGACAACCGGCCCTCGGTCCCCAGCTTCAACGTATAGACAAAACATATCTCAATCAGCGAAATATCCAATTGGTAGAGAAAGTTAAGCACACTACAACCCATTAAAATTCGAAAAACATTCAGATGAATAAGCTTAGGAGGAGCCCGAGTGACGTGTAGGAACTGTTTCACCAACGACGAAATGAGGAAGCAGTGTCTAGCTACGAACTGCTCCCGGGTGAAGTAGACGGTGTTATCCACCTGACCTACAATAGAGAAAGCCGACTCGTCCAACAATTCTAAGCTAATGTCGTCGGGGACTCGGCAGAAGGACCTCAAGTCCTCCACGGACATAGAAGCCACAAGGCTGCTCGCAGTAGGCGACTGCCGGTTGAACCCCTTCTTGCTCCCAACCTGATTGGCGAAAGTCTCCTCTTAACCTCTCGTCATTTTACAGGTAAACAAAGAAATAGGATCAACTTAAGGATCTCTTAGCAAAACGATAGCAAGACCAAAACCCTAGTCTAAGGAGCTTTCTAAAAACTATTGGGGCGTACCCAGTAATGAGTACATCCCAAAACGCTGCATAGCCCGTTTGTCGAACTCCCACGGTGACTAAAAAGCGCGTGATCTGCTGGAAGACCAGACAAACTAACACAAGCAAACAATCCGTGCAAGCAAAATCGGAAGCTAAGCAGAGGGAAAACCCATCAGAGGTTGAAAATAGTTGAAACCTTCAACCGACTACTCGCCGAAACCTTCAAGCAAAGAGTATTGGCAACCTGATAAATTTGAATTTTTCTAAAATGGCAAAACCAAGAATTGTCACAATAAGACAGTTGCAAACCCGGAATTTTTCTATCTTGATGACTAAACATACCTCATTCGCCGGATTCTTCTCGCGAAATCTAGCCTACCTGCATGAATTTTGTTGAATTCGGTACGCTTGATTTTCACGATTCGTAATCGTCAGTGCCCTACAAAGGATTAAAAAAAATGAGATTTTTGATAAAAAAAAATCTCGAAAATTGAAAATAAATTAAGTAAAGTTCATTTAAAATAAATTGAACTTGAACCGAGATGAAATAAATTGTTTCGTGCAAATGGACCCTGATAGGTTTAAACGATATACATGATCGTGAGCCACATGTCTAACTTAAGCATTGTTAGAACAAAGAGAAATGGGAGAGGGAGCCCATTTTCTGGGCTGTAATGCGGAGATGTGAAGAGAGTGGAGAGAAAGAGAGTTCCTAAGACTTCTCTTTGATCTACTGAATCTGGCTGACTGAATTGGCCGGCTAAGAACGAAAGTTCATCTACTCGACGAGGGCTACGCATAGGTACCAAAAAGAAGGGATTTCACCGAAGAACCAAAGGAAGAGGTTTCGGGAAATCGAATTTTTCGGGATTAGGAGGTGTTCTCGAGACCTCCTTTAGTTCTTCTACGCTCCAAGAGGTAGGGATTCTTTCTACTTTGGTTTATTTTCCGCTCTAAGGCTGTTTTGTTGTGTTTTTTTGCCTTAAGGGGCTGTTTGGTTGGGTTGTTGCCCTAAGGGGCTGTTTAGATGTGTTTTTGCCCTAAGGGGTTGTTTGGAAAAAATTTTGGGCTATGGGAATGTTGCCCTGTTTTGGCCCTATGAAACGTTCAGATTTTGGGACTGATTTTTGGTTGGGAAAAAGAAGGAATTTGGGGTAGTGTTCTACATGTAAATTATATTTGCATCTGTAAAATTGATATAGGCTTTTGAATCACCCAAATCGACCCTATCGCCTGCTATGGTCCATTTTCTCCCGACGCCCATAGGTCATTTTCCCGATTTGACCTCATAATCGTCCAGATTTGGGACAGATTTTCGGTTTGGAAAAATAGGGAATTTAGGCTAGTGTTCTTCATGGAAATTATAGTTGCATCTGCAAACTTGATGTTAGGCTTTTGAATCACCCAAATTGGACCTCTATAACTTTGAGCAGGCCCATTTCCTCAGATCGCCACAGGTCAGTCCTGCTTTGGACCCCACGGCTGTCTCAGGTTTTGGGACTGATTTTCGGTTGGGAAAAATAGAGAATTTGGACTAGTGTTCTCCATGAAAATTATATCTTCATCTGTAAACTTGATGTAGGCTTTTGAATCACCCAAATTGGACCTATACAACTAAAGTTACAGCCACTTCCCAGACTACTTACAATTTTAGGTTGTTTAATGGTTTAGTCCGCATTTTGTAATCACATGGACTAGTTTCGAACCGAGTTTGACCTATTCTGTGGTCTATTATGGCTTATTGTGTGGAATAGTTTAGGCACTTTATGCCACAACTGGTCTTGAGGATCAAGCTTGTCATTTGTTTCAGAGCTCGAAAGTGACATGTCTGGGTGGTACTAATTGAGGCCAATACGTGTGTTCTAAATGTGTATTGACATGTGATGAGTTTGTGTATGGATAAAGCCATTGCTTGGCTTTGTTTGTAGGCTATTTGTGGATATGTTATGCTCGCCACTCGCCTTGAGGATAAAGTATGTGTTATTGCTTGATTTGATGATGACTTGTTGATGTTATATATGTGTGTGCAAATATATTGACATGAAATGTGTGATCGTTTGGAAATTTTATGCTGATTGATACAATTATCCATGATGCATGGGTGATATGCATGAGTAGAATTGTCCATATAGCATTCATCATATATGTGATATAATATAGGCATGAGATGGCATATCGCATTGCATATGCACAGGGACATCGCATGAAATGAGTGTGAGTGCATGGTTATAATCAACACTGTGTTTGGTGTTTGATTGGGTGGGCTCAATACGGCGGGACAACGTTCAACAGGGTTGCACGATTGTATAAATGAAAATGAAAATATGTGTCAAGTAATATCAAGTAGGTAAAGATACCCCAGAATATTCCCAAAATATACCCTAGCGCTTTCTAATTTGTTTGTAAGAAGAGTGTTAAATATGAATTTTCGGAAATAAAATTTGAGACCCGAAATGAAAAATAGAGACAAGGGTAAAGTGGTCATTACCACTTGAGGACATAAATGGCATAAATCAATAAGTTAGTATGCAATTATGGAATTTGAAGAAAGATTAGTGGGTCAAATTAGAATATGGTATAGTTGAATTGCAAAAAGGGAGGAACCTAAGGAAAAGGCAAATATGAACTGAAGAAAATAAGCTGTCTTGGCCAAACATGGCCTTAACAAACATGGATTAAAAGACCCAAAATTAGTCTCATTTTGGGAGAGAAACCGTGAGGAAGCAAAGGAAGTGGAAGTTAAGAAGAGAAGGAGAGGAGGAGGGAGCCAAGCAAGCTGTAGTGTATGGAACTGGCTAACTTTGAGTATGGAACTTGATTCTGTATGACCACATGATTTTGTATGGATTCTAGAAAGTTTATGAGTTCCAAATCTAGGGTTTGTTAGGATTCTTCCTAACCAAAGATTGAAGTAGGGTTGGAAAAACTCTAAATGGCTCAAGATAAGTATAAACCCTTCTTAATGATCGATATTGTTAAATAACAAGATTGAGCCAGGGCTTAGAATAAACCCTAAATAATCATCATGTTTGATTTGTATATGGGTTGTGACCTATATTAGAATGATTTTGAAGGAATTCATGAAAGAGCTGAAGAAAGACATGAACGAAATGATAAATTGGAGTAGAAAAGAGATTATAAGATGAATTTGAAGTGGTCTTGAAGTATTTAGGAGGTATAGAGTTTATTGGAGTTCAAAAGTATGGAAAATGGGGAGAAAATAACAAATCTGGGCATTTCGGTGTCTTCTACCGGTACAATTGAAGTTCTATCGGTACAACTTCGTTATCGGTCATTTGGTTCGGGAGTTTCACCCAGAGAAGTTGTTCCACCAGATAACTGGCCTGCCTTTTCCACACCAGTTTTGTGATTTCTTGGCCATAACTCTCTCTTACTCATCCGATTTGAGGGATCCAAGTGGCTACGTAAAATAGACTTCGAGAAGAACAAAACTTAAAGAATAGGAATCTTCAAATTTGATCCTAAGAGGCCTAAAATTCACTCAAAGTGGGGCCATGTGCAAGACAAATTCACTCAGCTTTGAACATAGAGTAGTCCGGGTTGTTTCGACGAACTTGGTGCTTCAGTCTGAATTGGGTGATTCAATTGAATAGAACCCTTAGAACCTTAGCTTTAAATGAGCACAAAGACCTTGTGTCAAATATAAAGTTAGAACCCGGAAAAATTAGTACAAACTGCTCTAGTGTAATCCGGTAAAACCGACTAGTTTGGCATGAAAAATGCCATAACTTTAGTTCGATGATCCGATTGGATTCGATTCCACTTCCAAGTAAAGTAGATACATAGAGTGAATAAGAATATATGAATGAGGTGTGATACACATACACTATACTTCACAAGAATATGAAGTGCCATATGTATAGGTACAAACACGGAAAATGTAGAAATGAAATAAAGATGTGTTCATGAAACATGAAACATTATGGAAAATGAAAATGAATTTGAAACATGATTGTAAACATGCTAGGCAATATGTCATGAACACATAATGTGGTTATGATATATTATTATTATCACATATAAATCCGTAAATGATAACAAATGATATAAAGGAGTATACATGAAAGTATACATGAGCATGTGAATGAGTGTATGAATGAGTATATGAAGGCATATGTGAATGAATATTTCTGCGAATAAGTATACATGAATGAGTATACGTCAATGAATTTATGAATGAGTATTTATGAATGAGTATACATGAATGAGTATTTATGAATAAGTATGGGTAAGAATATATATCGCCAATGAATTTATGAATGAGTATTTATGAATGAGTATACTATGAATGAGTAGACGCGAATGAATATGTGAATGAAAGATTATGAATGAGTATACATGAATGTATATACGTGAATGAAATTAGAATGAGATATGAACAGTATACATGAATGAGTGCACGTGGAATGAAAATGTGAATGAGTTTACAGCATGTATTATATTTGAGTATATCTTTGAAAAAGACATTAAAGCATTGCGAAATTGAAATGGGATATTTGAAAACCAATATAATAATAATAAAGACGGACCATTAAACGGAACTGGTCGAATGTGAATTGAATGATATGAAGAATGAATCGCCTGACGGGATGCACCAAACGGCATCCGCCACGGCGCACCCCGGCTTTCCAATGTCCCACTCGCGGATGCACCAATCGCATCCCATGATGGCGCATATTATTGAAGAAATGTCCCACTGGCGGATTCACCAATCGATCCGCCTTGATGGCGTATGACATTTATACTGGCTATGTCGATGCACCAAACGGCATCCGGGCCATGGCGGGGAGAACCGGTTGGTATTACCATGTCGATGCACCAAACGGCATCCGCCGTGTGACGGAGAACCGAATAAGTAATACCACATGTCGGTACCAAACAAAGATCCGGGTCATGATGGGAGAACCGACCAATTGATACTGACGGTCGGATGCACCCAAACAAAGATCCGCCATGATGGGAGAACCGAATAAGTAATACCATGTCGGGTACCAAACAGCATCCGTCATGATGGGAGACCGACCAAATGTAGGCACATTACCGAATGATGATAAGGTGGATTCATTAAACGGAATCACGTAAATGTGAATTAAATAGTCAAAGTGAAATAACCAACAAATGACGAGTGTAAATGGGATTTTTAGGTATGCTTAAATCTCATAAATTGATCGAATGAATTGCTACGTACGAGAATGCATGATAAGGATATGGTAAATGATTCAGATATTGAAAGCATGCGAAAATTAATAGCATGAGTTATGGATAACATGGCATTATTTTGTAAATGCATGTTATTGCAGAAGGTTATAGGTCTCTTGAAATTGTAAATGGTCATGGGATTGAGTTCAAAGAAGTGCTTTCGCTTAATTAAAAAGGTCTCAAATTAGAATAACATAAACAACATGTTTTGAAAGATAATTGAAAATGCTCTGAGTAAACTGCCCAAACTGGATCCGCCAATCGGGTCAAGCTCTGGGGATTCGCCGCGACACTTTAAACAAAAATTAATAAAGAAACAAATGTTTTGATCGAAAATGCCTGGAGTAAACCTGCCCACTTGATCCGCCTAACCGGTCAAGTCGGGATTTTGTCATATACTTGAAATGAAAATATAATAAAACGAAAAACAAAAAGGGATTTAACGGGCATCCCGTGATCAGCAGAAATGTAATTTAAAGGAGTTGATTAATGGCTTCGGCCGTGATAATGATAAGAGTCTAATATATTGGTATTAGTTTGATTTGACCGTATGCATTTGTTATGACTTTTGATATGTTTTGAATATGATCCGACATGCCATGTAGAAGATATGAATTGAAATTTGTAAAAGACGTGGACATGCAGGATGTGATACGACCGTGAAAATGATATGGAATATAAAAGGATAAAATCTACATGTATACTAAGGATATGAGTTAGTCACATAACAATAGGCTTCAAGAATCAAGATATGAAAAGTATATGTAAAGATAGTGACTAAGGACATCATATTGGTCACATTATTTATATAATCTCTGTTGCAAAGCTTAGCACGGTGTTCAACTGTAGGTAATCGAAGAGGAGATAAAGAGGACAAGACATTCCACACCAGCAGTACGGGCCATCTCAGAG
The DNA here is from genome assembly GCA_016808115.1 of Tetrastigma voinierianum. Lineage (NCBI taxonomy): Eukaryota > Viridiplantae > Streptophyta > Magnoliopsida > Vitales > Vitaceae > Tetrastigma > Tetrastigma voinierianum. The sequence goes on from JAEQBH010004633.1 coordinate 322,782, forward strand.
ATAGGTGCTCAATGAAGACTGCTCCCATCTCCTCGATGTTCAGATTAGATATGTAAGTGTATTGTATAAGAAATGGGACTTAGTAAATGTATGCTGGGGTTCTTAACGCGATACCACTCCTGGTAGTTCATTAGTAAATGCAATGATTGTTGGTTATGAAAAAATTGTTTGTAAAAAAAAAAAAAAAAAATGTAAGAAGTCCCAAGATATGGTTTGCACCGAAACCTAGTCGACCACCACCTGCCTGACCGAATCCCAAGTGACATACCCTCGAGTGAAAGCCCTATTATTTTTGGTTATACATATGTGTCCAACGGTGAAAGCCCATGAAAGTGTAGGAAGGCTTACGAAGCTTGCGGTGAGACCCCGGAAATTCGCTACCCACAAAAAAATACATGGTTTGAATATAAATGATCATCGGTTTAACATCCAAAAGCTAGTTTGAAACAAATGAATCTTGTTTGTAAAATGACTACTGATTTAACTTAAATTGGATTCTGGTCACGTACGGGCTCTAGCATTATGTGATAGGAGTTGATAAGGACTGTGGGTGGATGGAACCGTCTGTGAGACTCTAAAGATGAGAGCTCAGAAGAACTCGGGTGTGATGGGAGTGGGTAAGAACTCGAGGCATGGTACATGGTTGAGTCTCATCTCATCTCATCTCATGGCATGTAGAATTCCAACCTAGGATTGCATAATCTTGTTTAGAATGTGTGAATTGTGGAACATGACCATTGCATGTGCACTTAGGTGGGGAGTAGCCCTTATAGGAAGCTCATCAGCTAGGCATGACTCACCCATACCCGAAACATTTCGGCACAGACAGACATCGGTGGATTCGCTGGCCATTCGAGGTCGTAATTGTGAAGAAGGTCATATGTGGCCTCTACCATTTTGTAAAATATTTTGAACAATCTTGTTCTAATGTGTAATATTTGTAAGAGTGTTGTAATTAAACTTTATGAATTTGCTTTAAATTAATTTTGTATGTTTTAAATGAACATGGATAAATGGACCCTAAGTGTGGTCATTTTACTTATATGGACCATGTGAGGTCATTGTATTATACGGGCTCCTGATGGGCCATGCTACTATGTTTTGTGCTGTGCTGGATTTTGGATAGAGTTCTCCGTACAAAGGAGATTATGTCCGATTTTTGTTAAAATTATAGATCCCAGTGAATGAAACATAATAGTGCGGTATCGAGTCATCCGATATCCACGAGTTTTCCGCAGGTTGATGGTTAGTCAACGAACCCCTAGGTTTTGGGGCGTCACAAGTGTTGCCGATGCTCACAAGATTTTGAGCGAGAGGCTTCTAAGTGCGATAACTTCCGATCCTTATCCTCTATGATAAGGCATGAACATGAGTATTGAACACCAAAGAACCGACCAAGTATTGAGAAACGCGTCCCTCTCACCCCACGCTTGGTATTCATAGAGCGTTTTATATTACAGGCATGAACCGCTACGGGTTCGCTGGATTATAAGCACCTAGCCCTCGTGGTCTACTTCTCAATCACCAAGCTCCACGGGTTATTCGGGGCTTCAGGGTCCACCGCTTCCTGCGGCCCTTAACTGCCTTCAAACGCCCAGTCTGCTAGTCGTGGAGAAACCCAAAGAGCAAACCCCAAATTAAAAACTCGAAACACATTCACAACCAAAAGAAAGGCCTCTCAAAAGCCATCTTCGTAAGGCTTCCCAGCCTACACACAAAAAGAATGAAGGATAGAAAGTTCGATGCACAAGTATGTCATAAACCAAATCTTATTAAAATGCACCAATAGGCATTAGTGGTTACATAAAACAAAAACGCTCAAACAACAATGATGTAACGCATACCATGTCCAAGTAACCATACCAAATCGATTGACAAAAAAGCAGGGGGTTGTCAAGAAAAGAAGAGCTTGAAACGCTTTGCTTGAAGGCTCTCCTTCTCTCAAATTCTACGCCTTGACCGTTTAACCCAGAGGGTGCGCAGGGGGCATCTCCAAGACAGCACAAGAACTCGAAAGAAAAGTAAGAACATAATCAGCCCCCGAATTTTCGCCTATCTACGCAAGGCCCAGCAAAGAGCTTTGAAAATGGGACGTTGGCATAATTAGGCTTCCCATCTAGGACACCTGATAGGTCAACATAGACGTTATCTCCAAACACACAATATCCATTAGCGACAAATAGCTGTATAGACTTTTGAAAGCCTCCCTCCATAACTTCTCCACCTTTGTCGGCCTATATACACAGGAGGGGGAAGAAATCACAATAGGGGAAAGAAGCTTTGTGTAACTTCAGAAGGCACATTGAATGCACCATCAGGACATCACACGTAACAGACGCATTGGAACATATTCACATTAATAGTCTATAATTCTCCATACTTAAGGTCTCGAAAAACAATATTTTTCCCTGACTAGAAAAATAGGGCATTGTGAGTACCGTGGCCTTTAGGCCTAGACCCACTACTCAATAGGCCCATCGCCTGCGTAGGCCCACCGCTTGGCCCGCCTCATGAAGTGGCCCAAGATGGCCCATTATATTAAAACCACAAGGGAACTAACCAGGCAGTAGAATCCTACCTCAACTATAAACTAGAAGCATGATTCAGAAGAGCCCATCACACAAATTACTTTGTTTGCAACGAAAAAAAGCCTACAGCTAGTGTCACTCTAACCGCTACTATAGCCTATAGACACCTAATTAGACTTTCATGTGCCTAAAACATTTGGGTCCACTCAGACGGCGACCATGCTCGCACAGTCCACTTTGTTTGCAGTTATATGCTATAGTTGCATTATTTACAACCTTTAACCAGGGTCGGTGACCGTAGCCATAGGCTTCACTTCTTGTAGTGATGGGCATGTCAGTCTTGCAATCCAAGATAACAGTTGGGTAATTGATTCTAGTGCCTCATTCCATGTTACTTTTCATAGTGACCTTTTCACCTCCTATAGAACTAGTGATTTTGGTAATGTTAGAATGAGAAACAGTGGTGTATCCAAGGTTATGAGTATTTGAGTATGTTTTCAGACTAGGTATTGGAAATAACCGGTGACTGGCATGTTGACATGTTTCTGGGATATTCGTCTTCAACTCGATATCCACATACATAATCGGGAGCATGAGGGATTCACACAGTCTTTTTGTTAAAGTAAATGGAAGCTCATCAAAGGCTCTTTAGTAGTGGAAGAGGAAATAAAAAAAACACCCTCTATATGATGGAAGTTAAGCTACATAAAGAAGATATCAATGTGGTTCAATGAGATGGAAGCATTGAACTTTGGCATAGGAGGCTTGTGAGAAAGGACTTCAAACTCTTGTTAGAAAGCAATTCTTGCCAAATCTACAAGTTATGCCTCTCAAAACTTGTGATCTTTGTTTAGTTAGAAAAGAACATGTAGTTACATTTCACACAAATCCACCATTTAGAAGCCAAATGTTATTGAATTAATTATATTGATGTTTGTACTAGGCAAACTAGAACTATTGGTGGTGCACTTTATTTTGTGACGTTCATTGATGACCACTCTACAAAAGTTTGGGGTTTTGCTTTGAAAACTAAAGACCAGGTGCTAGATGCCTTCAAAGAATTCCATGCTAAAATATAAAGAGAAAAATGAAGAAAATTAAAGGCTGTCAGAGTTGACAATGGTGGTGAATACAATGGTCCATTTGAAAGTTATTGCAAACTTCATGACATTTGACTTGAAAATACTATAACTAAAACTCCTCAGCAAAATGGTATAGTAGAAAAGCCTAAAAACAAAACCATGAGGGCTTAGGCCCAAAGTTGACACTATCATACCAATGCGGATGGAAAGGGTTCTTGAGGTTTCCCAATAAGTGGTATCAGAGTCGGATTCAAGCTTAACCGTGTGGGGAAGCCGAAAAAAATGGTGTGGTGAGTAGTGCGCCCTTGGCAGTTGGTGCTTCATGTAAGAAGTGTGTCCAAACGTAGTGAAATACAAGGAAATCCTAGTTTGAGGGAAGACTAGGTGAAACTTTGTTCGAGGGGAGGATTGTTGGGTGTGCGCCCAAAGTCCCACAATGTCCCACATCAGTTAGGAATGGGAAGACTTATGAGTATATAAGCATGGATAACTTCCAATTGGTATGAGGTCTTTTAGGGGAAAAGCCCAAAAAAAAACCATGAGGTCTTAGGCCCAAAGTCGACAATATCATACCAATGTGGATGGGGATGGGTCCATGAGGTTTCCCAACAAGTGGTATTAGAGTCAAGTTCAAGCTTAATTATGTGGGTAGAAGCCGAACAAAATGGTGTGGTGAGTAGTTCTTTTTAGGGTATTATGAACATGTTAGTTGTTGAAACAACATTAATAATGATGCAAATATCATCTACTTAGCTCCTACCTTAATAAATGGGAGACATTGGTGGTAACAATTATAATCAATCAACGGATTCTAACTATGGATAGTGTTGTAAAGATAATACTAAACGAAGACGCTAAGGAAAAGACAATGTGAATCTTCTTCTGGAGTACTTATTCATGAAAAACAAGAAAGGCAAGGAAAGCCAGAAAGGTATAGGAGAAGTCAAAGTAGAAATTCCCATGGTTTTAGAAAAATATCCAAATCGAGAAAAAAAAAAATCAAATGCTATCACTACAACAAGGTTGGCCACATGAATAAATAGTGTAGGATTTGGAAAAATGAACATAATGAAGCGAAGAAAGAAAACAAAGAGACTAATACAATTTTTGGGAAACCTCATAGACCCATCCACATCCACATTGGTATGATATTGTCCACTTTGGGCCTAAGCCCTCATAGTTTAGTTATTGGGCTTTTCCCCTAAAATGTCTCATACCAATTAGATGTTATCTATGCTTATATACTCATAAGCCTTCCCATTCCTAACCAATGTGGGACATTATGAGACTTTGGGTGCAAACCTAACAATCCTCCCCTCAAACAAGTTCCACCGAGCCTCCCCTTAAACCAATATTTCCTTTACTATATTCGGGCACACGCCTTATGTAAAGCACCATTTGCTAGGGTCCCACAACATCATTTTCTTCTGTTTCCACCCACATGGTTAAGCTTGATCACAACTCGATACTAATTTGTCGGGAAAACCTTATGGACCCTTTCCCTATCCACATGCCTTACGTAAAGCACCATCTACTAGGGGTCCCACCACATCATTTTCTTTGGCTTCCACCCACATGGTTAAACTTGATTACAACTCTAATACAACTTGTTGGGAAACCTCATGGACCCTTTCTCTATCCACATTGGTATGATATTGTTTACTTTGGGCTTAAGCCCTCATGGTTTTGTTTTTGAGCTTTTCCCCTAAAAGGCCTCATACCAATTGAATGTTATCCATGCTTATATAATCATAAGTCTTCCCATTCCTAACCAATGTAGGACATTTGTAAGACTTAGGTGCACATCTTACAATCCTCCCCTCAAACAAAGTTCCATCGAGCCTTCCCTTAAACCAGGATTTCCTTTACTGTGTTCAGGCACACACCTTACGTGAAGCACTATCTTCCAAGGGGCCCACCATATCATTTTGTTCTGCTTCCGCCCACATGGTTTAGCATTAAAACCCGACTCTGATACCACTTGTTGGGAAACTTGATGGACTCATCCACATCCACATTGGTATGATATTGTCCACTTTGAGCCTAAGCCCTCACGGTTTTGTATTTGGGCTTTTTCCCCAAAATGTCTCATACCAATTAAATCTTATTCATGCTTATGTACTCATAAGTCTTCAAATTCCTAACCAATGTAGGACATTTGTGAGACTTTAGGTGCACATCCAACAGAACGTTCGTATTTTCAATATCCTCTTGAATAATGTCTGCTTTACTTCTACATTAGCAACACATATATGAACCAGTTTTTGAGCCTCGCGCTCAGAACTTGAATATTTTGGGTTATCCTCTTGAATCAGCGTTACAAAACCCTATGACATAGAGACTAAACAGATCTTGTGTCTTGGGATGTTGTCTTCCATGCATGTATTTCTTCCTTCTCTATACAGTCAGGCTCCGATGAACCTAGTGGATCCATTCTCTGACCTTGTTTTACCGATACTAGCACATGACTTCTTGACCAACAGCTCGTCTAGTGCATGTGAGTGCTTCTAATTAATTAGAGGTTGCTTGTCATGTTGTCCCCTAGCTCTCGACTTCCTCCTACTGCTCTTTATCACTCTAATAGAATTGAATTACACATCCTCCATCCTATAATTTACAAGATTATCTTAATGTAGTTTTGTGACTCACCAGCATTACCACAAAGTAGTATTCCTTATCTTGTTATGTCTCATATGATTTCCTTTCTCCGTGGTCATCGAGCTTTCTGTTCTTAGTCTGTATCTTCTCATGTTGAACCTCGCTTTTATCATGCAGCAGTCCAGAGGAAGGGGTGGAGGGATGCTATGACTGCCGAGAAGAATGTAATGGAAACACAATAACACTTGGACAATCATCCTTTTTCCATTTGACAAAAACTCCAGTGTATATCAATAATACCCTAAAGCTAAAAAAAAATTCAACTTCTCCTTACCATGCATGCTCCAACTTTGAGCAAGGACTTAAAGTTAAGACTTAGCCACCAAGCTAACATTCAAACTTATAAATATAAACTGAATCATAAATAAAAAAAGAATCATAATATTTTCTTATGACTAAAAAAAGATAATAATATCTCAGGATTGAGCCGTCATATGCCTACCTTCAAGTACATTATTATCAGAGATACTGGTAGTTTCCCCCATCTCTTTTTTTATTTTCGAGTACAAAATTATTAGAGATACTAAGTTTCTCCATTTTTTTATTTGAATTTGTGTTTGTTTTGTTTTTCCTGATTTGGCTGGGTCCTGGCTTTATTTGGAATACAAATAATTAAAACTTATAAGAATATCATTGAATGCTTGATTTTCTGATGCCCTTGATAATTTTTTTTTCATCCAATGCATTACTACCATAGCAAAATGTGACCTTGATTTGTGTATAAGATATATTAGCCCTTGACATGTATCATATCTCATTCTGCTTGTAGATCCGTGCTCTTAGTTTGTTAATTTATTTTTAGTAGATACAATTGAATTTATTACAATTTTAGTTTGTTAATTTATCTGTAGTAGATACAATTGATATAATTACAATTTTAGTTTCAAGGACCATAGCATATCTAGAAGATGTTGCTATCCCTGACAAAAATCATCAAGTCTTCCATACTATCAACGCCTTTTTTTTGGCATGTATATATATTGACTTTTTTTCCATATATCCTTATTTTTTAGTATTGTTATTTTTAAGTTTGACAATATTATTAATAATATATAAATCAAATTTTGAAACAGGTATGAGAAAATACTTTAAAGAAAAATTCTAATTTGAATCTTCACCCTTCGATAGAAAATAATAAAGATTTGAAGCAATGTCCAATTGAAATAAACTTAGATGATCTTCTAGAGACCTCCGTTACGACCAGATTTTAGATTGGCTGCCCTAATGTTTAATATCAAGTTCAAAGAGCATATTTACAAAGGTCCATATGTCAACTTAAAAAGTTTAACTTCCCAAGAAATTTCTGAGAAACATCACGAAAATTTAATCCTCACGCCATAAATATAATTGGTCAGACTATAGTGAGCAGTAAAAGATGTTGCATTTTGCTTGTGTTGCTATTGTGACACCCTAAAACCCGAGGATCCGTTGATCAACCGTCAACCTGTGAAAAACTTATAGATGTTAGGTAACCCGATACCACACTGTTGTATCCCCTTTATCGGGACCCATAATTTAACAAAAAATCGGAAAGAGTTTCCTTTGTACAATGAGCTCTACCCAAAATATAACCTGAACAAAACATAGTAACATGGCCCATTTGAGGCCCAATATAATACAATGACCTCACCGGGTTCACTTATGAGTAAAAATGACCACACGGTTCTATTTATCCATGTTCATTTAAAACATACAAAATTATATTTAAAACAGTCCCATCAGAATTTAATTACCATTCTTTTTATACAAAAATACATGCTAGAACTAGTTTGTTCCTAGCATCTTTACAAAATGCTACAAAGCCACAACCCAATTTTCTTCACAATTGCGGCTCCCAAGTGAGTGTCATCCATGTGTACTTCCCCAGATTGAAATGGGGGTCCCATAAAGGGTGAGCTACACCCAATAGAGAATAATTCCTACAGAGACTATTCTCCACCTAAGTACACATGCAATATTCACAACACATTTCACACCACAATTCCAATAAGATTATGCAATCCTAGGTTGGAACTCTACATGTCATGCCATGAAATGAGAAGAGACTCACCCATGCACCATGTCCCGAGTCATTACCGACTCCCACCACACAATGCAATGCCAATGTGTGATAAATTTTGTCATTGATGAATCACATCCAATGATCATTTTGAAAAAAAATTTCATTTGTTTATAAACCAAAAGCTTTTTAGATGATACATCACAATGATAATTTTCTATTCAAAATCCATGCGCTTTTTGTGAGTAGCGGATTTTTGGTGTCTCATCGTGGGCTCCGCAAACCTAGACATTTTTACAGCCTTTCACCACTAGGGACTGTGTCTGATCATAATCGTCGGGTTTTTCACCCAAGGGAGGATCTATCCCTTCTTGTTGATACCCGGCACATATTTTCTTTACCGTTTTATTCAACCGTGCGACTCTGTTGAACGTTGTCCCATTTATCGAGCACACCTAATCAAACACCTAACACAATGTCAATTTACCAACCATGCATTCACACTCATTTAATGCGATGTCCTTGTGCATATGCAATGCAAGATGTCATTGCATGTTATATCATGTCACATGCATAATGAATGCTATGATGGACAATACAATCCGCCACCACTTTACCAGTGTCATGGACAATCACATCACCTGCATATGACTTCCATAAATCATTTCATTCATGTCAATATATCATGCAAGTATATATCAACATTCACATTCAACATGTCATTTTATGATCAAGCAATGACACACACAAGCAAGCCATGACCATTGCACATACAATTCATCACAAGTCAATACGTTGGAGTACACATATTGACATCCACACAGGTCACTACATTGTCAAGTGGTGGCACACTCACAATCGAACCATAATAGACCATAAAATAGTTCCGAACTTAGTTCAAAAACTAGTCCCCTAAAAGTCCTAAAAATTGGACACAAACCATTAAACAGCCTAAGCTATAACAATCCCAGGAAATGAACCATAACTTGAGCTGTACAGGTCCAATTTGGATTATTCAAAAGCCTACATCAAGTTTACAGATGCAGCTATAATTTCCATGGACACTAGCCCAAATTCCCTCTTTTTCCTAACTGCAATCGTCCCAAAATCCGACGTTGTATAGAGTCAAAACAGGCAGCTATGGCGCCCTTCCGTAAACGGACTATAACTCTGGCAAGTAGAGGTCCAATTTGGGTGATTCAAAAGCTTAACATCAATTTCACTAATGCAGCTACAATTTCCATGAAGGACACTAGTCCAATTTTATGACGCCCAAACTCCGGGGTCCAAGCACCTGGTCAACTCGCAACAGCAGTGGAGGCCCAAGCTACCCGACGCCATTCTTTTAGAAAAAATCGCAGAGGTCCCTTGTACGGGAGCTCTACCCAAATACAACACCTGTCCCAACAACATCAAATTCCAGATACATGAGTAAAAATGCCTCTTGGGCTCATAAACTAATACTCATAAAAACAAATATCACAACTATTCTCCAATTATCTCCCCAATAATTCAATAGTTTGATTACACTTTTATACAAACATATATTAACATCTATAAGTCTAATACATGTTATGTCCAAAACCATCAAAATCATGAACCCGCTTCTTCAAATGAATTGTCTTCTCGAGCGCCCCCGTAATTCGAAATAAGGAAGGTCCACTGATCAAGTGAGCTGGAAGCTCAAGAGGGAGAATCGCCCCAAGGGCTACTCACCACCCAAGTGCGCTGGTAACGTTCTAGCAAACACACACTCAAGTAAATACACGATCCCACTGGAACGCCTACATGATCACCTCCCATGTCACGAGTCCTCACCGACCACCACACTGCCTAAGCCATGTATGAGAAAATAATCATTTTCAAAACAAAACTTTGTTCTTGAAAACATACTAACAAATATCTCTAGTGAAAAATATGGGACTACCTCCGAGGCTTAATTGTCGTATTCGAAACAAAAGCCGGGCCATGGTCCTCATCCGAAAATGATCTCAAGGCCCATCTCCCAACCCACCTCCGAACATCATCCCGTGAAATTCCTTTCGCAACCATGTCTGTTTTTACAAAAATCATGTCATGCACTCACACCTAATTCTAGGTTACCCAGTGCATATAAAAATGCATTATGCCATTTTCCAAAACCATTTACACAATATGTCAATATGCATATTTTCAATCAACTACAATTACACGCATGTAATTCAAACATATCAATCATCACTCGAATTTAAATTTCAATTGAGCAATTTATACTTATCATCTCCAATGACTTACAAACACAATTTAATTCCATATAATCATGTCATTGTGTTAACACATCAATGACATGTCTAACTCATCTTATTTCCACATACTTTCAAGCCATTCTTTTCAACAATTTAACTACAACATAAGGACGGTTTTGTCCAATTCACACAACCTGGACTGATTTAATGGGCCCCGAATCAAGAAGGTCAGTCTACTCGGCACCATAATTTGTTCATCCACTAATTCTTTTGAACCGAATTTCTTACCCATTCAACCTTATACTCACCAAAATAACTAATTTTATAAATTCAACCTAACAGAGCCCACATCAGTTTCTCGGGCTTCAATGATGTCCTAAACGTCCAAAAAATTTCATAATTCCGGTCCTGTTTCGGACCGAACAAATGTTCCCATTCCTGCATTTTTTCATCAAGCACACATTTTAATGTACTTCACACAAACAGCCCACTAATTTCTAGCAATAAATGACCATCTCATACGGTTAAAAAATTAACTAATTCGTCCCAAGCTTTGGGATCGACCAAATGGGCCGCTCAAGGCCTCAAGCCAACCGAACATCGAAAACAATTAAAATGGGAATAAAACACAAGTAGGAGAAACCCCTACCTCAGCTTTTGAGTCAAACTCAGAACTGGGGTCCACGCAGAGCTCGTCTTGATGTAACGTTTTCCTTCGCCTCACGAAATCCAACTACCCATCAGCTCTAATCTTAGAGAGGGAAGAAGATCTTCTCACACTAGAAAACTCCATTTTTAAGCACGTATCTCCAAATCTCCTTCCCACGCTGCGGCCTGGTCTTTAAGGAGAAGATGCACTATTCCCTATTTTGTCACTTTGTGACTTAAAATCAAATCTCCAAATGACATTTATGTCCCTCTTTTACCAGAATTGATATTCGGCACTATCTCGGCCGTCCATTTTAATCATTTCTCTACTCATACCATTTATGGTACATGAGCACATGTTATATGCACTTTCATTAAGATCAAACCGCTTACTTCAAGACCAAACGCTGACATGCCTCAAAACGTGCCGACTTCAGAACTGTCTCGAAAATTACGTAAATTTTACGTGCTGACTAGATTTCATGAGACGATTCCACCGCAATCCGCTTCATCATCCGAGATCTAGAGAATTAATTACGGATTTTAATCAGAATTGCAATTTTGTAATCAAATTACGTTTTGTTTCGGTCTGTAAATTGGAATTTCTCACTTACAACATTTTTCCTAACCGAAAATCAGTCCCAAATATGGACAGTATGTGGAGTCATTTTCACATCACATGTCACTACAATAGAACACTTGGTGCAACAATCAAATTTTTAGTAAAGATGTGAGCACAAAATGCCATCCACTAGCATATAAAAGGATTCTAATTGCTATCTTCTTCTATAGAGTCCAAGAACGCGAACGGTTCGAACGAGAAAATATGGTCGCTAAAGTTGGATACTGAAGGGCGTGTGGGCTAATAGTCAAGGCTTCGCACTTTTGGCCCATATGGTAGTTATCAGACACCAAATTTGACCCAAAACAACTCCTTAAACATTCTAACCCCGTCCCAAGTAAAACCACAAACCGATCACCAAAACAATTAAACACAAATATGCCATAATATAATAAAACCATTTCAAACAATTCAATTCAAATTCTAAAGGTAGAATAAAATCAAAATACGAACCCACTTTGAAATACTGGTAGAACCTAGGAAGCCTTAAAACACTTCCTAAACCGCCCTGATTTCCAACTCTTGTGGATCTTCGATGAAATCCCTCCTTTTCGGTACCCACGCATAGCCCTCTTCGAGACGATGAGCTTTAGTTCTTAGCCCGACGAATTCCGACCGACAAAATCACGTGAATCGCCGAAGGAAACCTCCTCTCTCTCTACGCTAAAAATATTAGAAATGGGAGACCCTCCCAATTGAGATGATTTCTTTCCTTTTTATACTGATACGCACGCCACGCCCACGTGTTCCCTCGCCGAGTAATGCTTACCAAACAATTTATTTTGTCCCAATTTAAGTTCAAATTCGGCTTTATATGAATCTTCTTTAAATTTTGTTTGTTAAACTTTAAGATTTTCTTCAAAAATCTTGTTTTTTGGGTCCATCGAACGCTACGAATCCAACGATGAGGTCCGTTTTGTCATTCGAGATCTAGAAATTTTCCAGATTTTCAACCTGTACTATAGCAAAGAATTTACCGCTTGTCTTCTTTTTCCGCAAATTCCATTTTGTTTCTAGGCTCTTACGCTATCTTCTCAAACTTAGATATTGAGATCAAACAAGAGGTGGTTCTTTTGTTGGTGAAGTGTTCTCAAATTGAAAGAAAAAAGAAAAATTCAAGATTCATGTGGAGGCCCCTTTGGTGCTCATAATCAAGCTTGGAGAAAATGTGAAGCCTTATTAAATTAAAAGCAACATATTGAAACAATTATATCCAAACGATCAAACTAAGTTTGAAGTGAGTATCGACCACAAACACGATCAAACTATTTTCTTAAGGCGGTGCATTGCATTTCATGGTCATAATGAATGTGAAACTTCAAGTAATCAAGGAAATTTTCTTGAACTTTTAAAATTTCCTGCTGATCACAATGAGGATATTAAAAATGCTCCTAAAAATCTGAAATTGACAATACCTGAGATTCGAAAAGACGTTGTTAGAGCTATTGCAATTGAAACCATAAATGTTATCATCAAAGATTTTGGAAATGCATTTTTCTCTATTTTAGTTAATGAATCTCGTGACCTCTCAGGAAATGAGCAAATGGATGTTGTATTACGATATGTGGATAAAAAATACCAGGTAATTGAGTGTCTTATTGGTACCGAACATGTTGTTAATACCACTACTCACTTAAGGAAACTATTTATGGTTTATTTTCTAGACATGTATTGAGTATATCTAGGTTGTATGGACAAGGTTATGATGGGACAAGTAATATGCAAAGAGGGTTCAATGGTCTTAAGATACTTATTATGAAATAGAATAAATGTGCCTTTTATATTCATTGTTTTTCTCATCAACTTCAATTAGCTCTTGTAGCTGTAACAAAAAATCATATTCAAATTGCCTCTTTATTCAGTATACTTACTAATGTGGTCAATGTTGTTGGTGTTTTATCTAAACATCGTGATATCCTTCATGTGATAAGCAAGCTGTGGTAATGAATCTCTTAATAATTGATAGCTTTCTAGTGGGCAAGGGATAAATCAAGAAACCACTCTTAAACGTGCTTGTGATACATGGGGCTCACATTATAGTTCTTTACTTAGATTGATTAGAATGTTCTCATCTGTGATTAAAGTACTTGAAATTATTATGGAGGATGGTTCAAATTCTAAGATATGAAGCAACTAAGTTGTTATTGCTTTAAATATTTAATTTGTCTTTGGTTTACATTTGATGAGATCAATATTATGAATCACAAGAATGTCACAAGCACTACAAAGGAAGGACCATTGTTAATGTCATGACCTTGGTTAAAGGCATTTCAAGCAACAATTGCAAAATGATGAGAGAAAGTAGTTGGAGTTCCTCAATTGATGAAGTTTCTTATTTTTGTGAAAAAAATAATAATATTGATATTCCAAACATGGATGATACGTTTCTTATTCGAGGGAAACCACGTCGTAAAGCTCATGAAGTTACAAATTTACATCATTATCAAGTAGAATTATTTTATGTTGTTATAGATAGGCAACTTCAAGAGCTTAATAGTCGTTTCACTGAGGCAAACATTGAGCTGCTTCTTTATGTGGCTTGTCTAAATTCTAATGATTCATTTGTTGCTTTTGACAAGCAAAAGCTAATTCGACTTGCTCAGTTTTATCCACAAGATTTTTCTCCAATAAAGTTGATGGTACTTAATGATCAATTTGATACCTACATCATCAATATGTGTTCCAATTGTCAATTTTCCGACTTAAAAGGAATTGGTGATCTTGCACAAAAATGGTTAAGACAAAAAAACACATTGTGTATCCACTTGTTTATTTGTTTGTTACATTAACTTTGATCCTACCTATTGCAATTGTAACTGTGGAGAGAACCTTTTCAATTATGAATATTGTGAAAATTTGGCTACGAAATCGAATGGGAGATCAATGGATGACTGATCAATTGCTTGTGTTTGTAGAAATAGCATTGATAAACTTTTGTGCAACACTTTCAAAATATGAAAACCTGTCGAATACAATTGTAAAATATATTTAATAGTAACGGTATTTTCCAAAATTGTCTAATAGAATTACAAAATGAGCTTTTACTACTAACTCTCCAAAATTTTTTATTTATGATTAATTAAATATTACTCTATTTACCATTAAAGATGCCTCTTAAGCAAATTCCTAGGTCCGCCATTGCAAATAAGTATATAGGATCAAGTTTCATTCTCATTGATAATTGAACATGAAATGAGTTCTTAGTAGCAAAAAGATATACCCAACAAGTGGGACTTGACTTCTTTGATACATACTCGATGTTGCCAAGCTTGTTACACTTGAAGCCCTTTCGGCCCTTATATATATGTATATATGTGAGCTACAATTTGGTAACTCAAATGTTTAGTGAAGTGCTTCAGGTATCTATTGGTCATTAAGGTATAATGATCGAATCTAGTCGACCTAAAGATCACACTACCGCGTAATCAAAGGGTGACATTTAATTAGTCTAACGCGCAACGACTTTTAGCATTGGCGTCATCTCTTTGTTGCTAGGAAAAATAGTTTACATTTGCTTCCGGAAGGAAAGCACATATTTCAATCCGAGTTCAACTTGAGACTCAAAAAAAGGGAGTATGGCTTCCGAGTGTTATGGGGTCGAGATGTTTGCCTGAACTAGCAACCTAGGACTTGGGAGAGCATTCAAACTCCCACTATACTTGAAGATTCCTTTGACATACGTCATGCCAACAGTGGAATAATGTGTATAAACACGCTC
Organism: Tetrastigma voinierianum; assembly: GCA_016808115.1. Classification (NCBI taxonomy): domain Eukaryota; kingdom Viridiplantae; phylum Streptophyta; class Magnoliopsida; order Vitales; family Vitaceae; genus Tetrastigma; species Tetrastigma voinierianum. Next base: position 338,262 of record JAEQBH010004633.1, read on the forward strand.
CTCTACTAGCACATATTCTAACACTGAATATAAAAGTAGCCTCAAGGAATTAAAAAAAAATAACCTTTTTTTGGTATCCTTCTTCTCAATGAAAAAACAAAGTAAAAAACTCTAATTTAGAACTAGCTTTCCAATAACATGTCCCAAATAAAAAAAATTTTGATAAAAGATCAGACAATGATGATAGTTTTCAAAACTGTTTAGAAAACAGTTAATAAATATGCCCTCCATTTTTTATATATGTTGGTTAGGATGCATAAAAAAAAAGCTAGTGATAGATTTCAGTTACAATCTAATCCATCTCATTTTGGGCTTTCATCTCGAGGCCCAAACAAGTACTAAACCCAAAAACCCAATCAACCTCACTATATAAGGAGCTGCGACATCTTAGGATTTCAATTCAGCAGGGCCTGTGTCTGCAACTCTGACTTGGCGTCGGCGAGCTCTGAAGATCTCAAAAATGGTGATTTATGTATCTCTGCATCACTCGTATTAACTTTATTGTTTCCTCCCCACAAACCTGTTGCTTTCTCTCTCTAGAAATCTGGTCTTTGGTGGGTTGTTTACTGTTGGATTCGTGCTTATTGTCATTCTCACGACCCTTTTCTATGAGCAGCCGTCGCACAAGACCTTTATGATCAAGAAGAAGCTGGCGAAGAAGATGAGGCAGAACAGGCCGATTCCTCACTGGATCCGTATGCGTACGGACAACACCACCAGTTTATTTCTCTGACTACTTTAGTCTTCTTCAAGGAATTGGTAGCGATCGGCTTCTACTAATAATGTGGCGTCATATTGTTCAGGTACAACGCGAAACGCAGACACTGGCGCCGCACCAGCTAGGGTTTTGACATGTTTCAGTTATGTGGGTCTAAATTAGATGTTGTGTTTTCGCAAGTTTGAAATGTGGTATGATCAGTTGGGAACTCTTTTTAGAGTCGTTAGCTGAGAGGTTTTGAAAAGATTTCTGTTTTGATTTATAGTGTTTCTTATTAACGGATGAAACCACTTTTTTCCTTATTATGATTCTCTTGAGGGTTTCTAATGCAGTTGTAGTTATATAAAGTAATTGAACTTTGCCATCAGTTTTAGCATAGCTAGCCATACCGCCAGTTCTACTTGAATCTGCCAATTCAAGGATTTTTATTGTGCGTTTTTCTTAATTTTAAGCCGCTATTAGCTTAATGTTACCTAGTCTATTATTTTCTTGATCATATTTTCAAATCAAAATTTATCCCAAAGAGTTGCGGAAAGAGATAGCACGTAGATTGCAGAATTTGGGTCCTTTTACTGCCAATAGTAATAGTTTTGATCAAATATGTTGTCCGGATCATCTGTTTCCCATACACTATACTATAGACATTTTTTAATTTTGGATGTAGTGGAAGTTGGTCTTTTTACTACTCCATAGTCACTATTGATTCAGCTACTTTGTGAAACTTTTGTTCAAAATTAAGTTACTACTTTAGAATCCTTTTGTTCAAAAATAGCTTTTTTAGAAGAAAACATTAAGTTGAACCCAGAAGGATTGTCGCTTTATTTTTGAATTGAAGTCTTCAGTTGCTAGCTGAGGCTTTAGTTCAAAACTGTACACTGGGGTGTTAACAGCTGTGGTTGGTTTTTGAATTGAATTAAAGCCTCAACACCACCTGATGTCTGGTTCAAAAATCGAACCCTCAGATGTTGTTCATGACTTCAATTTAAATTGTTTTTTTAAAAGGCTATTTTGAACATTAGTTTCATAAATTGGTTAATCTTGATATTTATTTTTATTGAAGGCCTATTTTGCCCTAAAGTTCTTTATATTGAATATGTTCCCTGATGCAGTGTGTTTAAGGAATTTTGGATGTATTGGTAGTTGTGTGGTTCTATCATGCGTCTAACTTCAAAAGTCAGGTGATTTTGCTAAACTTTTATGGCAAAGGGCAAGTGAGTGCTAGTATTTTCCATAGTGCATCATTGAATGGAATGATGCTTCCTTTGCTAATGAAATAAATGAAATATCTTGTCATAAAATGACAGAATTAGGGGTTTTGGGGCTTTGAGGGAATACTCATAGGTAGATATGCTTTAGGGTTCAAGAGCACCCTTAGTTATTAACGATTTCTATACTAGATTTTTTTATGAGATAGGACAATTTGAAATGTAGGAGATGGGTAAATAAGTTGATCAGTTGTTTTGGGTTCTAATTAGTATGTTGTGTTTTCGCAAGTATTGAAATGTGGGAATGATCAGTTGTCCTTTATAGTTGTTAGTTGATAGGTTTTGTGCTTTCTGTTGTAATATATAGTATTTCTTATATAATGGATGAAACCTACTTTTTTTCTTATTTAACGGATGAAACCTACTTTTTTTTTCTATTATGATTCTCTGATGGTTTAAAGAAGAAGTTATATAAAGTAACTGATCTGCCATCAGTTTTAGCATAGCTACTATATCACTATTTCTATTAAATCTACCAATTCCAAGGATTTTTGTTGTGCATTTTTCTTAATTTTAAGCCTAAGTATTAGCTTAATGTTACTCTAGTCTATTCTTTTCTTGATCACTTTTCGAATCAAAAGTTACAGCCTAGAGAGTTGTGGTAAGAAATAATGTAGATTGCATAATCTTTGGTCCTTTTACTGCTGTTAGTACTATTTGATCAAGTCTGTTGTCCGACTATCTGTTTTCACAAACACTGTAGACGTTTTGAATTTTGATGAGGTGGAAGTTGGTCTTTTACCACTGCAAATGCACTAATTTATGTTGGAGTTTAAGGTAATATGTAACCTTTTATATAAACAATTGTTAAGTTTGACAATTTTGTGAAACTTATGGCCTTTTTTAGAAGAAAACATTAAGTTGAAACCCTAGTTGACTACTGCGGCTTTATTTTGTATCTGAAGCCTCAATTGCAAGCTGAGGCTTTAGTTCAAAATCCAAAGTTGACAGCTGTGGTTTTCTTTTGAATCAAATTAAAGCTTCACTATCAATTGAGGTTTTAGTTCAAAATGTTGAAACCTCAGTTGTTAGCTATGACTTCAACTTAAATTGTTTTCTTGGGTATAATATTTAAACATAAGTTTCATGAAGTACTAATCTTGATATTTATTTTTACATAATATTATCTCTAAAATTGTTCATACTGATGGCACTGTGTTTAAGAAATTTTGGATGTATTGTAGTTGTGGTTCAAATATCAGTGTTTGTTAAACTTTTATAGTAAAAAGGAGTGCAAGTATTTTACACAGTGCATTGATTGTCTTGATTTTAATGATTCTTCTTGCACTAAATAAATGAGATATCTTTTGTCTTAAAATGACAGAATGAAGAGTTTTGGGGGGTTTTTGCTCATAAGTAGATATGCATTTAGGGTTCTAGAACACCCTTAGTTATTAGTGATATCTATATGAGATTTTATTAAGAGCTAGGATGATTTGAAATGTAGGAGATGGGTAAATCTACAGCATGGGTTATAAGAAATCATTTGCTCTAGTGTAGATGTCTACAGGAAGATGAAGATGATGGCATTGAGGTTTAACATGCGTGACTTTAAATAGTTGGACAATTTTTTGAATTATGATTTTGGTCCCGAATACCAATTTGTAATGGGAATGTTAAATACCAAACTGTCATGCTGAAAGGTTTGCTGGGTGTTCAAATGAGGAGGATTAGTAATGCTATTGGATAGTCAAACATTGTTAAGGGCAATCATAACTTCATATGATCCTTGCAAATATTTTCTGTATGAAAAGGGGAAATTCCAATTTGGATTGTTGTACTTTCTACACTTGATTGATTACTCATAGGAGTGCATTAACCATAGTTATAGCTAAATTGAACCTATGGTTTTGCTCTAGTACCTTGGGAAGTTGTATTTATTAATTACAACCCCTTCAGATGGCTTTCATATTTGTGGACATTAATGTGATCCAAGGAAATGAGGTAGGCGTGAGTTTTATAAAAATCCTTTGACAGTGTATAGAATAGTAGAGAAGGGCTGGGTGGATTAGAAGCAGTGAATGTTCTAACATTTTCCAAGTTTGTGCTTCCTATGATTTAGCTCAAGGCCATATTATAGTATGATTGATTGATATTCTTCCTGTGCTGCACATGGCAATGTGAATGTTTTCCCTGAAGTGATCAGTTTGATAAACAATTTGTCTTCAGGGAGTGATTATCCATAGAATGAAAAGTAAACTTACTGATAGAGAGAAGCTCTGCGAACAGCATTATAGGATATTCCAGGTTATATGTTTGGAGGTTTGCTGAGTTATATATATATATATATATATATATATATATATATATATATATATATATATATATATATATATATATATATGTATATGTTGTTTGTTGAATATATATTCCAGGTTATATCTAATCTCACTTTTATTTGTTGAATGATTGTTTTGCATGTTTTGTCCTTTTCTACTCACAAATAAAGACATGGCCCTATGATTTTATGCAAGCGGCTTCTCTCTAACGCTGGGATTAAAATAGAAAGAAAATATATGGTTTAAAATAAATAAATAAATAAATAAAATGTTAAAAAGAATATATGGTTTGAAATTATTTTCATTTAAAAAATAATCCTATGGCCTGTTTTCTAGAACTGTTTTTAAGAATAATTTTTGAAAACATAAAAAACATAATTTTGATGTTCTTCTTAAACCTCTCTAGTTATTTGAATTTAGTGTTTTTTGTATGTGTGGTTTTTTTTTTTTTTTTGGGTTTTTTCAGAACAAGGGAAACTAATATTTTTATGCTTGTTTTTATTTTTGTAATGTAAGTTTGCCAAAACTCTAAACATTTATACCTCTGAAAGAGTTCTTTTTTTTTTCATCTGCTAAATAAACAATACTATTTGCCAGCATTCAAAAAACTGAAGTGTTTGATACATTTATACCATTATTTGGTTGTTAGTGCAACAGAAACTATTTTTGCATGCTTATATTAGAGAATCTGTTAGATATTTTTTCATCAAGAAAATGAATTTCAGATTTTTTTTTTAACATATTGATAAATTTAATATTATAAAAATTATTTGAAACTCAAAAAACATGTGTAGTGGTGACACAATTAATTCTTTACATTCTTTAATAAATCTGTAACTTTTAAGAACAATTTGAAATTAAAAATGTTACGTCATTATGAATTAGAGGTTATATAAGATACTTAAAAACCAATTGAGTCATAAATATATGTATGAAAATTTTTGTTTATTTATTGTAACGCCCCATTTTCCGGGGGTTCCATTGACCACCAACCTGTGGAAACCTGTGTGTGTCAAATTATGAGGCCCACACATGAGTAAAAATGGTCACACCGAACTCATATATCTATACTCACCAAAATGTATATTTTATACAAAAATGAGTTAATTTACAATTTGTTTTGATTACAAACTATCTAAAACTGGGTCTTTTACCCAAGTTTTTACAAAAATACATAACAAGGTCATATATATGTATTATTTCTTCGTTTCTAAGACTTAATGCTGTTCCATCCCTGCGCGAACCTTTAATACCGAAATAATTTTTTTTTCTATTGTGGATGAGCAATGCCCAAGAATGATATTTTCCTACGTTACTCCCACCTAATGCCATAATGACACACCAAACATTCAAGTAAAAGATATATGTCCCTATTCAAATGTCTACATGTTACGGATGGTAACGCGACTCGCCTCTTTCCCCACATCTCGAAAGACTCATTGACTCACTCACGCACGCGCCTAAGCTGGCTGGTAGAAACACTATCGGCCAAACAAAGCGTTTTTTGCTCTGAAAACATAATACCACCTCCGATAAAATTTATCGACAACCCTCCGAGGCGAATTGCTGAGACATCTTCGAATACTAAGGCCATCCTCCAAGACGACCTGACAACTCTGCCGCACTCCTTCTAAAATCTTCCCATCAAATTCATTCGACGCACCATTGCTTACGCTACGCACTCATACCTACCGTTTCTAAAGCATCTCACGCATACGAATGCACATGTTATTTCATTAATAATTCATGTTAATATACATCAAGCACACATATGATATATTAACGAAATTACATACAAACACACGTTATTCATTCATAAAGAATAACACCAAAATTTCAATACACGGCTTATCAAACACCGTAGTCCACCTTGACTCCACCCAAAGAATTGGCTAATAAATAGCATACAACAACACACAAAGTCACATGAACAGTCCAACCCATGGTCTCGGGATGTCCACGACCACTTAGGGATTTCCTCACTTAGTCCCAATCTTTGGGACTAAAAACATGGTCATCTAGGCCTCAAGATATCCCTATCAATTTAAATGACTCTTAGCCAAAGAATAAAGTAAGTAGAAGAAAACCCTTACCTTCCGAAGTTGTCGAAACTTTACAAAACCGATACCCACGCGTAGCTCTTGTAGCGGGATCAACTTTACCTCTTGTCTCGTCAAGATTCGACGAACCAATCACCGGGAAATTTAGAGAGAAGGTAGAGCTTCTCACTCTAAATCTCTCCTCTTTTCTCTCTTCTTTCTCGGTTTGCTCTTTCTCTCTTTTCCTTTCCCTTCCAACCGAGCATGGGAGAAGATGGCCAAGACGTAAAGGCCCTCTCACTTCTGCTATGTCCAATTCTCATCGACACCTGATTACACTCATCCCTTATCCATTTACCACGGATTTCCTTCCAACAGACGATGTCATGTGTGTCTCTCTATGGGTCCCACTTCCTGAGCTCACGTCGACTAAATTCCACTTGACACGTGTTTCATCTCGAGCCACCAAATGCCGCATAAGCGTCCTGATTTCTCGTCACTGAAACCGGAAATTCGACCGTCCCTAATTCAACGAAATTCGACGTAAGAATGGGATTACGACGATTCTAACTAGCTAAGTCCGTCTCACACCAGATTCAGAAAATTCTTAGATTTTGACCAAAATTACAATTTTATCATTTTTCAGAAAATTAGAATTTTCTGAGGTCTTATATTTATACATTAAAAAATTACTTTTAGAAATTTTCTTATTTATTTAAAATATAATACTAATAGAATTTTGAATAACTATTCTTTAAATCTGTTTAGTATATTTTTTTCTCTCAACTTTTTCTTTATTAGCATCTTTTCTTTAAGTAAGGATAAGTAATTTTTTTTGTCATTTTTAGCATGAAATCACCTATCTACGTCTTTTTCCATCTTTTTCTTTTTCAATAAAATAGTTATCCATAGAGATTTAAATTTACATTTGTTTTTTTGTGATTGAGCTGGTTATTCATTGTGCGTACGACACATCTTTGTGCACGCATAGTTGTTGTCATCTTCGT